>JAPSES010000228.1:6511499-6532015 GCA_029822895.1 Maxillicosta whitleyi
AGACACAGCTGGGAAACAGGTGTATATCTCAGCTCATTCATTCCCTACTTTAACCTAACGCTGATGTAAACCTATAGATATAGAGATATACATTAACTCAGCACAGAAACGTCAAAATACCCACATATACCTGCACTTACACACATACACACAGATACTACACTTTATTGGGTCCAGTGCTTGGGTAGCAGAAAGCCCTGGCACTGTTCATTAATCACTATGTTGAGGTTTTGATGCCACAGCAGGAATGGAAATGCTGCTCTGCCTCTCATAGATATACTATACTGCCTTCATCAGCTTCACTAAAGTCCAGAGCTGGGAGAAGTAACACTCATGGCATGAGTGAAAGTGGGCACAAAACCTGTCTGTTCATTTCAAGAATTTAAGTTCAGATTGTGTATATACCTCATACTATACATGTATCCACAGATGTGTATTTAAATACAAATCATACTAGACTAGTACTACAAACCATACTATAGGACCAATTAATTATATTGGCGTGTGTCCAGGAGTCCATGTTGACAGAAATAGTCTTAAAATCCTACTCACATTCAGGGTTATGTGTATTTGTGTTTAGCTATTCATCAGTTGTATTTGTTTATCTCACAAAATCTATAGGTGAGGTCTCAATAGATGAAGCGGTTAAATCAAGTTCAGTTGTGGGTTATTTTGTTTGTTTTAGGCAGGCACTCACATATCAGTGCACAGAGATTTCCACTCTTCTCCTCAACCCTTTACACTGCCGCTGCTTGTGCTCCTTCTATTTGCATAATAGAGATCATTGATGTGAGAAATAAAGTACATTTGGATCTCATTTATCAGTGTAAAAATGGCCTGAGATATACCATGGAAATTATTCTGGATAGCTGCCATGAGTGATGAATGAGACGCCCTCACTCTATCAGTCTAAAACAGAATCATATATCATATGCGGCGGTGGAATTGGAGCCACTTGGAAACAATTTGGTATTTACATATGGCACATTAGTGTCAACAGGCCTGCTCGGTGACTCTATCTTTGCATGCAAAGCTTCACTAACTGGAATTTGCACTGATTTGCGTTGAACTGATGAAATGAACTGGGAACAGATGTGCTACCACCAGGGGCAGTGTTTCAAAAACTGCCAGTATGTACAAGACAGAAAAGTTAGGTCCCCTAAGAAACAAGACAGCCATTCTTCTGCCCCATAGCTCCAAACCTGCATCAGATTTGTGGATGCAATTAATGTGCTCATCCTGAGAAAGGCAAGTTACATTTGCTGACCTGAGTGGACTGTGCATTACTTTATGCCTCATTGAGTATTTAAGCATCTTTTCATTACTACCATTAGAAAAGCTTTAACTGTAGCACTTTAATGACAGATTCTATCATAACTCTCCACCTTTGGTACTTCAAAACTATTTATAATCAAACATATTGTTTTTTTTACAGACATTAAGCATTAATGATCCCTCTTTAACTCTTCATACAGTACACGGATTATAAAAACAAACATTCTTTTCATTAATTTTTTTACTTTATTATAAATAGAACTACAAATAATACTGATATCCAGTGTAACAGCTCCAACAGTCCTGGTTCTCTCTGTAAGCAGCCTGTGCTCACCGTCCTCTGGTTTGCCGGACAGTTGTGTACACTAACATGACATCAGTTCAGTTTTACATTATGCTTCAAGCTTCCAGTCATGTTCAGCTGTCAGGGTACGATGCAGGTGGCCTTTCGAAGGGCCAGGTAGCCAGTCACGACATCTGTGGGGAGCAGGCGAATGTAGGAAAACTCCTCAGAAGATGTGAAGCGTAGCTTTGTCTGAGGGTCTGTGTAGTTTGCCTGAGGAAAAAAAAAAAAGACAGTGCGCTTTGTACAACAGAGGACTGAAGAATAACTCTGTTAACAGAAGAACAATAACAGCAAAGGGTTTACTCACAGGGAGCCCAGAGATGTCCGAGTATTTTTTAGCTGGTTTCAAAGATGGAGGAGCATCAATGTTGTAATCTATTGACAAAGAAATTCTATCTTAATTGTATCTAAATTATATCTTATATTATACACAGACCCAACATATTAAGACCATATCATTGGAAAAGCTCATCTAATTATACAAAAAAAATAACACTTAACTAATTCAAAGAAGGCTGGCCCTTAAAACAATGATGCTAATTATTGTGATATAGTATATTGTCATCAGTGCCTTATGCATTTTGCTTGTATCTTCAGGGTTAATTTTGTTGTTTACTAAAATATTAACACAATGTTTCGTGATTTTTTTTTTTTTGGTGTGCGAAAATTGTTGGCTACACAATGAACTCAAATATGCTGAATGTTAATCAGTGTTAGTGATAACTGTTATATAACAGGTTATATAATAGATTAAAATAAAAAAGACACAGATCCTCACAGTTGGGGTCACTGAGTTTCCAGGGTAAAGTCCGCTCTAAAGCTAAAATCTGTTTGAGGTTCTTCCACGTCCTGTTCTTTTTACCTGCTGCTGCTCCTCCAATCCCAGAATGCTGCCAGACATAAAAAGTGGAAAAGAAAGTGAGGTCAGGAAGAAGCTACAGACTCTTTGGATCAACAGTTAACAGTTAAAAATACACACATTTTTATTTGAGTATTGTAGTGGTTCCTAAACTTCTTCAACTTGAGATCACAAGTTATATTTGACGTCACCTCTAGATCCTAATTTATTTATTTTTTTAAATTAAAAACACGAATTGCCATTATGTCTACATTTTCACTGACAATATACAAAATTTGTTTAATTAAATGTATGTTCTGTCTTTCACTCCGTTTCCATCTTGTTTTGTCATATTTCTTCTTTAAAAAAAAACTCATATTCAGTTATTATTATAGTCAAAATAATGCAGTATCTCATAATCTTTATGTGCTGCATCAACTGATAGTTTACATTATCATTATCATTATTGTCAGCTTAACTCCAAAAATAAACAAAGTAAAACCACAAATCATCTCCATTTTCTGGAAGGTTTGTGTTGTCAATACTGCACTAAAGATCTGTACAGAATCATCTAAACAAGGCCAGAACAATCAGGTTAGTTTGAACTGCTGATCAACAAGTGGTGAACTTAGCAAAGATAATAACAATACCTTCAAAAACCTGATAATCAGACTCAGATTTAGCATCAAACTAAGATACAACAACAGTGCTTCTATTTTTTATCACTTTCGCTGACTCTAAATGTTATTTTTTAGATTTTCATCCAATCTCATCAGTTTCTGATGCTTTGGTCAAAGGCCCTGTGGTTTCGTTTTCCTCATCATAGCAGATCACCAGCGTGACACACTACTCCTTCTAGCGGTCGCATTACTCTAATAATGAACTCTCATTGTGAATAGTCTAGTGATAATTTTAGGTGCTTTACATTTGAAAGTAGAAACACTATATATAACCCCACAACAATGAATGTGCATTCATTGGCACTCATGATATGATACCTGAAGAGTTCACCATTTGTTTTTTTGAATTCAGATGAGTTGTATAATGTATTATTTGTATCAGTATATTTCTTAGTATCATCTACTACATATTAGTGTAGAACTGTAATTTCCCCTTAACCGATAAAGACCCAGTGCTATTTTTGTGGCAGTTTCCAAATTATTTTTTCTCTCTATTTAACCTTTCCAAAGTAATTTTTCACCATTTATTATAATATTATCACCTACATGTTGCATTTTCTATATTAATTTAGATATTCATGAAAACTCAGAGTAAACTCAGAGGTTATCACAACAAAACAGAGACAAGAAGAAAGAAAAAAAGTGACTTTTTCAGTGAATCTATCATTAACTAAACATAAACCCTGAGTCTCCATTTAATGTCACTGATCCAATTCCATGGGTTTTACTGGTGAATTAATGTTGTAGAAGACAACGTTGGTTCCACGGTAACTACAGAGCCTCCGAACATCCAAACAGGTCATATATGATGCCCATGAAAAGATAAACTTCATTTTACACCAAGTGTTTACAAGTATTGATAGGATTAGTGGATTAAAGGCAGTAAACATTTTAGATCAGTAGGTGCCTTTAGATTCTTGTGGATGTTTGTGTTCTTGTGTCTTTATTTGTTATTGTATTCATTTATCTTGAGTATTGCATGAATGTGTGTGAAGGACTGACATTTGAGTTAATGTATATTTTACTGTTTGCTGCACTTTGAAAGAGAGTGTGTGAGAGCCGATAGTAGCACACAACAGTGTACTGGCTTCTCAACTACCAGCCAAGTAAAGTTTAGAATTTTAAATGAATTTTTACATTGTACATGGCTGGCCCTGAGTACTGATTTTTTTATGTATATATATGTAATGACAAATAAATTGAACCTTGAATATAACTAATGTTTATTCTGTACTGTGTATGTCAAATGTGGATCTCTGGCCAGAACATTCAGCTAACAGGGATCCCTTAAAATAAAATAAAGTATGACCTCACCATAAATGTGGGATCTTTAAAGGGGGGAGGCTTTGCGGTGGACTCTGGGAGGGGAAATGGACCACTGTCCACGATTCCCACAGGTTTCACATCGGCCACAGTTTCCACTACAGGCACCTGTTAAAACACAAATGACAAACTCCTAAACAACTTCACTTTGTCTACAACAGTGTTTCCCAACCTTTTTTGAGCCATGGCACATATTTGACCAAAAAAAATCACAAGTCACACCACCAACCAAAAATGTCACAAAAAGTATATTTATTGAATTGAAACAAGAAAGCTCAGAGGGGTACTCCCCAGACTGAGCCCCCACACTGAAGTCTGTTTTATATTGTTGTATGTTGTGGGAGGTATTTCCCTCCCGCCCCAGTGGGTAACTCACTAATTGCAACTTTTATTTGCAAACGGAAGCAGGAGACTGTTGTTATAGAGTGGATTGGTGTGTGCAGTCATAAGTATCTATATCACACTGTGGGCTTACAGTACCAATCAGGTGAAATTGGATCATTTTCCACGGCATACTGGCTGGAAAACACTGGTCTACAGCACTAACACACAGTTTTACGCAGTTTTATACTATACACAAGACTTTTGTCATTGTTGTTAATTATGGGTCAAATTTGCACACCAACAGATGCTCATCACAGGACGTAGAGTGTGTACCTGTGTCTGTGTTGCCGGTGTGGTGGCCGGTGGGGCTTTCTTCTTTTTGCTGCTGCTCCCTCCGGCCTGCGGAGCTCCACACACCACCGCACCGCCGGGACGTTTCTTCCCCCGTACGGCGGCGGGGCTCGCGGCTGCGGGCTGGCTCTTTACCGTTATGGAGATTTGAGATGCCATCCCGTAAAACTTAAATTAGCCTTATTGTACGATGTAAACAAACCCAAACTTCTCGATAATCAGCATTAGCTGTGTGGATTGTAAACATTGCCGCGGTACCCGGAAAACAAACTGCGTAACTTCCTGTGACGTCACCGCGTTGAATACGGTAGTTTAAGTCCATTGATCTATTTTTCTAAAAATCTAAATAATAGCAACAACAACAACAACAATAATAATAATAATAATAATATAATAATATAAAAATTCAGTTGATTGTGATCTGTTTGACTGCATTGTATAAATAAAGTTGTCAAGGCAAAAAGTCCATTGATTATTACTTATTATCATCTTCTCTTCTCTTCTCTTCTCTTCTTTCATTGTGTGCATTCTTCTAACTTTTGGTCTAAAATTGAAAACCTTCTTGTATATATATGTAATAAAACTATAGTTATAACATTTCAAAATGCATTTACATATTTTGAACATGAATCTTGAATTTATTGTTAATCTGATCAATGCATTTGGTAAATTCTACATACACAAAAATAAGTATGCCACAAAAACTCCCAAATTTTAAAGTTTTTATAATAGAACTTGAAAAATACATCCACTTACTGGAATTTGTCTTTTACAAAAAAAAAAAAAAAAAAGACAAACACTGAGAATTTATAAACACCTCCTTAATATGGAATGAATGTACTCTGCTGTATTTTATTTTCTTCATATGTTTGTACTTTTTGTGGCTGTAAACCATTGCATTATGTTAACTTATTTGTTTGCATGATTTTTTTAAATATTTTAAGTGAAGAAAAAAAAAAGCCCATTGATTATTTGTTTTGTTGTTTTTTTTACACACAAACATTATTGTGTATGCAATAGTCAAATTAATTAAAGGACAAATTCATTCAGATATTTTTTTTTATCAAAGGCTTTACAAGTAATCAGCATAAAACAAACATAGCATTAAACTTTAACATTTTGTGCAACCCCTTAGTCATTAAAAAAACTGAAAAAGTTGTGGCATTTTAAAACATCCATTTCCAGGCCAGAAGAAGACATGAAATTATATAAAATTGTGTAAAGCTTTGGAAAAAGTCATTGAATTTTTTTTTTTTTGTGTGTATTGGTTAACTTTTTAAAACATACAGATATGTGGTCCAGCACATATTAAAAGTATCTACTCTTCTGGTGATATAGTTTCAGTTTATGTTTATTACCTGAACATAAACTGACCACACACTCGTGTTACAGTCAGCACTACCAACCCACTGGATAAATGTTACTTTATTGGTTACTTCACAGTAAATACTTCTTCAAATAAAATATTTGGGCAAATCACAACAAAAGTAAGGTACATCGAACACTTCTGTACTGTACTGCAACAGAACGCCTGCTTATGTATTCCATTCAAGTGAAAATGTCTGCACTCAGAAAGTCCTGTCAATGGATCATTTGTCAGCATGTTTTCAAAGAGAACAATGCAGTTTGTGTTCTTTTCTTGTATTTTATTGTTTTATGACATTAAATAACACTTAACTTAATTGAGATGAGAACCAAGTTGATTTGTACATGGGATGTAAATAATGTAAATAAAAAAACAGCTAATAAAAAATTATGATAACTACAGTGTGACATTACAAGCAAAAACAATTATAATAATTTTCACATTTACTTTTGAAGGTAAATTCATTTTTATACCTCTTGAATGACACAAGGCACATTAAAGCATCTCTGTGTTTTTTTTTTTTTCAATTGCTGCACAATAATCCTTCAAAACACTGCCAGTCAAAGGCATTATGGATGTGTAGGTGTAGTGACATTACACTTTTTTTTTTTTGTTTAGATAGTATGTAGATTCTTCACTAAAATACATTACATTCTAAATCAGGAAAGAAATTGTTAAAAACATTTATGAAGTAATCATGACTCTTTCCCCAAACTTCCTTGACTATGGAAATTCAAAAAGCAGTTGTGGTTTCGTGAAATACATAGAAAGACACAGCACTTAAGGCAAAGCACTCTGGATGTTCTCTGACAGTCTCCAAAGCGACACCTGCCACCCTCCCCCTCCCTGAGCTGTTCTGGCCAGTGGCCTGACCCATCGTACCTAGTGGATGCATCCGGGAGAGGACTTTCCTCTAACAGGCTCGGGTTTGGGGTTTCACTTGTTGTATGAGCGTTCTCTGTGGGGGGCTGTGGGGGAACTGAGTCCTGGGTGTCTGGTCCACTGGACAGGATCAGAGCTTTGGACACTTCCAGTCTGAAGGCCAGAAGAGTTAAAGTTGTAGCCGCTGCGCTGCGATCCTGTCTGTACTGGAGCCAGGAGTTGACTAAAGCCAGATCTGCCAGGTACCAGAGCACCGCTTGAGGCCAGCTAGTTGGGGTTGAAGCCGTGAAAGGGATAGAATATAAATTTTGTAAATCTCTGTTGAGACGAGCCGACATTTGGGCCTTTTCAAAACTGTCACTGAGAGAAACCATGTTCCTTTGGTAGTTTCCTGCAGTTGAGAGTATGAAACCACAGTGTGATCTGCGCAACATCAACTTCCCATCTGAGCTCACAAACTCATCCCCTATCTGTCCTCTGGCTCCGCCCACCCGGCCTGCACCATGAACCCCGGCCACTAAGAGGCGCTCTAGCATCACTGGCGTGGACAGTTCCTGCTTGCAAAGAAACACCATGCTACCTTTAGGGGCCATTTTTTCTACTGTATCTTCTTTATCTGAAAGATCCAATTTAAGATCCACATGTGAGAGCAAACCTCCAAATCCTATTAACGTTGTGCAATGAAGTGATGGCTTGTTACTGTGCATCTTCCCAGTTAAGGGAAGAGGATATTGGTCGACTGCATAATCGCTCTCGTGCTTCAGTGAATGGCACCCTGCGAGGAAACGACACAGCAGTGGCTGAACCTTCCAGAGGGGATCAGTCTGTGATGTTTTTAAGTTCTCATTACTCCTCTGCGAAACTTCAGGAAGCCTTTGTTCATTGCAAATACCTGCTGCGCTACAAAGAGGCGTAGCTTGCAGTTTATTGTGAAAATCAGAATTGCTTTCTTCTGTACTGTTACTGTTGACTGGTTCCGTTACAGGAGAAGCAAGCTTCAACATGCGAGACAGCTCCAGGAACCGGGAGAGTGGCATGGCGTTGGCAATCAATGGTACCTTCGTCAAGTCCTCCCAGTATAACCTGGGACTGGGAAACTGAAAAGGAACAAGTGCACAAGTATATTAGAATGGTTTGTGCATAAAAATGTAGTGTACCATGTAAACACTAACAGTTTCAATGGCCAAAATATAAATTTTTACCTTTATTTAAAAAAAAACTTCATTATTAATCTGTTCAAATGACTCATGAAAATGGATATTCTACTGATATTATTATTAATATTTGGATGGTCATAGAAGTTTTCAGCTTGAAATCTAAGAGAAATTAATTTTTGTTTAGGGACCCATACTTACAAAAATACATCATGAACTGCCATAGGTCGACATTTTTGATTCTTCCACAGCAAAAAAAAAAAAATCTTATAGTGCTGATATATCATTACATATTTTACATCATTTTGTCTTTATATGTCTTTTACATTATTTTAATCTTAAACATTGTTTCATCATGGGACTTCCTTGTTCCTTCTTCCATGTCATTTTACCAGTGCTACATCATTTATGTCTTGACATATTTTACAACTGAGCCCCCTCCTCTACATTTCATATGGCTTTGCTTAAGTCAACATTTCTAAACCTTCCACACAGCACTTTTCTTCTATTCAGGAAATGTATTCCACATATCATATAGCTACATATACTCCATTTGGGTCCTGCCAGCTGTAACCTGTCAGTTACATGTTTCAATCATGTCAAGTAGCTGGAGCCTTGTTCAAACACAGAGTCTGTCCTTCATTCTTCAAGCCACCTTGTTGAAAAGTTGGCATTTTAACACTTGAGGATTTTCAAAACTCTATTTATATCCACTTCTCTTGTAATCATGATATGAAAGTCAGTAGATTTTTCCATCTGAGAAGAAATGTGTGCTTTTCTCTTGGGTATGCAACTCTATGCAGCTGCCTTAAAAGCTGTTGGCTAGTGGTTTGTGAAAGTGCTGCAGTGAAGTGGTTAGGATTTCCAAAAAAATCTGTTATATACAGGTTAATTCTGCTGTCAGTGCTCTGAATAAATGAATGGTAACGCGCCTGTCAAGGCAGTGATTCAAGAGCAAACACAAACCTTTAAAGTTCCCATTGCGATGTGGATGCCAACAAACTGTGCCACCTCTTTGGCTGAGACAGCGCTGGGCATGTTGGACAGTTTGTTTGTGCAGTGAGAAATATCTACCCAGCAATCCCAGCTAAAATACTTGGAGAAATACTCAATGGGCTCTCTGGTGCTGCTCTCCACCGGTGGCTGAAGCTGATTTGTTGATGTTGCCAAACTATAGGGGAAGAATTAGAAATAACACATGAATGAGTACCACCAAAGTAAAAGCAAAATACATAGGTGATTACTTTGTACAAATGAGGATTAGGGTTACACCGATTATTTAAAAAAAATATGGTATAGCAAGAACTAAGTCAGAATGTTTCATGAACAAGTAGGGGTTTTATGAGACTAAACTCATAAAGTGTGGGAAATATCTGAAGTGTCTGAAATGTCTGTAACGTGGGTTAAAATGAGTAATGTAAAGCAAATGTAAGTTTCACAAATAACAAAACACTCAGGCTTCCAGACTCTATTCTCTTAAGACAATAAAAAATATGATATGATTTTTTTCCCCCTTTAAATATTATAACTTTATTCTCATAATATTGTGACTATTTAAAAATATTCTATCATTTAAATCTTCAGGCTCTGATCTTTCTTAGTGAACATAATCTGGGTTGACTTTTTTATATTCCTTATTATGATAAGCTCTTCGTCAAAGCTTTGAAGTCACAAGGTCTTACACATTTACACCAGTGACATCATCATTTATTTTCTGTATCATGTTTTCAGACTTCAGTCCATGATTGAAGACACCACTGGAAATTTTATGGCTTTGGTTATCATTTTATCGGGTGAAATTAAATGGTGCACGTTTCTAGATGAAGTTCGCAAATATGCATTTCCATGTGCTTTGCATCATCAGTGCATAAACATTAAAAAAAAAAAAAAGAAAAATTTCCAACAACAGTGCACACCTTTGTGTTGTCTCGTGAGGCTGTTGCAGGCAGCTGTTGTGGTTTTTGTAGAAATAGGCCATTATTTCTGCTTCTGAGTCAAGCTGAGGATCACAAAGTTCAGAAGCACAAACATCTTCTTCATCTGAGCTCTGGAGGAGGAAATCCCGGACGTCTGATGTTTGCTGCCACTCAGTGTCTAATTCAGCTGAAAAGGATATTATTATACACAAATGAGTTGTCTGAAGTGTGTTCGATAGTGTATGTTAGGGGCTTTAAAAATGTTTGCACCACACAGTAGTCATTGTGATAAAGAACACAAACCTTGTTCATCTGAAAAGTCACCGACTCCTGATTCTGATGATATTCCTCTCGCTCTGGTTTCTTGGTATTCCTGTGCAGCGTAGCTCCCTTTATCTGTCAACACACCCCATTTTGATACAGCCTTTCAATGATTATGCTAAATAGGGAATATACATACAGTACAAACAGCCAAGACTCACGTAAATTACTGTCTGGTGTCTGATGTTCTGTGTGATGGGTGGAAGTCAAGTCCCCTGATGATCCACATGTAGTGTTTGCTTGAGCTGCTCCTAGTAAAACTTCCCTCTCCTCCTCTTTAACAGGGTAGAAGATACACTGGTGTGTGTTGAAGTCAGGGGCGATGCTGCAGTCTGTTGTTTCCTCTCTGCTTTCCATTACTGAATCCAAACATATAAAAACAACATTTATACATCAAGCAGCAAGCAAAGCAATATAATGTGTTCAAAAGCCATATCAACTTTTATAACTATATAACCTACAATATCTTAAAGGGATCATGTTTTGCTTTTTTAAATGACATTATGCATTTTACAACATTTCCCTGTGGTCTACATAAACTGTAAATGCTCTGCTTGGGTCTGAATTCTCCATTTATTAAACTCCACAGGTTCATCTTCAACATTGTATCTGAGTAATGACATCAGAAAGGTTGTTTAGAGTACTGGCCCTTTAAATGCACATGACTCCACCCCCTATAGGATGTTGGCTGTGCTGTTCTGTCCTGTTCAACCAACACTTGAACATTTTAGGTAATCAGCTGTAAGTTTGGATATATTTTCAGTTTTTACTACAACTGCTGCTGTTAATAAACTATAATTTTGTACTTAGAGGAATGTTCATTGGACGCCTTGACCTTAAATGTGCAAATATTGTGACATAACTAGTTATAAAATGTAACAAATGAAAAAGGAATTGAAACAGGCTGTAGAAATCCACTCAATTTTTGCCTGAATGAATATAAAAATACCTTTGCAGCACAGGAGGGTTAAAATTCAAACTATGAACTATTAGGGTCCCCAAATAAACATAACACATACAAATGTACCAAACACTAATAAAAGTGGGTTTAGCAAAATAAGACCCCAGTAAAGTGAACACAGTCCTGATACTTACAGGGACTGGAGGAGTTTTCAGTGTTCACTTCCACGTTCCACCGGATGTGTCTGCTTCCTGATGTGGTCTGAGTGTCATTCAACACGAGGCTGCTCTCCTCTTTCACCAGAATAGTCCTCACATCACGATGATGATGTGGCTGTACACTTAAACTCTGTCTATTTTGACAGGTGGGTACATCTGAGATATTCTCTTCAACCTTGATCTCCTCGCTGTAAAGGACTTCATTCCCAGTGTTGTTGTTCAAACCCTGAAATAAAACCGTTTAACACACCTGCACTGCTGAATGGAATACTTATTTGAAGTGCAATAAACTGTCAGAATAATAAGCAACTCACCTGTTTGTGAGTGTCAGCAGTCGCTCTCTGTCCAGAGGTGACAAACTTCTCCAGTATGATTCCAGGAGACTGATCCGCCTCCCTTTCATCCTCCTGCATTTGTCTTTCACTCGCTTCTGCAGCACTGGTGCTACCTGACTCCACGTCAACTTGTTCTACAGGAGTTTTCTGTGTTAAGGAGGGCACTAAAGGCAAAGATGAAACAGGAGTAGCATCCTTATGAGGTTGTGAAGTCTCCGATGTTGACTGACTGAATGCTGTGTGGGTTTCATCAAGATTCATTTCGGAATTAGAAGGAACAGAGGGTTTTTCGTAAAGTACCTCACAGTCGTCCTGTTCTCTCTCTGGGTCTGTTCCCCTTGGAGTATCTTCAACTAAAACTCTCTTTGAAATCAATCCTTTCCTCAGTCGTCCTGCCCCCCGCCTCCTACCCCTTCCTGGAGACTTTGTTACAGAACTTTTCCCTTCATCCTTTTGCTTTTGGACCAACATTTCCTCCTCTTCTTCTTTCACCTCCACTTGATGTGTGGAGCAGGACACAGTCTGCAAAGTTAGATTTTTTTCAGCCATTTCTTTTTCAGCTTCACCAGGAGGTAAGTCTGTGTTTCCATCAAGAAGATTTGATTCATTATGAGAAATATTATCTTGACATGAACTTGTATCATCTCTTTCATTCTGCCCCCCCACAGTGACTAAATCTATTTCAAGGAGTAGATCCTCTTTGATGTCCTCATCTGCAGTTGCTTGGACTTCAGAATCAGTGCTGGGTTGCTTGTCCTTGTCTGTCACCAAAGACTCAGGCACCTCAGGATTTTGAATCTTTGTGGAAATAGTCAAAGGAGGTTCAGATGTTGGGAGAACTTTTGGAGGTTCATGAGACAGACCCTCTGTCCCAGTTTGATTTCCACCTTTGTCTTCATATTCACTTAGGAAAAGGTCTGAAGGGTGAACTGGTGATGAAGGGGATAAATTCAAAGCTGGAAAAGACACACTACGCTCTCGGTCCGTCTCACCCATTTCGGGTTCAGTATCCCAGCCCGTACCTGCATTCATCACCCCAACGACCTTATCGCTCTGCTTTGGCAGCTGGTAAAGATCCAACCTAGACACGCCTTCAAAGACGTTCCCGTTTGTGTAAGTGAGACCAGGACTCTCCACAATATGCACTGTTGTTTTGTGCTTCTGAAGGGACGAGACTTCACTAAACCTCTCCCCACAATCTTTGCACTCTAAAGCACGCTTGGAGGTTATCACTCCCTCTGTTTCCACCTTGGGGGAGGCTTTACGCTTCCTGGTAGATTTTGGCTTGGTGGATAGTGTTTCAGCTGGCTGTCGAAAAACCTGCAAAGACGACAATAAGGAAAGTGCTTTTTGGTTCTTTTTGGGCCTCCCTCCCTTTTTCTTGTTATCATTTGCCAGATTACCAGCAGATTCTTTTGACATGTGCCTGACTGAACTACCTTTACTCTGAGATGTTTGGGACTCATTCATTGAAACTTCTTGTGTCTGGCCTGTTGCTTTTGAAGGGTCTAATTTGTGCACTTTCAGCTGTGGTTGCTTGTGACCTTTGAGCAAAAGTAAAGAATCTGGTATTATGTGAGGGCTAGGTATATCAGAGGAATCTGTTTTAGCATTAGTTTTCTGCTCTCTTTTCAGACCTTTCTTTTTCCCTTTGCTCGTCATCTTCCCATCCTTTACAGTCTTAGCCTTTCCCTTTTGCATGATTTTCTGCTGTTTCTTTTTAAATACAGGTGGAGAAGCTTCACTGATATGTGCTACTCCCTCCCTGGCTCCATGCTTTTGTTTCATTTTATTTTTTCTTGTGTCCTCTTTGACTTGTTGGTGCTGCCTAACCTTGGTTGGTGGTGATTTTGTTTCAGCTGTAGATAACGCATGCTCCACTTTCTCCCTTTTTCCTTTTCTTCCCTTGTTCGGAGAAGCCACTTTTTTCTCAGACGTATTCACGGTTGGTGTTTTAACTCTTAAAACTGCCTCCTGCGTTGGCTGGTGCTTCTGTTTTTTGTTTTTCTTCTCCTTGGTTTGTGGACCAAATTTAACTACAAGATGAGACTTTTTGGTTCTTTGTCGTTTTGCGGGTCTGACATCATTTTGTATAGACCCCACCAGTTCCTGTATATATCCTTGTAAGATAAAGGACTTGGCTGGCTTTCTTTTCCGTACCTTAACCAATTCTTGAGCTGACATTATATTTATAGGAACTTCTGAGGTCTGCTGCACTTCCTTGACCTCTAGTTGTGATGTTACATCTTCTTTAGCAGAAGGGCTGTCTGCTTTAGGCAGGATTTCCACCTGTTCCTGAATCTCTCCATGGTCTATAAGTATTATTTCAGGTGGTGCTTCCTGGGTGCTGCCTTGTCTTTCTGCTGCTCCATCTGTCATAGATTGAATCTGATCTACACATTCTTCTTGCATTTGTGAATCCATTTCAAGTTTTCCATTTGTTTCAGATTCATTTTGAGTTTGTGGAAATGAGTCTGATGGGACAAAAGTGCAAGCAGGAGGGTCCCGCTGCTCTGTTTGTAAAGGAGTCAGTTCAATTTCTACTGTAGACATCAGTGATTGAACAGACAGACTGGTTTCCTGCTCACTTATTACAGCCTGATCGGGAGATTTCTCCAGTTCTGTGGTGGGTACCAATGAGGAAGATGAGATTTCGGTTTGTGATACATTATGCTCCAGCTCTACAGTTGGTATCAGAGTAGATGTCAGTTCTAATATGACGGTCTGCTCCATGTCTTCTTTGAGCTCCACTACCTCATTGTGACAAACCACCTGATCCACTGCATCAGACTGGACCGCACCCATCTCAGGCTGTTGAAGGATTTGATGCATCACCTCTGCCACAGGCCTCTCTGGTTGCTCACTTTCAACTAGAGTTAGCTCGATACTCTCCCCTGCTGCTATGCGTGACCCCAGCTCCGAAAAAGATGGGTTTTCTAACTGTCCATCGGGCGTGATAGGTTCTAGTATAATCGTTTGCTCCATTGGATTGTTAGAAAGATCCAGTTCATTTCCTTTAGACTCTGTCTGTTTTAGTCCCATAAAATCTATCTGCGGTGGATTCAGATTCAAGGCCAGGGGCTCTGAAATGTGCTGTACTTCTAGTGGTGGGGCATTAGGTGGCACCTGTCCCAAAATAACAACCTGGTTCACTTTCTGCACATTTCCCAAGGATTCAATTAATTTGCGAATCTGTTCCGTGTCGATGTTGGCATCAACTTTTTGGAGAGGTCCGTTGGGCTCCACCTGTAGCAGAGCTGGCTGACAAATAGATATTGGAGTAATAATGGGTGTACTTTGTTTGGCTTCTTGTCTACCTGGGAGGGCGTTATTGGGTGCAGCTGTTGACACACTGTGCTTGGTTTTCATATGATGTAGTCGTGTCTTGGTAGATTTGAAGGTGGCTTTGCAGACAGAACAGGGATATGTAACTGTAGAACCACCTCAAGAAAAAGAAAGAAGAGAACTGTGATACATCATAGCAACTTATAAAAAAAACACCATCACATTTTATAATTTCTTCAGTCAGATACATACATTTAAAAAATGAATCTAAACAAGATGTGAAACACAGAAATGAGTTTTCCATGCATATCTTGGTTTTTACGGAAAATCAAAATGTAATGGCTGTTTTTAAGTATTGTATTGTTAGTCTCTTATGGTATGAGAAAGATGTTGAATTTTTGCATAATAATGTTTTGATGGTGTAAAAAGAAGTGGAGAATTCTTAAAAGTTGATGTGACTTTAGTTCTTGAAAAAAGCATGAAGAATTGATATTATTGATATATATTATACACATATATGTATATGTATATATATGCACAATTTTTTAGGTAAGTTAATTTATAACACAGCCTAAATCTGTTTGAAATTATTTTTTAAATAATTTTTTTCACCCTGAGGACGTATTTAGTCCAATCAGTCTTTTTTATTTTATCATTAGCCAATCTTTATGTGATTTTGATTCATTTTCAGTTAAATAATGAAAATGTTTGGGTTTTTTTGTATTAAAGCTGCGTAAGAATTTCATGACCAATTTTTCATCAAATCTGTAAAACTTGAGTCATAGTCTCAGTATCACAAATCTTTAAGTCTTGCCGTGATTACTCATCTGAATCTCTTCACTTACAGTGAACAATTTCCACCACAAACAATCCCTTTAAATAAATAAACAATCCACAAACAGAGCCGGTAGGTTAGTCAGGCATTTTCGGTAATTTGTCATGACGTGCATTGTGGGAAGCAAAGCTACACACAGCCATAGTAGCAAGAGACAATGAAGCCGTTTCTGTGTTTGTTACTGTTTGTAAAAATAAAAAAAATATTTTAAAAATGGATCATTTACGGTGGAGTATACTTTGAAATTTTTCACTATGAGGGAAGAGATTTGGGTTAATCATCACAGAAAGACTTAAAAATTTGTGACACTAAGGCTATGACTCGTGTTTTACAGATTTGATGAAAAGTTGGTGAAAGTCAGATGCAGTTTTAAGGTTATAAATACATTATTATTATTATTATTATTATTACAGAACTCTAACATCCTTGTCATATAGAAAAACTTTATTTCATTCAAAACACATTGGTCTATATGTAGTAGAGTGAATTAAAGTGCACATATATAGACAAGGCAGGTTTATTTCTATAGCGCATTTCATGTACAAGAGCATTCAAAGTGCTAAAACTTTAAGAGCATTACAGCAGCAGAGTTCTGAATGAGCAGCAGTCGTCTAATTGATTTTTTAGGTAGACATGTAAAGACACTGTTACAATAATAAAGCCAACTAAAGATAAATGCATGGAATAGTTTCTCCAGGTCCTGCTGAGACATCAGATCTTTTATCCTTGAGATGTTCTTGATGAGATATTTATATATATATCAAGTGCTGCAGGAGTTCTTTACCTGGGGTTAGTTTAGTTAGATATGGTACTTAGTTTAAAATTGATCACACGTTATTTTATCATTGTAAAACTGAACAATATTATCACACATTGGCAGTTTTCCTGATATTGTGTAGGCATAGTTCTTACCATTATTTGTCTTCAATTGTGCTTTAGCAGTGGCTGTGTCTCTGCCGTCCTGATCATCTCCCTCTGATGAATGTGACTCTATATGTTTCTGGAGAGATTTGGACATACTGAACCTCTTTCCACACTCCTTACAAACATAAGGCCTCTCTCCAGTGTGTGTACGCCGGTGGTATTTGAGCAGTGTCAGAGTTTTGCAAGGTTTGCCGCAGTCTATGCAGGTGTAACCGTCTCGTCCAAAATGAATTTTCTTATGAAACGTGAGCTCTGATGACTTGCTGAAGGCCTGGCTACAGATGGGACATTTGAAAGGGTTCTTCTCTGTGTGGGCCTTTTGGTGAACCATGAGTTCAGTAGAGTTTGTGAAATGGCGGTCACAAACATAACAGGCAAAAAGGGCATTCCTCAGTATGCTCTGCTCATACTCTGCTGGATGGCTCAACTTCAGGTGACGCTCTTTGCTCTTGGAATCACTGAAGATTATGTGGCACTCAATGCACTGCAGGGAAAGCTGAGATGCTAAAAGAGAGCAAGAGGAAACATTAATGCTCAATACGTCATTCAGAGTAACCACAGTGAGTGTGAATATAAAATGGTGAAGTAAGTGTTCCAACAGTGAGCTGGTGGTTAAATAAGCTACTGTGACAAAATTGTCATCTGTTCATCAATAATTTAAAAAAAAAAAAAAAACAGCAACTACTGCACATTGACTTTGTAAAGTACATGTGATCATGCATATAACAATTGTAGTACCAATCTATCAATTATTTAAATTTTCTGTTTGAGTTGGACTGATTACATAACACATAAATCCAGTGTTTTACCTCACACCTATAAAATCAGCAGAAAATAATGGCAGTATCTATTCAGTTAGACAGTAGATGTTCAAATTTGAAGATTTGTACTGTATGAATCTGCTGAAGTTATTGAAAGCAAAAACAAATTACAATACAGATGTATTGTCTTGTTTTAGTGTCCATCTATTATTTGTAAAACAGACCATGATGCACTCTTTTTCTTAGTAGTTAATTAGGTTAGTACCAGTATTCGTATTATTACCTTATTTATGGTATTTAATTAATATTAATTACATAATTACAGTATGATTTTATGAATGAACATAAGAGTGTTTTTGTTTCAAACTGCCATTTATAACATTAAATACTTACTTGTGAGAGGCATCACCAGTGCTTTGGACATGTCAATCTTCAAGGGATCAATCATGGCCTTTTTTGAAGGAACATATTTCTTCCCGTCACGCACACCTTTGTCTTGTTTCTTGGTTTTTGGCTCACACCTCTTACTCTTATTTCTGTCAGACAGCGGTTCAGATGAAGCATTTGGTTTAGTTACAGCATCCTTCTCCATCTCTGCAGGCTCAGTCACTGACTGAACAACAAGCTCATTCTCCATGTCTTGTGTTCCTGCCACAGTTGCAGGAGTTTCTGCTGTGTGCATCCTTGTTTCATTCTCATGTGGTGGTGTTACGGTTTCACTTTCAGCAGGAGCAGATGATTTACTCTCCTCCTTTTGTGCATTTGGCTCAGACTGGGTACTGGTTTCACTCTCCAGCAGTTGCTCTGTGGTTACTGTGTCCACAGGGTTTGGTCTACTCTTCATTTGGATTTGACTCCGCATGGCTGCCTACTGTTTGGTTTCTCAAGTGTTCACAAAAGAGACCAGGGACCTTTAAAGATGCGAAGATGTGTAGCTATGTAATGCCATCTATCCCATCCTCTACATTATTAGTATTACCTTTCTAGCTATATCAACTGTAAAGTACACATTTTTGTATCACAAGTAGAATGCAATGCCTTTTTGTTTGGTTAGTTCTTTAAAGAAAAATTGGTTTAAAAATACTGAACATCATATTTGTTCCTCAGTGCGGCAGCTTGAAGACGAAGAATGGATTTACAGCGTTTGTATCACAAAAGAGCACTGATGAATGGAGCAGCTCGAGGCTGTAATATAACCCAATTCCAACGCTTCAATGAGACCGAAATGCACTATATATGTTTTACATGCTTATGCTATTTTTTTCTTAAACAATCGTTCAGTATTAAGCTGTCCTCAGAAACACAAATAATGCTTAGCTAGTTAGCCTTTATTCACTGATTTGCGGTTAAATTAAGCTACAAATCTTTCACTTCCGACCTGATACGGCGCCAAATAATTAAGATATTTGTTAATTTACAGCATCCTCCGGTTTGCAGAGAACCCCAAATCTGAGTATGAAGATAGGAGGATGGAGATATATCCAGGTTACCCAGGCTGAGTCGTCCGCCCAAACATCCCGGCGTCGCTTCTCACAAAGCAACACAGAGGAACCGCAGATAATGTGACGTCACAGCTCCGAGGGATCATTGGGAATTGTAGTTTTGTCCCGATTTCTGTCATTTCACATTTCACCGCAATGTCGATTTACTTTCAAGGCTTTTATTTTTCTCACCTACAACGAAAATTTGCAGAATTGGTGTTCACTAAAGCATGTAGTTATATCTAATTATATCTACTATTAAATATTAATGGATAACCTATAAAATACATCAGTATTTATTGATAAAGTGTTATGGCAAATATATCCATGCACTGCACCTAGCAGAGAGACTGAAATTGTTCACACAGGAAGGTGGTGAAGGATTTAGTAGCTATGTCTGTGAATGTATGTGACCAGCAGGGGGAGTAGAGAATCACTCTACTGGTGTCTGCACTAAAACAGTCTGGAAACACGCCCCACAGCCAAAGAGTGACAAAAATGATTAATAGAAGCACTGCCATAGTTTTCACCACTGGGCACACCTCCAAAATAAAAGAATGAGGGCTAATGCTGAGATTGGTGTATTTCTTCTGCACCTGTGAGTCTGGTGACTTAACTGTGGTTGTTCGAACCAGGGGTGGACTGAGGTTAAAAAAAAAAAAAAAAAAGTGCCCTGGGAGTTTATACCTAACCAGCCCACTCACTTGGCATGGATGGGGTGGTAGTGGTCAGCCAAAAAAAAAATGCCATATCTCATAAAATATTGATATTATTTAAGTATGTAACAGAAAGCAGCCCACAACAAAGTAACTAAAGTGTATGTGTGACACACAAACCCTAGGCTATACATACATATGTATAATTCTAACAGAAGTTAACAGAACACCGTGTTCCCCCAAAAGCAGGGCCTAATTTCAGCTAAACTGGGATCTGGCACTTCCAACGTCGGATCCGGAACCTATTTTATTGGATCTGGCACCTCTATGAAAAAATAAATACC
>JAPSES010000228.1:6532115-6559422 GCA_029822895.1 Maxillicosta whitleyi
GGGGGGGGGGGCGCCTATGGTCTCATTTTGAAGGTTATTATGATGAGATATGAGGCCTTGATTCTAAAAATTTGCGAAATGAATCCCATGTCTTGTGGAAAATATGAGTTTTCGGTTTAATTGTGTACATGAGCCTTTCAGTAGCCATGCAGGATGAGACGTAGACGTAGACAGTCAACACTTTTTCAGTGTCCAGGTATAAGACGTTTCACATGTATTAGACAGAGGGTCACCAGCATACTGCCATGAGTTCTAAGTGCTAAAGTTTCTGGAATAATAAATATTTGTTTTTCATCGGTTATTTTGCAAAGGATAAGGATAAAAACACAGCAGTAAAACACTGGGGGAGCACTTATGAGTATTTTATTTGCTTTGGTATATTGATGAAAACTGTCTTGAATTAGGCTGTTAAAGTAAAACATACTTCTCATTTTTAGTATTAAGGTGACTGGATCAGACAAAATTAAAAATGTGTCCCTGTCAGCCTAACTCCTCAGTCTGGTGGCCTTGGGTAATCTGCTGGTTGACTAGACAAGGATGCCATGTGTTTGGAGGTACACTGCCATCCTCTTGTCATTCAGTCAAAGCGTTTTGCACAAAACATCTTTGAGGAGACAGTGCCTCTAGCATACCCATCAGTCTGCACTGGTCCACCAGGGACGGGCCTGTCAGCATCCAGACATCGCAACAGAACAAAGATCTGCTGCATCCAAATTCAACACAGTGCTCCTGTGAGCTGCTGTGGAGACCTTGATGAACTGATGTAATACATGTGAAGGTGCATTAGATACGATACTGTATACGGATGTGTGAGTGAAAGAGACAGTGGCACCCTGAGAAAAGCCTTACTTGGCTGTCCTTGTCCTGTCTCGCGATGACTAGAGGACCACATTCCTCAGGGAAATGCTGATTCAGAGGAAGGTCTCTCCAAATGTCTCATCTATTTTTCAGCACTGGCACACAGCTGCTGCTAGCTACATGAATAAAGTATATCCAGAGAGTCTGCTGCAGCTCAATTGCAAACAGATATGAATGTTTCATGGATGAAGTTAAACTGTGAGCTGTAACTGGGGGGTATTGGACCCACACATCCCTCTCCCTATGAACTCATCACCAGTCAGTCAGGCAGACAGCAGGAGGATGGAGCAGCAAGCTGGCACCAGCAACATCAAAGCTGAAGATTTTCTACCAGCTGTACTTACAGTCTAAACACACCTGGGTGCCAGATAGAACTCTTTTGTCAACACAGAGATGTTCTGCATTAACTGTTGTGTTACGCTGTCTGTAATGCTCTTACAAATTTTCTGCTAAAACAAAAAGCAGAGTAGAAATTTTAATGCTGGAGATGTGATGGAAAAGCTGATGATGTACATGTCAGTTGGTGGTGTTTTCTGTTCAAATGGATCTTGGTGGGTGAGTCAAACATGTAATCCACAGCCTGAAGCATGACTTATTGATCTGTGTCAGCAGGCCATTGACTGGTGCTGGAAATGTGTTAGTGTTTGTAATGTGAATGGATAGCTCACACGCGACTGCGTGCATGTCTGAGTATGTGTGGGCAAGCTAATTCTGCAGAGTTTGAAGGAATTTGTGTCAGTTCTAGAGAGATTACCTGGTTGTGTACAGCTCTGTCGCAAAAGGAATACGTGATGCAAAGTGCGACTTAAGCCTTTTATTCATGTTCTGAAAAGGAAAACCAGTCTAAAAATAAAACAGGTTATTGAAAGTGAAAGTCAAGCTTTATATCAAGCAAACCTGATCTCTCATCTGCTCATCTTTGTATCAAGGTTAAGCAAATCAGTATGTGTGTTACTGCAGTCAGAGCTCAATCAAAGTACTGACACGTAATTTCCTTGGGTTTTCTGTTACGTTACACCTGTTAAATTTTAAGCTTATTTCTCTGACCTAAAGACAAGGTATGCAATTTTGATTGGTAATATGTTCTAAAAACGAAACAAATTGCCTCACAATTTACAAGTGGATTTGGTGCACCCAAAAAGACAGTAACAGTCAGTGTTACTTCTAAATAAAGGTGATTATATACAACAAAATCCAAGGTTGTGTTGGTCTTTTGCAGATGTATGTATTATGAGTAATACAGGGTGTCGTGCCTGCAAGGGGAGAATGCAAATAAGCTGTGTGTATCACATATTTAATCATTCACTGTGCTGAATCTCACTCTCTGAATACATTCAGCATGACCTGACCTAGAAGTGCATCTGTATTTCTATTCACATCTCATCAAGTCGAGGTGTTTTCTGTCTGTGCAGGTACAACGTTGACTCATAAAAATGAAACACAGCTCCTCGCTGACTTCATTATATGCAACAGGAGTTCTGCAGTGATGCTGACACAAACCAATTTGCATAAGTAACCATGAGAAAATGGACTGACACCATATCTTTCTCACCATATTTCACTACCCTGGTGAATCTTTCACAAAATGACACCTGGCAAAGCACTGCCAATCAACAGTAACGTTTACCATCTCTGTGAATGAGTGGTCAGTAAATTGGTATGAAGTGAAGGAAATGAACTCACCGAGTCAGACGGCTATTGCTGTTCCTGGCACTGGCAATGGTCTGAGCACTCCCAAGTGTTTTCTTATTCTGGCAATAAATTGTGATAGAAAAAAGGGTTATGCCTGCAGCCAAGACAGTTAAACACTCCCCTGATGGAACAGGTAATAGTGGGCAATACGGTTGACGCATTATTTATAGTTTCTTGTAAGTGAAAGTATCCTGTTCGCCATAAACAGTTTTCCTTGTCCTTGCAATGGAAAGAAAGGACAATTTTCATCTCCACTGTTTTTCTACCATTTCCTCATCCTCAGTTGAAGTTTGCAACCCTAACAATAAAAAACAAATATGAATGTAAATGTTTTCCTACAAAACAGAGAAGATGTGACCTTCTGAGTTTTGAGCTCAGCAGTGCTTTGTGTGTATCAACAGAATAAAAACACTGACATTCACTTCAGACCTACCTTTGTGTTGGATAGATAATGGGCAAATAATAACTTTTACAGTGTTATAACTGTCCCACATAACCCAGAGCCTTTCTTTAATATCAGCATATAATTGAACTCTAATGACTTGATAAGAATTTAGTAAGACAATGAAGCTTTGATTAATTCATGCTAATACATTCCTGTAGATACAGTAGGTGGGTCAGAATAAAAGATCATAGCAAGGGAACTGCTCATCACATCCTGAGTGAAATATTGTAAAAGTATAGACAAAGAGCTTCATATGGGTTACTTTACTTGTACCTTTATTTAAAGTGGTGTTTTTTTTTTTTTTTTTTACGTGTGTATATTATTCAGCCAAGTGTCCCCTGAAGCCTAATTAAAAGCTCTGTTATTTGCGTTACTTACAAAAGACCCACAAGCATTTCAGGCTCCTTCATATTCCACTGCCTGATACAAGATAGTTAGATGTTTGATTTAACACACTCAGTATTTTTACCTACTGAATGACTTGAAACACCTGTTTGCGCATGGGGACCGCATCTATCTATCACCATTCATTATCATAATATCAAACTCCCATTTTTCACTGAAAATCTATGTCATTTACGGATCAGATGTTTATGAAATCTCACCTAAAAATAATGATAACTCTTCTTGATTTAATGTGGAAAAATAAGATAAATTCCATTCTGAAAATAATTACATTTACAAATCATCCTTTTACAATTAAATTGAACAAACCCAAACAAATATGAACCTGAATTTTTTTTTTAATTAGTGCAATTTTAACAATATTATGCCCGTTACTAAATGTGTTGTGCATTAGTATATCCACTGTGATATGCCAGCTGTGTTAATAATAAACTGAGACATATTATTGTTGAATTTGCACTTGCTTGTTTAGGTTATTCACATTTTCTTCGTGTAGTTTTATTTTTTTCACACTAAAACAAAGAGATAAATTCTGATTGCTATCTATAGGTTATTATGCTTATTATTTTACTGGTCTGACCCACTTGAGATCACCCTGGGCTGTATGTGGCCCCTGATTCTGATGAGTTTGACAGCTGTACTGATGATCTCTGACCTTTAATCCTCACCACTAACACACACTGATACACTTCTCTCTACGCTCTATTGGGTTTATTTGCTTCTTCATTTATTATAATGATTTGCCTGTGTAACTAAAAATGACCTCGGTTACAGTATTTCTTCCGGGGTGACTAGTGAAGGGAGGGATGAACACGATGAGCAGTGATGCTGTTTGCTCCGTACATCAGCTCCTCTCCTTCAGTCACACAGACCCGGGCAGAGGCTGCACGTCCGCAGGCTGAGGAGGACCGTACCGCATAGCGTTACTGCCGCTGCCTCATATCTCCGCTCCGAATACATGGATGTCTCCGCTCGGAACTCATCCCGACACTGGACGGTGCTCTTGTAGCCGTGTTCAACGACAGAAAAGCTGAACGTCTCAGCCCCCGGTTTTGCGGGTAACTGGTTTATCTCGACGACACAGACAGAGGACCACACTCCCCCATCGTTAGCCCGCTAAGCTAGCTAGCCCGCTAACTTAGCTGTGATACTTTACACCGAGCAGCCGTTACTTCTCCGCCGTGTAGCTAGCCTGCGGTCTTCTGCGCCACAGAAGTGGATTGAAGTACCCAGTCACTCCAGGTAAGCAAACACGTCCAAGCCCTTGAAACTATGTAATACGCTGTCAATACTAGGCGTTATCCTGTAGCAGCAGACGGGCGCTATGGCAGAGGATTCTTGTTGACAGAAGCAGCCAAGCAACGGGGATGTGATGCGACTCACACTCAAACACACATAATGGCTTTTACTTCAGAGCTAGTTAGCCGGCACTTACTGCTATATAACCAGTCTGAATTATACTTAATCAACTGCTGGTAGTGTTATCGATAGGGGTGTTTTTAAGTACTTTTATGGTATAGTAATGGTAGCGCTCACTCAGGACTGTCGGCTTGTGAATGGGCCACTGTCAGGTTAACGTTATCTTCCACTTGCCGCATTTGACTGCAGCGGCTTTACCTTAAACGTTTCAAGCAAATGAGTCCATTGTCAGAAAACCTGTCAGTATAGTAACATTTGACCAATGCAGAAAACACGAAGCCGCCCTCAAAGTTGATCATTACAATAACTACGTTTCACAGAGGGACATTTCCTCGTTTTTTTCCCCCCCTCATGTCAGAGGTTTAACGTTGCACAACCTGGAAAGATGAACTGTACAACCGGAATTTAACCCCTGCCTGGTGCTTGCTATGTCTTCTGTGTCCCAACAGAGGTCAGATGATTTAACTCAGCTCACTACAAATATATCCAGACTGAACCTCATTCTTTGAAGACTTTTTAGGACCACCCTCTCAATTTAGCAGAGGTTAATCACATTTCATGTAATGCAATCATTAGACCTTTTACAAGGTTTGGCTGAATCGTGTGGAGTCTGATCTGTGTGTGTGTCTTGGTGTTTAAAAAACAAGTCTCATTGACTAAGTGAAAGAGGAGAGAATGAGCATGCTTGAGTGAGCATGCATTAACAATGCTGTAATTATCTCAAGAGATAAGAAAATGGATTCACTATCAATCGTGCATGTATACAGTTGTGAAGCAGAGCAGATGAAGATGTAAGATTGACAGGGAAACAATTAAATTAACCTGTCATGTTCCTTACAAGGAGAGGAAAGAGGTGCATGTATTATTTATCCTGATGTATGTGTGTGGTGGGACAATATGCTGTGCTGCTGGAGGGGAGAAGCTGCCGTAGCTACCTGTAGCATGGGACCCATGATGCACAACATGAGCTGACTGCTTTGATCGCCTTTTGATCATCTGAACCAAACTACATGAAAAGAATCACTGACCTGAACCCTGTATTAATACTTAAATATGTAGTCGGTGTTGCCTTGAAACACACTATTTATGACTTGCACGTTCTCAGCACTTGTGTTTGTTCTGATCTGGGTTGCATGTACCATGTTCTGGACCTTGCCTTGCAGCTGTATGTCTGTATGAACATAGCCCTGTGTTAAGACATGACTGTCCAGCATTGAAAGGAAATGAATCATGTTCCTCATTTCAAGGCCGTGGAGTCGGCATGATGCGTTTCCTGCCCGGTGTGTGTTAGCTGTGATTTCAGGCTTCAGCAGCCTGCTTGTGTTCCTCTGCTTTTGATTTTATAAGAGGTGATCTGAGATTTTTGCAAAGTAAGGAGAATTCTCGTGATAGCCTAGAGTTTTTGTTTTTGGATTAGGTTCAAATGTAGTTTTGGAGGTAAGGACTGAACGTCATCCATAAGGAGTTGCACAGAAATGATTTTAAACAAGGTGGTACATCATATGTAAGTAATAGGCCTGTGTGTTCTTTTTCCACTGTGTAATGGCAATGCAGGTGGTAATAATTATTATAATTGCATGGTGTGGAATGTTATTAGTTTAATCTTTACACGATTTCCAATTATACAGGCACAAAAGAAATCAAGATGTTTTACCTTTCATGTTTTTATTGTCTGAAAATACTTTTACTGTTGTCTCTTCTACAATATATGAAATTGAAAGTGAAAGTGTAAATCTTTGATATCCACTTTGTTTGTGTGTGTGGGGGTATTTATGTGCATGTATTTGTCATAGAAGGTGGCTTTGGTGCATTTTTTGCTCCTAGCTGCTCTGGAACAATAGTTCTATTCTGGCCCATGTCTCCGGAGGGAGGCAGCAGCATTCGGCGTTCCCGGCACTCTGTGTGCCAGCAAGTCTTGGTTTAGGATTGGGTTTCCACAGCCACCTGGAGCTCAGAGCACAGGAATGCCATTGTTCCTCCTTCCAGACTATGGCCAGATCAGGCACACATGCAAATACACACATACACACGCACATAAACAAACATATACACTCAGTGCACTGTATGCAGCAGGAGCCTTTACCCACCCTCCTGTCCCCCAAAACCGAGGTCACCCTGCTTTGTTCTGCTGTCATTGCTTTTATAAATAGACACTGAAACATCAGTCCTCTAAGAGCTGACATTCTCAGCAGAGCAATATGATTTACCAAGTGGGTGGTTAGTGTTTTTCCTTTTTTTTTTTTTTTAAAGGTATAACTCATAGTACCAGTCAGCTGAATACTTTGTTGTTCCCTCTTATCAGCTGCAACTGCTTAAAACTGAAGATAAACTTCAGCGAGACATTGAAAACATGTTTTATGAGATATACAATTAAAAAACAACTGTTTAGTGTCTGGAAGGAAGTTGATGATTCAGAGCAAATAAAAAGATTTGTGTGTGGAGTAGGGCTGCACTACAATCATTAAAAGATTGTGATCTCAATTCACACGTATGCAATCTCATTTCTAAACACAGATGATTCTTAAGCATTTTATTTCACATGCTGCATTACAAACAAATGCCCCCAAACGCAGAACCACCGCCTCCCCCCTCAACCAATGTCTTTACAACATGTGAGCCTGCTGCTGTCAGCTGCAGTTGAGTGAGGAAAGAGTGAATTACAGCGGAGGAACGTCTGCAGTAAAGAGAGTGAAATGGATGAAAATCCCAGTGGTAGTGGCGAGAGTCTCCCACCCCAATCATGATCTCAGTTCTAAGCAAAAAAAAAAATTGTGATTCACATTTTTGCCAGAATCGTGAAGCCCTAGTGTGGAGGCTTGTTTTCAAGTTTTTTTTTGGTTGTTTTTTATTTGTAATTCAGATTACAGATTAATTATTTAAAGCCCCTACACTTCAGCGTAGGTTGTATACCAGATGACAGGGGACATGTGTTTGTTGCAGAATAAAACACAACCAAATGTGTGTAAATTTCCAGTTTAAGATCACTGATATGGATTTTCTTTTGGCCACTGAAATGCCAGTTTGATTTTGTTTACTTTAAATTAACCTTTTTTTTATCCAATCTTTATCTGACAAGAAAACCTCACACAAACATAAGCTGTCAATCAGACACGATTAGACATGATTACTGATATTTTCTAAAGAAACCACTACTCCCTCTTAAGGGGGTTTGATTTTGATAATACTCATGGTTGACACACACATCAGACAGAATTAAGGATCTCCACACTTTGCATCAGTTAATCTGTGCCAACAGGCCGGCACAGGAGAGAACAGAAATGATTCTCACTTAACACTTCACATATGGCATTTAAGTTCCTTCTCAACCAACTGACATTGCTAAACCATCAAGCCACAAGGGTTTGTCACCATATCAACTGAACAAAAGATCATTCGGACAAGCATCCTGTTTATCCTGTCATTGGCATCATTCAATCGCTTTTTTCTTCTCTGAACTGGCATCCTAGATTAGATTTTACAGAAACTGACTCCGGATGTTGATTACTAGTTTAGCTAGATCAGATAGCAAAGACCTAATTGGTGCATTCTTAGACAAAGTGAGAGGAACAGAAAACAGAGTGGGATGAGAAGGAGAGAGATAGCCATCAGCGGCATTTAGCAGTTTTTTTTATGTGCCTCTGAGTCCTCCAGGGTTTGAAGTCGAGCACTTTCAGTTGTGTTGGTGCGTGTGTTCGTGGGTGCGTGAGTGTTTGCTTGTGCATGTGTGCCCTGTGGCTTTCCAGCAGGTCACATTAGGGATAGAGTTGCATGGAAGTGGGTCAGCCAGTGCCACCAGGGAGTCTTGCCAACTCCCAGCTCCCTCTCAGGCTGAAACCAGCGAAAGGCCAACACAAACATACAAATCTCAGCTGCCTATATCTGTGTTATCTAATGTATTTGTATACAGTATATATACTTTTAATATATGTGCTTATGCCCATGAGTAACTCTGTTCACATGCAGAGGAAGAGTGTAATCTTGGCTTGTTTGACATTCAGTGATGTAACATGTCCCTGCTCTGTTTGTTGTACTTTGACTTCTCATAAATAACTTTGCTCAAAGCAGAAATATCTGAAAGCCATGAGGCAAACAGGGCTATAAGTTATTGTGCAGTATGTTAGGTCTGCATATAGGGCATGTGCAGATGATTCAGAGCTAGTCACTCTGTGTGTCTCAGCTGGATGGACACAGTGTTTCTGCTGGCTTAATGATAAGGAAATAGGATTTAGCCCAGTATTCAGCAGAGGTTTATTCATCTCCTGGCTGCAGCCTCCTATTTTCTCTTGTTTTCTCCTTTGGCTGGAATTAATGATCTATTTCTGTTCTCATTTTCTACATTGGTTCCGTGTGTCTCAACACTGTTGAATAGGGATGACCAAGAAGTTACAAGGAGACAGTGATATAACCATCGTTGACACTGAATTACAGCATACATATTGGCAGGGATTGCACTTACCAGCATCTACTACACATAAAAGCTGATACTTTGAATCAAGTGGTGATCAGTCTGGTGTTAGATAGCTTCTTCCTCGCATTCAGATTGAGGAGCTCCTCAAGCATACAGCTCTTTTTGTAGATACCCAAATCAGACACTTGCCGATATAATTTACTAAACCAGTCTGCAACTGGCTATCAGTGTGAAAATGGGGCAGGTTTCAAGTGCTTGAAGACAGTTTGTGTTCATCATTTGCATAGCTCTTCCTCCGCTATCTACTGCTCTTGCACTCACAAAAGACAGCTCTGTGGGAAGAAGTTAAATCTGTGATGCATTATTTTGCTGTGTTTGTTTTTAAGGTAGTGAGGTAGTCTTCGTTTGCATGACATCTGCATTCCAGCAAATGAGCGCTCAATTCTTTACAACATCACATGCTTCTTGTTATCACTGAGAACAGGAAATGATTGTTGTTAGGATTTAGGTGATGGCCGTTACATGTGACCCAGGTCAATTTCACAGCTGAAATGAGTACTCCTGTGACTGACCTATTGATCAATAGAAATTTTAAATGCAGTTTTTCAATAATGCTTGCAGTCATTTATCAAATAAAAAGGCCACATTTACATCTCAGTGTCAGGTTTCAAGATGGAAAGAAGCACAAAATATCAAGGCTGAGGAGCTGAAATAACGTTATTTTGACAGATATTCAGTCGCTGGAAGTGGTCACTTTTACCTTTTTTTTTAAATTTTCATAAAAAAACATGCAAGAATAATAAAGTTATTCTTGGTTACATCAATTCTCCATCATCCCTCACAAGCCTCTGTGAATTAGACATATTGGGTATGTTTCAAATTCAGTAATATTCTTGAATCATTACTTAGTCCTAACTTGAAAGTGCTTACTCAGTTTTAACATGACGGTCACAAATCATGATGAAGACCTTGACAAACTGGATGAAAATCATGCAAGTCTCTGCATGATATGATTGTTAGAATATGACTTAAATGAACATCAGTCTGGCATCTGTTGAAGAGGAGACAAACACATTTTATTGTCAAAGAGAGGTGTGTTATCATTTATCGCGTTTTTGAATAATAGCCAAATGCTAAATTTACGCATTCCATTAACACTTGAACATGTCTGTATGATGTTGTCAAGTTGAATGAAATCGAATTGCATCTGCCATTGACGTGTTGGTGCAAGTCTAGTTGGGTTTGATGTAGTACAGCTCATCTTCTCATGACTTGATTAACTTCAGAGAGATCCAGTGTGAAAGAGAGCCAGAGCTTTCAGAGGCACCTTGAACACTCACACTGGAATAATATGGACTGCAGCAGTATTGAATAACGCTATAGATTGTTCAGACTAGCTCCCACAGTTCTCTTCTTTGTAAGAGTGTGCTGTTCAATGTCTGTATGTTGCTCACAGCATCTGTTTCAGCCTGAGATATGACCCAACAGGAAAAGACATAGTTTCCATGGCGACAGCCCTGCTACTTTCCCATCCCCCACCAATAGAGGAAGTGGAATATGTCCAATTTCTGCTGAGTCATGGAGAAACAATTGTGTGACACACACTTAAGCACAGATGTCTCTCTTAACTCTGGCTTGGGGTAATTGTCCTTTTGCCTTTTTATACCTCCACGCCAGTGACAGCTGTGACCGGAGACTTTATCCTTTCCAGTTATCTGTCCCATTATTGTCAATGTGGAATGTCAAGAATGCGTACTGTATATTTCTGTAAATTTCACACAAATATCCATCTGACCTGGATGGCCTTAATTCTAGTAATTACAAGTCAACATCATTACAGTGTCTCAAAACCTGATTTGGCTGTGTTAAAATTTCACACAAATGGGAAAAATTCTGTTATGACATCTTATGTGTATTGTTCAATATCCTATTTCTCTGTAAAGTAGTGAAGATGACATATTTCTCACTGGAAATTATTTACTAGAATCATGTGTGAATGTAGTGATTAGAAAATAATTAATACCTTTTTTTACTAAACTCTTTTAAGACATGGATGTAAACTAGAGGCATACAACCATAACTTAATTATTGTGGGTTTTGTTTCACACTGACCTTTGAGTGTGTAGTTATGGGCCTGCCAAAATTATTACATAATTACTGTATCACAGTTATTTGGGATAATCGTAGCTTTTGTATAATCGTGCCAGTCATCTCCTGTCAGCTGTTTAAACACACTTGGATGCAACTAATAGAAATGTCATATTTCACTAGTATTTCCACATCATTTTACTGGTACTTTACAAGTAGTGCTTTACTGATATTAGCAGTAGTTTTCTCTGTGTAGTTCAATAATAAACTTTGCTAACTTATATTTGGTAAATATGCTGTTTTCAGTTGGGATGTAGAAAAACTATCTGTGCCGGTAATTATTGGTCCGTTATTGAAAAAATTTACATCATTCAGATAATTCCAATAATTCAAATTTTTACAATAGAGACTGTAATAATACATCTTTATTGCTTAGATTTTGCACATTACCAAATGGACTCTGGACCAGTTAATTTCTGGTGTGAATATAACCGATCTCAAGTCAAAACAAATCAGGGAACCATACACTTTTTTGTGCTTGACGAACCAATGAAGCTGCATGGCATTGTGGGTAATCAACAAAACTGGAAGTAGCCAAGCTGCATGGGTAACTGGAGCTAATGGCAGCAACCATGAGCTGTGGACAGACATGGAGCAATGAGGAGATTCAATGTCTCCTTGACATTAGGTCAAAGGTCACTTAGGACCTCCATGTTTGTTTTCAACACCTGCTCTCTCTGATTCACCCCACCCCTTACTTTTCTGTCCAATACCAGAGCTTTTCGTCACACGAATGCTTCTGTTTACAAAGTTTGGTCCACTAGCAGAAAGTGCAGTGAGGATGTGTTCTGACCAAAACACAAAAAAATAAAGTCTGCATTTGGTCCGAACCAAATAAGTGGACCAAAGTACTTACCAGCAGAGGTTGTGCTCGACATTTTTATTGATTGTCATTTTGAGTGACGGTCATAAAAATTCCACCATAGCACATTATTATCCATCATTTCAAATAAAAAATTTTAGTGAGACATATTTGGTTGTATTTATTGTTCAAAAACATCTCAATGGTGCAGTAACTGTAGTTCCTACTTGCTAATGATTGTTATCACTATTACTTGTCCTTCATCCTCCAGTGCAGCAGTCCCTTTTTTTCTACCGGGTTTATCAATGCCATCATATTTACTGGGCTTTTTAAAATAATTAATCAGACTTGGCTGTCTTGATTTTTTGTGCTACCAAATTCGCATATAATTTTGGCTAAAGTCAACTGAACAACGAGATAAGACTTGGCAATGACTGATTAATACACATACTTGCCATCAACTAGACAGGGGGTCTACACCAAGTGAACTAACAGGAAGTCAGTTAAAAGTAGTACTGGTGTTAAAGAGTCCTGCATGAGTCCACTTTACAAACGCACTCGTACCCAAGTACATCAGCCACGGCTCTGTCCATGAATCTTCTTTCATTTTTTCACATCCTTGCCTGCTCCCTGCCCACATTTCTTTTAATTTTACCTGTGCTCATACCCCCACCAATTTTTATTTATTTTTTTTAACCATCCCTGCATGTTTTCGCAGGTCACATGTTGGTCACCCAACCTGGTACAGTACTCTGTGGTGTTATATTCAACGTAGTTGTGAACGGTGGCGCTGTAGGCTTATATACACTTTTTGATGCCTTGTTAAGAGACAGATAGACCAGTGATCCTGCAAAGAGGTTCTGTTCACAGTGTTGTCTGAACCTTTCTTTAGTAGATTACCCTCAGTATTTCAATCTATCAAAATGACAATCTTCAGAAATTTCCGTCATCTTTAAAAAGAAATCTGTCAATAATGGAAATCTTTCATTTTACATGACCTCTGCTTTCCAGGTGTGAATACACAAACAAAGAGCAAGATCAAGTGGTTGTGGCTGCTGTCTTGGTTCAGCAGCAGCAGCAGAAGAAGAGGGACATCATAAAATGCTTAAGATAAAAAAAAAAAGCTTAACGTAGCTGAGAACAGTGATCAGCCATTACCAAAGTTCATGTGGACTCTCTAGTCATGCTCACTTTCATCTCCGCAAAAATCATGACATTCCCAATTTTATGTATGTTTTCCATGTTAAGCCTTTTCTTCGTCAGATGCGCACATTATAGAGAAAAAGCTTAACATAGCTTAATGTCTGAAAACAGCAGTTGATCATCACCAAATTATGTATGTGTATATGAATAGTAAGTAACTGAAACCCCTTGGTCTATTGTCTATGTCAAGCAGCCATAGCCTTTTGGTTCTGTGGAAGCCTTTATTTTACCATTAACTGAGTTTTACCACTGACTTGAAATGACGGTAAAAGAACTATTGTTGATTGTTACTGGTATTGGTTAAGAGAGGCAAGAAGTTATTGGTATCTGTTGTAAAAAAAAAAAAAAAAAACAATTATCGTGCATCCCTACTTTTCAGTTTTTGTTTACAATGCCTGAATGACAAACCGAAAAGCAATATTTGTTTGTTTTCCAATGTCCAACACATGATAAATGGCTGTTCTTGATTAGGTGTATGGTATATAATTAAATTCTTGCCAGGATTATTTTTGGCTATTGTTGCATGTAATGAACAGAAAAACACAATTAAATTGTAAATGATAATTATTTGTTCGACAGTTAGCCTAATCATCAACTTCACATTATCAATGACAACAGCCCTGTGTATACACTGCATTTTCTTTTTTTATTCATTAGCTTAAACCACTTATTCTCCAAAAAACAAAAAAGGGTTTGTGATTCTTGTTTTTCTTCATAAACATGACCTAAAACATGATTGGATTTTCACACAATTCCTAAAGTAGATAAATGGAAGCCAAGTGACAAGGCGTTGTGATCCAGACACATCCTAATTGCAGTTTTTGGAGAAGGTTGGGATAAGGTTTTGATGTAGGAATGCGGTATTTTATTTAGTGCCAAATATTAACACTTCTTACTCGAGCTTAAAACGTTGGTCTCACGCACCCACAAACCATAATAACTCCAGTGGTTTTCTCATGGCAGGTCTGCCATGTAGACAGAGTGCTTCAGTGATCTCCTGATGGAGGTCTCATGATGACATTAACCTCAAGGATGTCAATGTAGTTTCCTAAACATGACCCTGGGGTTAAAAGTCATCTCCTGGACAACATAACACTTTGCTCTCGGTAAAAACAGTGTTGGAGGTTTGCAGCATTTTTATTTGAGTTGTGCTACACTTACACAAACCTGTATCATTAAGATGAAACATTAAGAGTGAAGCACAGATTGCTAACAAGTAGCCTCTCACATTCATGCCTGATTGTCATACTAACATCGGGTTTCTTTATAATTTTAGTGCTTCACATGCTTTCAGCCACCCACATTTATGCAATTGGATTGTCCTTGTCTAGTTTTAGACTGTAGTGTGGATCTGAGTATGTTTTAAATGTATTAATTCAGAAAAAAAAACCACCACCGCTATGAAGTATGTTTGTACATTTAGTGCCTGTATGTTCCTTGGCCAAATTATACTTATTTATTATTATTATTTATTGCAGTGGGAATATTCTTCTTTTGCATTCGATCCAATATTTTGTTAGGGGGCTGCCACAGTTTATTGCCGAGGGACTAACGCAGTTCTTACTCCAGTACTATGGTCAAGTGCACTAGCAGGAGTACTGCCCAGCATACTTATCTTTGGGTTGGCAGACACCCAGCAGTATGTAAACCCTCCACGGAAAGGTTTCAGTCAGCTGTAGAAAGGTTCAAACGCGACTAAATACAGAGCTACTGTGCCACAGAACCCACGGAACTGCTAAATCAAGAAGCCTAGAGAGGATTTATAGAGATTTACAGCTCTACACTTCTCACTGCTTTCATCACAAAAAGGGAACATTGGCTGTACCTGGAGGACAGCTCCTAATGGGTCTATGTTCACAGATCTGTTTTTTATATAAATGGCCTTTACTATTTAAGTTAAAAGCAGTACTTAAAAGTAGAAACCCTACAATAACTACAAATATGGAAGGCCCTGTATCATTTTGCACAAAGCCAATGCGAATCTTATGCAGAATTTTGCTGACGGTACAACCACTACGGTTTACCACCAGTCCATTGTGGATGACGGAAGTAGAGGAGGACTTCTGAGCAACAATACAACCTCAGAAGAACAGACAACCCCTTGGGACCCTCATGACTGTTGTCTTGAGAACTGAATGGAAATACAAGTACCATTGCACGCTATGTCAGGATAATGTATGCACATAATTCTTGTTGTGGAAATCATAGATAAACTTGGATGAGACTTGCTGAGCCTGATTGCTATGATAGTGTGGCTAAAATGCATCACAAGGGTGGAAAGATTTCTAAAGTTATTGTTTTTTGTCATTTTATTCACAACATATGGAAAACTTCTGTAAAAAAAATATGTGGGAGGAAGAAAAATGTAAAGTACTCTTCTTTAGTGAACTAGCAGTGGTTCCTGTCAGCTCATGTTGTTTTGTTTACTTGTTTTTGGTTGCTTTTAATGAGGCACCTTCTACCCTGTTAAATAAACAACATGTAGTTGGAATATTTTTACAATATAAAATATAAATTGGAAGTGCGATGTCAGAATTTCAAAGATGCAACTGCAGTTTTAATTGTTTTCTGCAAAATAATATGTTGCAGGTACAGACTCTATGGCCAAAATAATTTGTTTTGTTAACAGACAAATAACTTTCTGGAAGTTTTGGACAGAGAGGGAAGAAGTGGAGTAGAGAGGAGCAGAGCAGAGGGACAGGTCTCTGCTGTGGCAGCTCTGGGCTCTGTCTTAGTTTGTGACAGAGCGAGCTATCTGCCCCAGACTCACCCTGACTACGGTGCAGAACACCCCTCTGTGCCCACATACACACAACCATCCATCTCTAGCTCTTATCAGCTACCAAACCACTACTCTGTGTCTGTATATGTATGTGGGTCTGTGTTTGTGTGTCTGAGGACTCTTTGAGTGGAGTTGTTGTAGCCCGGTCACACTGATAGCCATATCAACAGTTACTCCTGGCTGATGGACTGCAGAACAACAGGCCCATTGTTTTTCTGAGTGTGTGTGCTAAGCCACCAGAAATTGCATTTCTACAAGCCACAAATGTCAGACCATTGTGCTCATGTGTCTTGGGAGCGTGTGTGTGTGTGAGTGAGTGTGTGCTGCAGTGTAATCCCAGAGGCTAGGATGTGGGTCAGTGTGGCTGCAGCTCTGCGGGTTGTGTACTGGAGTAAAGGCAGCAGGATACTGCCTTTGTATTTACTGTAACGGGACAAGACTGGATGAAAATGATCACCAACAAATATTTGATCTTATATTTGATGAGTTTGCCAGCTCTGCAGTATTACATAGACTGAACAAGATGATTTAACAGTTGTATTTATTCTACGGCTGCATGAAAATAACAATTTCTTTATCACTGAGAATTGTGATTACAAGTTTATGTCCTGATTTAGGGCTTGTCAGTTGTCACATTGTGTAACAGAGATGTAATAAACACAAATATAGATTAGATTCTTTCATTTCATTCTTCTGTTGTGAATTGATTCATTTGTTTCACCCATTAAAAAAAAATCATCATGTGGATATTGGTCATTAAACGGTGGTGCCAAATTGCCAAACATACGTTTAGTCCAATACGCCATTTGTCAAGCAGTAGTGCTGACAGGTCTAACCCTTACTATCTCTCTTTTCTGTCCATGTATGAATACTGTAATTAGAAAATTACAAAAATTAATAAAGATTTTCCACTAATATATGAACATAGTCCTTCTTTGTCAGTAGTTTATTGTATCTATATCGATCTATTGATAATGTTGCTTGAAGTGACTTTGTGCTTTTTGTTGACATTTTATAAGTGTGCTTTCTTTCTAGGGATGCTCCGAAATGAAAATTTGTGGCCGAAGCCGAATAAAATATAAAATCTTGGCTGAATATTGAGTGCAGTTAAGTTTTTCACTATTTTTTTAATGGTGCATAAATAGCCTAAAATAAATTAGACATGTTTTTTTAAAGAAAGTAAATGTTTATTGAACATTCCACAACACTAAATGGTTCATCATCCAAAGCCATGAACTCCATTAACTTCTATGTAATTCTGTTTGCTTTGGCGCTGTCCTTTGCAAACTTTTTCATTTTTTCAAAGACATTGGCCACAGATGGAGTGGCCGTGCTGGGACAAGAAGCTTTGGTTTTAGTTGCTGCAGCCGTCTGTCATACTCGGCATGCTGTTGAGGATATGTGACTTTTAAATGACAAATTAAAGCAGCAGCACTAAAGGTTTTTGCAGAAGAACCCCCTCTAGATAGTTTGGTTTAACACTCGCTGCAAACTACAATTCTCTTCTTGCTCTCTAAGACTTTAAAATATCTCCACACCGCTGACATTTTACTGAGGGCAAGAAGGTACAATGCCACTGCATGTCATCTGATTACATCATTGCATCACACGCTACTATTCTTCCTTGCTTTTAACCGTCTCTACCGAAGGCCAAATGTGGCTTTTATTTCCAATATTCGGCTGAATATATTCGGTTATCATATATTTGGTGCATCCCTATTTCTTTCTGTTCTGTCATACAGTAGGGATATCTAGTCTTGTGCAGCGGTTAAATAGACTCAGCATTCCCCAAAGCAATTCAGTTAGTCATCGATTTGTGAACGATTCAGAATTAATTCTACAGTCAGCTCTACTCAGCCACTCTTTCATTCAGTGGTTCACTACCTTGGCTCAGTCCATCTGTCGCCAGAAACTACATGGTGCTTCACACAGCACTTCCACCTCCAACTTCATAAGTGATTCTGACTAGTTTAGGTGAGAGTAAATAAAATATTAGCGAAGTGCTGCTGAATCGATTCAGTTGCATTCATGAATTGATTCAACTTGTTTATTTAAATGAATTGATTCTTTTGAATGATTCATTCATCAATCACCCATCACTAATGTGATGCTAAAATCACAGAATCTCAGGTTGAAATGCATGTAAAGACAGGAAAGCAAAGTTACTGATAATGTGAACCCAGTTGTGACTCGGGGAAAAGAAAGCAACCTTGGATAACAACTTTGCAGGAGAAAGACAAACATATCTGTTGCAAAACTTAATGTGTCATTTCATGATGCGTTGTGAAGTAGATGTAGGTTATAGCAGTAGTCACACTGTAAGATAGTTGTCCTACATTTGTGACACTGTTCGGGCAAAATGGAAAAATGGCCATCAGCAATGCTCTGTCACTGAGCAACACAGAACCTCTATTTTTTGGGATGTTTTTGCTTTTTTTTTTGCCATGATCTTGGATATCGCTATGTTTTTTCATCTTTTGTCTGTAACCCACAATTACACGGTCAGTGTATACCAGGCTTTCATAAATATATTCTTTAGTGAAGTAAACTGGAAGGGGAGAGAGCACAGTCATTTAAGCTGATACCAAGTGGCTACAATGCCATCATGTTTTTGGCCTTGGAGGAGGTATGCACTAGTCGATATTGCGATTCAATTAAACTTTCTTCATCCTAATGTGAGAAAAAGCAACTAAAAATATTTCATGGGTTTTCTCCTAAATGTAATGTCGATTGATTCAACACTGGGACTACTTTGGGTGGCACTCTAGAATTGTTAGCATAATGTAGTATCTGTTGGTCAAACATGAGTGACCAGTGTACACAGTGGCAGCCAGCATGAACCTTTCATACGTTGGTGAAACAGTGAATGAAACAGCAATGCACATCAGGGATGAAATACACTACAAGAATGTTACACAACTGACCTGATTTAATCACAGTGCTGGGTGATTATTGTTCAATGATGACTTGTATTACAGAAGGATATCATTTAATTTTCACGAAAGCCATTAAAAATGTGAGTGCTTGGTGTGTTCTTTCTACTGAGAAAACACAGCAGCATCAGTAAAAAAAAAAAAAAAAAGTAAAACATTGGACTGTGAATTAAAACATCAATGAACCATGCAGCCATAATTCATTCCATTTTGTTTTATTAGATTTATTTTCATTTTAAAGCATGTCCGTCTAAGTGCACATACGAGGTAAAATACAATTTCCATAGGAATATGAATCAAACCTAAAAGATGTTATTTCCTTAATGTTGGGGATTAGATGCATTTTATATGTGGGGCTTGTCCTGTAACTCCACCTCCATTCGTCTCATTTTGGACTCAATGTTAAAGCTCATTTGATGTTAGTGTGTTTATGGATGTGTACAAAACTATTGACCTAATAACAGAGCTGCGTAAATGAAATATTGATAACACTAGCAAATGTGTATATGTGTGCATTGAGATCTCTCCCAGTGATTGATTGTGCATTTTACAGCAGCCAATATACTATTGTGTGTCCGTTTTTTTTTTAATATGCTCTAATAGATGAGACCGCTAGAACTGACCAGAAGTATTAAATATCAGGATTAATGAGTATAAAGTGTTCATTCAGACAGGTAGGTTACATGATGGTGTCAACAGAAGCTGACAGTAGCATCTTTATTCGTTAAGTGGTTTTTAATGCCTCTTGTAAGATGAAAAATGCTGTTCTGTCTTTGCTTTGTGTCAGAGTCCACAGCAGTGGTTATTACACACACTGCCAGTGGCTGTTATATTATATGGGAGATCATGTCATCCTACATTTTGGCCCAGTGTGGTTGTAGTACATTAGCCTCACGTGTCAGTTTTCCATTACATCACAGAGCAGTTGTGTATATTAGTTACTGGCTACCAACATGATGAAATTCCTGCCAGTGTTTGAAAAAAGATATGAGTTTATTAAAGGTCCTGTGTGTTTATACAGATTTAAGGGCATCTAATTGCAGAAATGGAATGAAGCACTCCTATTTTTGTTTTCATTATGTGTAATCAGTGCAGATAGGACATTTTACCACCTATCAGTATAAGTTAATATTGTACTTAAATATTGGCAGAAGATAAAAATCACTAGTGTCAGAACGTTTTTAATTAAGTGAAAGAAATTAGTTTTAGATAATATTTTTTTCAATAACCTTTTTTGGTGGTGGCTGTTTGGTCTCTTGGCTTTTCCTGTATTCAGTTGGTTGCATTATCATACCTAAACATTTACATACTAGGTACTTTTTAATTCAGTTTTTTTCCCATTATGCTTGAAACATTTTATTTTTGTATTTATTGTTAAAGCAAAAATGAATACAGTGTACGTTTATAGCTGTAATATTTACTTTTTATGTTAATGTTTTCATGCTTTTAACTTGTAAATGTATTTATCTAGTTATGGGAAATGTCACTGTTTTTATCAGTCTTCAATAGGCTTACTGAATGTGATATTTTACATTAAGATAAACAATGTACATTTATTTATTTATTTCTTCTTTATGATTTAATGTTATTTATTTTAATTTCTTAAAATTTCAAAATAAGATTTTAATTTTCCATAAGCTGCTTTAATATATTCTTCTCATCTTTTATTTTGACATTTTGAAATACTTTCATCAAATATTGTGGTTTTAGTGGAGCTTTAACATGGATAACTAAATGCAACACTATTACAACAGTAAATGATGCAAAAACACAATAAAAAGCTTGTGATATATATAAATCGTAATATCGTTTTAATTCACAGTTTAGCAGTGCACCACATTAAGAAAAGTTGAATGCTCCGTGTAATTGCTGTAAAGTCTGTCCTCGATGTTTCTGGGAGCTTTTGAGCTCACAGCTGGGGGCATGGATGCAGTTGAGATAAATCTTATTAACAGAGCTCCTGTCCGGGTAGGGACAGCAGGGAGATACTGAACCAAGAACAAATCAAAGCCTCCAGATGTCACGAACACACACAGAGATAGACTGGAAAGTTTTAGGCTAAATCCGTTCTGTGTAAGCACTCAAGACACAAAGGAGGGAAGGTAGTCAGTGTGTGTGCTGCGTGTGTGTGTGTGTGTTTGTATCACCGCTGTCACTGTCATGCCCATTATAGTGGTCTAGCTGCCTGCTACTCTGTTTCCTGTGCTCTCTACTCTCCGTAAACAGGAAGCAGATTTTTTTCTTTCTTTCTGTACATCTCTTCTTTCATCTGTCCTTTTCTACCCTTCCCTGAGTCCGTGTTTCTTCCTCTTCCTACCCAGTCTCCCTCTGTGTACATATAGTATATCTAGAAAGTGACAGGTCCCCTGCTCCCCACATACATCCTTGTTTTGGAAAGCAAAAAAACAAGCTGTTGTGTGAGTTGTTTCATCTGAGATGACTGTGACATAGTGCTGTGTCCAGGGAGCCTGGACCAGATGCTTCTTACCTATTTTCTCCTTGCTCTATTCCTGGCATTCCTGTTTTTCCTCATTGGGCTTCCCCTGGAAAGCTGTCAGAAATGGTGAGCTACAGCTACAGTCGCATGTGATTCTCTTGTTGTCATCTTTTGTTGCCTTTCCCCTGGTCCTTATTTAGCATCGTGTAGGTGTTTGTGCGTGCAAGGTGCTGCAGGCGGCCCCTCAGGTCCTTCCTTTCCCACAAAACTGGATACAAGAGGTGTCTGGCAGAGCAGTGAGGGCTCGAAGGAGGTGAAAGGGAGCTGTGCTTGGCACAGGATTGACGCTGTTTGTTGTTGCTGAAACCAAATATGTCATCTTTGGCCTCCCTCTGTTACCATGTACCCTACGTACAGAGTCACATAACACATTCAGACTCGCTGGCTGTGAACCAAGCACACACGCATACACATACCTCATGCTCATAGCAAGCAATCACACGGTTTTAAGAAAAGAAACCTTTCTTCCTTACACAGTTTGTCCTCTGTCTTTCACTGGCAGTCTTTAGAAAAAAGAGCGGAACAGTTAGGTTTAATGCTCAGCCATGGCTGGTTAGTCACAGTGTTTTCACACAGAGCCTGGAGAAAGTGAAGGTCCGATTTGATTGTCTCTGTTTCAGAACAGCCCATGATACCCTCTAAATAGTCCAGAACAAGTGTAATATTTGAGTTGTTTGGCTTCAAAACCCTCAAGGTTCAACATGCTATCTTGAGACTGTAAGGTGTTGGTGTAGACACACATAAACCACATGGTGTGGGTCAAGTGATGTCTGCCTGCTGAAAGAAGACTTAAGCTCGTTAAGACAGAACTCTTAATTTGTCTTAATCTGTAAACTCCTTCCCACCTCTGCATTTTTGTTAGTTTGCCTCAGTTATTGGTCTTTTGGATTTACAAAAGGAATGACTTTTCTCCAGGCTGAAAAGAACAAGGCCTGTGTGGGAGAAGAGACAGACTTCATGGATTAATAACAGGGAGTGAACTGTACGGACAGAAAGACAGGAATAACAGTGGGGAGGGATGGTGCGGACACAGCCTGTTGGCTCCTATGCTGCATTTTCTGAGCCTTGATCTCAACTGCTGGAACAAAAGGATTTGAAGAAGCAGGAAAAATTCGATATTAAGCAAAAGTAAGAATGAGAGAATAGGTGACAAAATAAATTATTACGGTATGGTGGCTGTTTGTTTAGAGGTCAAATGAGTAATTGATAGTTGTAGAAAACAAACTGCTCTCAATCAAAACAGTAATAAAGAATATTGCCAAGTGTGTGGGATCATGTGAGTTCTTGTTTTCAGCACCATTGTGAATTTGACGTGACTCAGGCAGAAATAATGTTCACAAGTACAGAAGTTTACAAAACATATAACACAGGCCTAGTTGTTCTTAGATCCTTTAACACAGAGTTGTCATTGCTTACTTACTTAGACTACACTGTGAAAAACAAAGACGTGCTCCACTGTCACAGCTCATTGTTTTCCTGCTGATTTGCATTTCATACAGAAAATCCTGATGGTCTCTTCCAGGATGACGTTGTCACTGTCCATAGCACATGAAGGCTACATACAGCATGGTTTGACTATGAAAATGATGTCCATTATATACGTCATATAGACAGAGGTGTTTTCCTTTGTTTGTAAAGCCATCATATTTGTGTGTTTAACACTGCGTTTGTCTTACCACAGCAGTATCCGTATCAATATTACTGCTACTTTTTGTGCTTCTATAATCCTGAGGTCAGGGTTTACATTTATTAAGCAAACAATTAATGCTCAGGTAGAGGAAAAGCTGAGGTGGCTGCATATGTTGGAAGGCCTCCCAGCATTGCTGCACTGCTGGATTGAAGCCCAGTGAAACATATAGACACAGAGTCACCCTCATTCAGATGTTCACAATTATATCTGCCTCATTGCCATAAAAATAATTAATTACTGTAGTCAAAACATTTCAGCCAAACATGTTAATTTTTCATTGTGTCGCTGTCTTCCTCTTTGTGGTTTCTTGCATGGTCTTCGACAGTTTCTTAACATATAGCCCTCCTACTCTGTGACTACAGCTAAGACGGCCACAAAACAGAAAGAGAAGAGGAAGAGACAGACACGGAAATGTGTTGCTAGTTGTACTGCAGTGTTGTGTGTGGTTCTGTAGGTGTATTTTGTGATTGTCAGGGGAATCTGATGAGTATTTATAGAAGCTCTTGCTTGTCCTGCTTCCAATTTGCAGATGGATTACGTTCCACTCAAACTTTGTGGAGGTGTACGTAAGGTAAAGGAATGAGAGGTAGATAGACAGTTTGCAGCTTGTTGTCTTTATTTTTTGTATTTTTATGTGTGAGATCAACAAAGACAATAAAGAAGATGAGGAATGATGACTCACCAGGAGCAAACAGACACACCTTTGGCGGCCAAGACCCTTCAGATATTGAGGCGTACCTGCAGTGCAGTACATCCTCCTCACACTCACTATCGCAGGGTTGTGTGTGGGCTGGCAGGAAGAGATTTATGGTATAGCTCTTCTTGTAATACAAAATCTAATACACACATACACAAGCTGGCAATATGAAGTCCCAGTGCACCAGAATGATGACTTGGCTTTAAAGTAGGCCAAGGACTAGATTGAAGGACACACACACGCACACACCCATACTGAGTCACATTCGGTCTCATCTTCATTCTCTGCGGATTTTTCAAAAATAGCAGATTAATCCAGTGAAATGAGCAGTTCTGTGAATCAGTCACTTGTCCAACCCTATATCCCACTACCCACTCATCTCTCCGTCTTCTTTTATCCCACTCCAAAGCTGGAACAGAGTCTTTGCTTATGTTTGACCTTTGGTTGTGTGTGTGGATGGAGTTGGTATAATGGATTTATAATAACATGCAAGGAGATACAGCACACATCTAGGCTTCCAATCTACAAATGATTGACAACACTAAACTTTCCAAAGTCCACTATGAGTAAATGATGTACATCTCTGCAAACACTGGGGAAATGTCTGCACAACTGGAAAACTGCCCAGTGATTTTGTGACTCTGGTTGTGGCTTAATGGGAGAGAGATGAATGTTTTTATTGTGCACAGCCAGGAAGTGTTTCTGAATCTGCTGAGTGACAGCTTTTCCCTGGTCTTCCTGCGCCTGCTTCACGGGTCTGCATCCCTGATGTGTGATCGGAAAGCTCTCAAGCTGCTTGGAAAAATCACAATCCGCACTCTATGAACTGTTACTGGAATGTTTTCAATGGGTCTGGGCAGTATATTGACTTGTAATACATTTTCTTCTGAGATAGAATGATACAATGTAGTTTTATTGATCCACTTTGATGTTGTCCTGTTTACATTTTTATTGGTTGTTTTCTGTAAGAGGATTCACTGAGATTGGAGAAGTTTATTTGTTATTGGCCAGTTTTCTCATTTAATTTGTAATTCACATGTGTTGCAGCTGTACATTTTTATAAAGGAAGAAAATACAGTTGCAGAGGGCTACAGTTTAGTGGTGCAGTGTGTGTTCGGCCAATGTATTCGGCAGCGAGCTGTGCACCTGTGATTTGCACGGTTAATTTTTGAAAATCACGGCGAAAAAAAATGGTGCATAGCTTTTTCAAAGCTGTGGTGATTATCAATAGATTATGCTATTACCTTGTCATGGCCTAATTTTTGGCTGCATCCATCTATATTTTGCAAAAATTAAGGAATTTTCAATTAACTCTAGAGGATCTCCAGATATGTCTGTAGCGTCAAGACAAAGCCTTTCTGAATTTCTGTTTCAATTTGTGTGGAAAGTGCAGATGTCAGACTAACACTGTTAAGTCAGTCGTGTTGAAAGCGTATATAAAACCAAAGTTATGAGACACAAAAACAAGTTTTTGGTGATGGTGTTATTACGGTTGGTGCACGTTCAGTGCAGGTAGAGACAGAAAAAATGTGCTTCTAAGTGAATTTCTTTGAAGCAGGAAGTGCTTCTTAATAGAAAGAAAACATATCCCTGCATTTCTATTGATGGAAAAGTGCATCACATGGACCAATCAGAGACATCCATATCGTGCCGTGCATAATATACCATGAAAGTTGTGGAAGTAACGGAAAAGAGACAGCAATACAATTACCGAACTTCAAGATTTCAAAAATTTGTACATATTTAGTGTTTTTTTTCTTGTGTAATTAGTGTGTTGTGTCGATACCATTGGTGACTACATGCAGGTAAAAGGTAGAGATGTATCTATTAGAGATTTTGATGCTATGATTATTGTCAGAGAAATAATCATTTTCACGATTACCATGATTATTTTTGCGCAAATTCATTGCCCAACAGTACTTATGGGGGCTGTTACTTTTTTTTTCGAACATTTGTTTGAGCATGTGATGAAAAGTTCGAAATTCTGACTGTTAGACTATTACCTGTTCAAATGTAGGTTGTATTCTCTACAGGCGCATCAGACTATTTTATACAGTTTGGATCACAAACCAATGTCCATGGAAAAGTCACACCTCGTAATCACTCGGCCCTACTTTCTCTCATTTACTATCAGTGTGCTGTCATGCTGCTGACTGCTGCGCACTAGTCAACAACTTCTTTCAGCAGTGAAACAGGTAGACTAGCTGTCATCTTGCGACAGCGCAGAAATATACGAAGAGAGAGAAAGTAGGGCCAGGTGATTATGATGTCTGACTTTTTTGTGGACATTGGTTTTGTGATGCAAATAAATCACTTTTTTGAACATGTGCTGTTTTTAGAAGAAAAACTTTTTATTTTAGTGACCCCACAAAACTTACCGGACTACTTTTGTTTCGACCAAAACCGGACCATAACCAGGCTCACAGGACACTGTCGGGGGTAAGTCAGTGTGGATGTACTAAACTGATGACGAGGATGCCATAAAGATTCATATCAAAATCCTGAACTATCCCTTTAACCCTCCGGAGGCTTATATGACAGTCTGAACTGAAGGATCACAGAAGAATGGTCTTACTCTACTAAAGCTATGTAGCCAGATTATTGTGAATGGATCGGACAATTGTAGCCTGAAGCTGCGTAGATAATGGCAGCGAATGCAAACTGTGGAAATGAAAAGTGAGCTCGTATCAAAAACATATTTTACGATCAAGACAATTCAGAAATCTGTTCGCCCCGTACTGCAACCCTTCGCTGAGCAAAGTTTGCTGTGCACTTCATCGTGTTAGAAGATCAAAGCTGATAGAGACAGACATCAGCTTGTTTCTTCTGTCATTTTCAGTCATGGAATGTTGAACTCAGCGCTTGTGTAATGTTGCTTTCATTCCATGCAGGAAGTGCCTATTGGAGCGTCTTTGGTTCCGTTCTTAATCCACTGTACTTTATGAGACGGGTTTTGGCAGCCTTGATGATTAATTAACCGTGACGTTTAAAATCGTGTTTAATCGTAACACCATGACTTTGTTACAACCTTAGTAAGAGGATAGTACAAACTAATCCAGGTGATAGTATAAGGATGCAGATAGCAGCAATGTGCCAACTACAGGGGGTTTACACAAGACGATTTGAGTGAGGTAAGTCAGGCAGGTACAGGTAGTTGTTCATGGAGTCCATCACCAAAAAACACACAAAGCCACTACCTGAAAATAAAAATTAACATTCACAAAGCAATAAGTTAGGTTAACTTGCTAGAATGAATTAGCAAAAATAACAGAAAAGACAATATATTGAATCAAACCCTAAACTTATTTCCAATGTCAACATTTAACAT
>JAPSES010000228.1:6577803-6598552 GCA_029822895.1 Maxillicosta whitleyi
ACAAATGTGACTTTAATCTGTTTGAACTCATGTTTTCTCTGTAAAATTTAACTGAATATGAAGGAATCTAATAAAATGGATAAAAAACAAATGTGGGAATAATATTGCGGGGTGTCAGTCACAATATGCGGGGGAACTGTGCTGCTTGGCAGAGGTTTGCACTCTCTGGGTGCTTTTCTAGTTGGTGATGTTTTTCAGAGTATGAGCAAAGAGCAGAATAGGTTGTTTGTGTGGGTAAATATATTCAGTGTCATTTCACATTTTGTTAATTCTCTGGAAATACTGATCATATGGAGTAAATACATGAGAAACACCGGTCGTCTTCATGACCTTGGTGAGGTTTGTGTATGTCCAGGTGTGACCAAAGTGGACTACGGTGACATCATGTCTCGCAGCGCTCTGAGACAGAAGCTTCAATGTAAACCCTTCAGCTGGTACTTAGAGAACGTCTACCCGGACTCCCAGATCCCAAGGCACTACTACTCCCTGGGAGAGGTACAGTCATCCTCTGTCACACACATACACACACACACGATAAGACACAACCTGACTCACCACATTTTAGACACTGTCATTCACTGGAACATGTACAAACACAGAGATGTATCTGATTCACAGTCGAGTGGACACAAAGCATCTAAATCTGCTGGAATCAGAATGTGTGGTTTTCTCTTCAGGTAACAGCATAGGTCAACACGGTTGTTTTTTGTTGTTGTGTGTCCTGCTCAGATCCGTAATGTCGAGACCAACCAGTGCCTGGACAACATGGCCCGCAAGGAGAATGAGAAGGTCGGCATTTTCAACTGCCACGGCATGGGAGGCAACCAGGTAAGAGCAGGCAGACGCAGACGGAGCACAAGTGAGCGACTGAGATCAGCTTCTATTTCCAGTTTGTTATATATGGACTTCTATGTCAACATTGGTCATGTTCCTATGAAGAGCAACACATGATATTTATGGGTTGAACTAAAAATACTTATTCAACCGTAATGTCACCTTTAGACTAAAAAAAGCCACTAGTTATTTCAGCTCACAGACGTTGTTCGACAGTGGTTTGGGTGAATCGGTGCAAGAATGAGCTTCTGACTCAGAGAAACAGGACTGATCAAACAAAATATGCTTGGCAGGTTGACTATTAAATCAGGGTTGAAATGGGCCCGAATCAGGTTTGAGCCACCCAGTAAAATAGGAATGTTCAGGTTGATTGGTCTTATTTTAATACCTGATCATTCCTGGTAATCAGGAAATGGCAATTTCCTCTTCAAGAGCAATTACAAGTGACACATCACTAGCCATGTGTAGTTGTACAAATGGAGTGGGCTTCATATTGTACAGCACATTTCTCTGACATTTCAAAAAAGAAAATGGTGTTCCACTTTTTAACCCTTAACATCAAAAAACTATTTTTTGTCTAGACTTCCAAATGAATTTAACCTTTCATCAGTGATGTATTACCATTCTGAGTAATGCTAACCTCTACATTTTTGCATTTTTCACTCACCAGCATCCATCTCATTTATGTTCATAAAACTTCAGAGCAGGTTGCATCAAAACAGAGAAAAAGTGACAGAAAAGATTTTTTCCCCCCAGCAGAATAGATTTTGAAGTGAACATTTAAGTGTCTACTCTCACTTTAATCTATCAAACAGATGCCTGTCTGCTAATTCATTGTGGAGCCTCTAAATGTCATATCACATGACCATGAACAACAGAGAAACTGTATTTTACCTGAATTATCTAAATGTAGTGGTTGGATCTATGTTAAATACTTGAGATCAGTTAATGGTTTTGGTCTTAGAGTTAATAAATATGAACATTCTTCACAACTCCTGTAAAAACAACACAGGTAAAGACTTTTCATAGTACCGTCCCTACACACATGAGTGTAAAAACCAACAAAATAAACACAGTTAACACCAGTAGCAGAAACTATATATTAGATGTGTTAAATGACATGGAACATTCCAGGTATGTGTCTTTGAAGTAAAAATTGCAAAAATTATTTCTGAGATGCAGTATTGTCCACATACTGTAGCCTCTTGCATGACGCTGTTTCATCTATGTTGCCATGATAATGCTACGGAATATACACATGCTATACATCCACAGAACCAGAAGAACATCAAATAAAAGCTCAACAAATCCAGTTCTCGGACAACAGAACACAACTCAAACAGCAAGTACTTAGATGTGGAAATATCTGAAATAAACTAACAGCTCAAGACCAGCATGTGTCACGAATAATTTCATAAAACAACAGACTGATGAGATGAAACTAACACTAAGTGGATCCAACAGTACAAGTATTATTTATCTACCACTAAAATTCACTGAATGAACCGAACAAGAGGAAAATCAGGTCACATTATGATGCAATGATATGAAGTTTGTCTTACCTTTGCTGTTTTCTGATCATAACTTGTTTTTATATGAATGAAGTTTTAAGCTATTATTTAATCCACAGCTGTCAAACATGCGGTCCAGGGGCCAAATCCAGCCCCTGAGATGAATTTGTGAAATGTAAAAATGACACTGAAGACATGAATAATCAAGGACGTTCAAATCATTTTTAGGTCAATTCAATGTAAAGTGGATCAGACCAATAAAATACTATCATAATAACCTATAAATAATGAAAACTGAACAGCAAACTGAAAAGCAAAATCATACAAAAATGTTTACATTTACAGACTAGCTTTTTATTTTTTTTAAAAATGTGAATAACCTGAAATCTCTTAAGAAACTTATGTGGAATTTTAATAATGCTCTGCCTCTTATTTAATGTTTTGTGTGTCTGTAGATTCACTGTGATCGGCAAGTTGTGATTCACATGAATAAAACGCTAAACTAAAGACTAATATTGTTCACATTGCACTTGTTTTACTACAGAATTTTGAGGTTCACATTTGTTCATGTTACGTTCAAGTACAATTCGTAGGTGTAAATATTTACATTACAGAATTGAACTTTTTTCAGTCAAAACTTCTTGTCCTATTATTTATATTATTTTACTGCTCTGGTCCACTTTCTACCATATTAGGCTGGATGTGGCCCCTGAACTAAAATGAGTTTGACCCCCCTGGTTTAATCGATGGTTTTGTGTCACACTGAAATGATTCCAACTGGAAATAAAGGATCCAGGGTTTAACAGGTTAATTTGTAAGTTTGTAAACACTTGCAGTACCAACACCACATCTTGTGCATGTGCACAAATGTACACAAAAGCATGTCTACAATCTGCGTGTGCACAAGAGGAGCTCTGATTTACTAGGAAACAGACATTTGGCTAAATTTACAACACTATATATATATATATATATATATATATTATATTGCATATAAAAAGTGCTTTGGGTATTTCTGGATCAGTTTATAATCTGGATCCTACTTGATTTGCAGGTGTTTTCCTACACGGCCAATAAGGAGATCCGGACAGACGACTTGTGTCTGGACGTGTCCAAGCTGAACGGACCAGTTATGATGCTCAAGTGTCATCATCTCAAAGGGAACCAGCTGTGGGAGTACGACCCTGTGGTGAGTAGAGTGTTGCGCTTTAAAACTATGCGGATATAGTTCTGGAAAAAATTAAGAGACCGTTCCAAATTTCCAGACAAAAACCTCTGGAATGTGATCAAGCGGAAGATGGATGGTCACAAGACTTACAAGCAAAACCGAGCTGCTTGTGTTTTAGTGTCAGGATGGCATAAAGCAAAGTGGAAGATGTGATTCAGAGTTATTCCACCAGATACTGTTAAGTTGAACCATTAATATTGTGCACAGAATTTGTAATTATTTTGACTGCTCTAAATTACCTTATTGGTGGAAAACATCATTAAATGTTATATCAAACCTATAAATACTAAAACCAGCAGCCTCTTAATTTTATTCTGGAGCTGAAAGTGAGAAAATATATCATGAAGTGTGTGTCATGATATTTTTAGTTTTGAAAATTCCGTTCAAAGTGTTTTATTTGAACTAAAATCAAAGCAAATACATTTTCCAAACAAGACAATGAAAGTGGAAATTGAAAATCAGCCTCTGCATTTGGAAACATTATGACACATATTTTGCAGCAGCTGTCATTTCACGGTCTTAAAATTTAGGGTGAAATTGCCTTGTTGACGTGTTACACAACGTGACCACATTATGAGTCGCAGTGAGAGCTCAGCCAACATTTAATGGAGCCTTGAAATTAAGATCTGGAAGAAGAAACAGGAGTTTTGGAACAGCTCCATGTATGCAGCTGGAATTAGTGCCGTTAGCCGGAGATTTATTTGCATGGCCTTTTCAGTTCTGGTGTGACCTCCTGTGACCTTTGACACCCCTGTGTTTTCCGCTGTGCAGAAGCTGACGCTGATCCACGTCAACAGTAACCAGTGTCTGGACAAGGCCAGCGAGGAGGACAGCCAGGTGCCCAGCGTCAGAGACTGCACACACACACGCTCCCAACAGTGGCTGCTCCGCAACGTCACACTACCGGAGGTCTTCTGACCACACTGCACACACTCCCAACAACACACACTTACACACACAGCGGCCCAGAGTAAGCAATCAGGCGAATGGATGTGTTTCTTAAAATTGGGCAGCGAGAAAGTAAAGACTTCCCACAAGGGGATTTTGGAAGAAAGGAGGGCGGATCGGACGGTACTACCTCTGCCAGAGTTCAGAGGGAGGAGCACGTTTGACCCTCCTCACTGCGGGAAGAGGACGAAAGACTCCCATTAGGAGATGGCGGCTGTGGTTTTACGTTTGTTTTGTTTTTTCTAAAGAGATTTTAACCGTGGAGACAGAGTGACCGGTGGAGGCGAGGTTCTGCACTCACAGCTTCCTTGGACAAAGCAGTCCACCCCTCAACTCATCATGTATCGTTTACTGACTGCCTCTAAAGAGAGAGTGTGTCCTTATCTGTGTATGTGTGTGTGTTCTCCAAGATGAATGTATGCTTTGAGAAGGGGGCTTGACTTTTTTTTTTATTTTTTTATTTAATTTTGTAATTTGTTTTGACAATGAACTCATATGAAGAAGGGTGTGTGTGTGTGTGTGTGTCATGGATGCCTGTGTCAGAGCCCCTCCTACACTTTGCAGCAGTGTATGTCTCCCCCTGGTGTTACTCCTTGGGACCTCCACCTTCTAACAGACTGAAGCCTCCACACTAAGAGGGTTCAGAGGGTTCAAAGGGACTGTGCTAAAGACAAAAAAAAAAAGAACACAGAAGAGGACCGAACGGAGAACCTGACGTCTGCCATCAGCAGAGATCTAGAGATAGCGAAATACAATGTTTGTGATATCTTGAGATTTCTATGTCCAGTTTTTACCTGGCTGTGTCTGTTTCTACAGTCCTGTGAGAGTGCCACAGAGCAGTAACCCTAGCCTGTCTGTCCGTCTGTGTTGTCTTTAAAGATGTTTAACATAGAGCTAACACTCGCACAGAGGACTCGGCATATGTAACTGATGTTCACTGCCTAATGTAGTGTGAATCCACAGGGAAAACTCCCATAAGGCACTACATAGACGTATACGAATAGGAAAAAGGCCATCTGAGCCTATACTGTAATCATTTTCTCACACCATCTTCTTGATGACCTCTTAAAAGTACCCTCGAAGGGCTCTTTTCCTCCAGTGGAGTGTGTGGATGAGTCGGTGTGGGTGTCTTCAGTACTAATCGCAGCCCATGAGCCTCCAGTTTACCAGAACAAACAGCTCTCAGTGTCCTCACTTTTGGACTAGCAGAGCCTCTAGCATAGACTGATGGCAGATCAGCATATTCCTGCTTCCGTTGTACAAAAAAAAAAAAAAAAAAGCTGCTTTTATTTCTAACAGAGCCTAGTCTCTTCAGTCTCTTGAGGACATATCTACTGTAGTAAAGGATGCCTGGAAGACGCCGGCGGTTTGTTAGAATATCAAAGAGACATGCTGAGGTCTGTCAGAGGCTTAATCACAGACAGAATAATGTAGAGCTAACGGTAGTGACAGATTGAACTGGATTACAAAGAGCACAGCAGCAGCAGCAGACATATCTTAATCCATTACTAGATATCTCACTTTGCAAGCACACCTGCAGTATTTCACAATGGTTTATTCATATCTCAGTGAGCCAGATGGCTCCATAGTTGCATCATGTGTGACTATTTTCAACCATCATGCTTTTCTATATACTTTTTACTTTTACCGTATCACTCCAGCTACTGCGAGTCAGAGCAGGAGAGGTGAGGTTTAACCATTTCAGCTTCCTCCAGTGGAGGAAGGGTTTACACGTCTTTGGTTCATCTTTGTTGTGGACACAGTAGTGAGAGGACAACGACTGATGTTAATGTCTGAGCGAGTGACTGAGTGGTGACGGTGTGAGCGTCTTTTTTTTTTTTTTTTTGTTTTTGATCGTGACAAAGAGGAAGTGTATATTGATTGTTCTGCTTTTCGGGGGTGGGGGTTGAAGTTAACTGACATGTCCAGGCTTCCACACTGAGCTGATCCAAATGTAGAAAAAAAATAAAGGTGAAAAAGTTTACAGAACAATAACAAGGAAAATGCAGGTTTCTGCCTCTTTTTGTCTGTTTGCACTTTAACTACGTGCTTAGTCTGGAATCACATGCAACTTTTACGCAGTGCAAGAAATACGATTTACATGACAGTATTCATTTATTTTCTAAACTGTTGAGTCCTCAGGAGGGTCACATGGATCCTGGAGCTGGGCAGTTGGTTGGTACCATCACACCTGATAATCCTTAGATAATACATGTTCAATGTGAAGGTTTATAAAGACAGTTTTGCTAAATATTACATTAAACTATTGTGCATCCCTCGAATTCACTACACTCTAAGACCCTGTACCTGTAGGCCAAAAAAACTGCTCCAAAATCATCTCATCAATATTTTTAAGTTCAGGGAGGAATCTGGAAGACATTTTTGTCATTTTTCTTTGTTGTGTTTCAGCTTATGGCATAAAGTTTTGCAGAGATTCTTTTTTTTTTTTTTTTTGATAATTATTGAATGGCATATACTCCTGCAGGTTTATTACACACCTTTTGTATCCTCTGGAGACCCTCAAGACAAAAATGTAAATTCCAAAAAAAAGCTATAAAATTATATATTAATTTGGTGCTTTTTTGATTCTCCATAAATCTCTTAAACCATATTAGTTTTGCTGAAAACTCCCAAATATTCAATCTTTTTCAACATTAAATGGGTATCTAAAGGAACAATTGAATATTTGGTAGGTTTTTTATATATATTTATACCAAAAAAAAAAAGTATATGTGATCATTTTAAAGACATTTTTTCTGCATGTACATTTTTGACTTGAGGGTCCTAAAGTGTAGTCAATAAAAGGGATGTAAAAGGGTTAAAGTTTCCTCTCTTTTTTTTTTGAACACTTCAGACCCATCTTATGTTGTCATCCTAGTTCCTCATATCTGCCTTGATAAACCTTCTGATGTGAATTTATTACACTTTTCCTTCACCCAGTGTCTTTCTAGGAAGCTGTAACAGCCATAATGTTCATCAAACCAAAACAGACAAATGGTCTGAGGGGTCACTAGGGGTTACAGATTCCTCTCTGAACTTGCACTGGAACAAAAACCTAATCTTTTCTACAAACTTTGGCTTCTAAAATGATGCTGCTGTTAATTCTGACCTGAAATACCTTCTGTGTCACTGGCTGATTCAGCTTCAGTTACAAACAAACCAACACATCGGTCCAAATTCTCATCAACTTTTTCGACAGTCTGCTTGAAGTTGCTTCATTTTTTTTTTTAACGAAGAGGAAAATCAAGTTTAGATGGATGAGTTGAGGCTCCAGTGGGTGTGAAATCTATCTCTTATCTCCTCACAGTAAGAAGCAGAGTGCAGTGGCAGAAACAAGATAAGTCTTGTGGGGAACTGGGACTGTTCTCTGTCCTTTTAATAAACATGACAGCGCAGTGTGAAGGTGAAGGAGCCAGGCAGAAGACTCCGTACATGTTTAGTGGAGAGTGGATTATTCAAGTCCTTCGCTTGATCTGCTGAATTATTCATTTGTAAGGATTAGACCCACACTAAAGCCATCAGGAAGCACAGACGAGAGTTTGGAAAATATGTAGATTTTCCGCTTTTGTTCTGTGAAAACATTCTCTGTATGGGAAACAACGAACTGCTGTGATGTTTTCATTTCAGCACAGATTCTCATTAGTTTCCAGGTGAAATGCCTTCATTAGAGCCCGAACAGATGCATCAGGGTCTCATTAGACAAACACAAACCCGACCCGATGTCTGCGTCCGTTTGGTTCCCACTGAAGATGAATCTGCCATGTAGATGAAGGCGCCTCGCTCCATCCTTCTGAATGAATGAACAGATGAATTTACCCAAGAGGAGAATTCCAGCTACGTGAGAGCAGATATGTGCTGGTGTTCAGAAGAACCACGAGGAGTGTGTGATCTGAGGAAATGGATCAAAGCCAAGTCAGACCACAGCCCAGAGGGAAAGCAGACAGAATATAGATGAACACATGAACAGATCTAATCTGTCAAGACTGTGTTTGCATACACACCTGTCCTTAATGAAGACTAAGATGCTTTTCTTCACTTTGCTTTGACAGAATTGATCATGTTTTAATCTCTTTAATCTGAAGCTGAATCTCCACCTCAGTGTCACATGGACTTCAATCTGAGGTTTGTCTGTTTTACATTGTTGTTCATTCTATGAACTGTTGGTTTTCTTTGTGTCTCCTTTTTTCTCCAACACTAAATGTTTGCTTTTGCCCAGGTATCCTGTTACTGAAGTCCTCTAAAAGCCCTCCGTCAGTTCCCAGGTGGACACATCCTGCTCTGTCTGTCCTGTGAAAGGTTTTTGCAGTGAACTCATCACAGTCCGACAAACTGTTCAGAACAAGCTTTGAAAACTGACACCAATGGATACATCTTCCACACAGTCTCCTCATATCTTACTCAACCTTTCTCCTGTAGTCCATCCTTACATTACAGGGACTATTTGCAAATTAGGGATATAACATATTAATCTCAATCTATATCAGAAACTACACCAACTTCATTTTTCCTGCAACCAAAAAGTAAATAATTAATCTCAAGGTTTCATGAAAATCAGTGCAGTTTTGTCTAATCCATCTGAATTATTACTTTCAATAACAATAGTATAAATTGTACTGATACTACTACTACTAATAATAATAATAATAATGATCAGTGCATTGTTTTTTGTCTAATCCAGTTAAATGAATAATAACTGTAATTAGTAATAGCATTACTACTACTGCTAATAATCATAATAATAGAAATAACATCAATAACAGCAGTACTCCTACTACTGCTGTTAATAACAATAAGCATCCATTGGGACGTGGGTGTATTTGTGGGTTTGTTTTCGGATTATATTTGCTGGATACTCTGCGTCACTAACAGCTGTACTTCAGCTTTCGGTGGATTGAATATTTTCCTGTCCATCTGTCCGGAGCGTTGCTGACACATTGACAGTCTGTAAAGCGTTCACAGAACAGATGACATAGTCTGACTCAACACACACACACATATTTGTACAATTGTGAGGACACATAACCAGACCATCACTTGTGGGATCCACCCTTTCTGAAGGTCAGACAGCACTGGACATAATCAGGCAGCATCCTGGAGTGTAGGTTAACAGAGAAATCACTTCATTACCAATTGGACTAAGTACAGCTCCCTGACCTGACTACACCGTCACATTTGGGGACTTGTCTGGTATTTCCGAACATGTGGGGTCAGTTCATACACACGGTCTGGGTTTTCTCTCATCCTGGGACTACCTTACACAAAACTCAGGCCAGACCTACAGTATATTGTGGAACCACTGAATACTTGTCAGTGCAGAAAAGGACCGTGAATCAAGATTCAACATCATATTTAGCATCTGAAGTTTAGAAACCTATGTCCAATTTTGTACCTTGCTAAGATTTTTAACAGCACATTACCTCCAAGTATTACCAGACCATCTTAGGCACAAGACATTATAATTATATTAGCCTCTTGATTTAATGTCAAACCTGCCTTAATACTTTCAAAGTTCACAGGAAGCATCTTTCTTACAAGTGAATTGGAATTTTTCTTTGGTGAGAAAATACCCTTTCTCTTGGATCTCTGAACTTTATTTTTCATTGAACACAGCACAGTGCTACTAGATTTGGACCATTTTCATAATGATGCTGCTGAGTTTGACAGCCATTCTAAACTTTCAAATGACATAAGTATAAAAGTAATGACACTACGCTCAACACCAGTCGTCGAACTGGGTGTCACGCACAGAGATTTCACTGTGTACAAATGCCTTGTAATGTGTTCAAAGGGTTCTGTTATCTGTTATGTATGATAATGACTGGATAATTGATACTTACCATGAATGAAGTTTACACATGACACTAATTACAGACTACACAGCTGATGAAACAAAGGTCAAACTAATTTTACAACCTCTGAGGCCAAAGAAATGGATGCAAAGTTTGTTTTTATATATATATATATATATATATATATAAAAATTCATATGTGGAAACTCAAAGTGTGTCAGAAAATTTATAGTAAAAAAAGGAAAAGACAAGATGCAGAAAGATAAACTCCAGTTCTTCTTTTAGAGTGAAGTTCATCTGTTCTCTTCATTTTTAAATGAAACACAACAGCATATTGTCACAGCATGGAATGAAATTAGTGCAACAATATTAATAAAACACTGATACTTAAGAATAAAGCACATATAAAATGACAAAAACTAAAAACAGAATATAAAACTGTCCACATTGGCTCTAATGGTAGTGTGTTTGTAGGACCCACATGCACACACTCAGGCACAAGTAACAGTCTTTATTAAAGCTCAAATGACAGCACTTCTGCAACAGAAGAATGGAAACGGGTCTTTGGTACTTCCTGGGTTGAGTTCAGAGGAGCAGGTGTGTGACCAAGACCCCTACCAGGGTCTCTGATATGGCCGAAAGGAAGGACACCTGAGGGACAAAGAGACCCCACTCCAACACAGGTGTGTACACAGGAATAGAATGTGCTGAATCCAAGAAAGAGGGCTGGTCAGGTTTCCGGAGCAGAAACTAGGAGATGTGGTCAAACTGGTGAGGCCATTGCCAAACAGTCAGGTTAGAAACCAACACTGGACAGTCACGCATCAGAACAATCTGGACCAGAGGTGCTAGGCACACCTCTGAGCAACAGGTGGAACTGACGAGGCATGTGCAGGTGAGGGAGAGGACGGAGGCCGAAGAAACTGACAGGCTCATAGACTTGACAAAATACACATACACAAAAGAATACGGGCAAACAAACATAATTTATTAATAGTTCACATATCAGCTGAACACCAAATGATAACGTAGTCAGTAGTATCAGTAGTGTAGTCTGTGTATAGACGAGTCACAGTGGTAGATATTAAACTAAAGAGTAGATGGAACAAAAACATGGACTTAAAGACAACCAAGAAATATACAAGTCCAACTCCATACGCAGAGTCATGCCACAGCAGCCAATAAATGAGGAAAGAAAGAAAATGAAAAAACCTGTATGTGCACAGATGAATATGAAGCTCATTTTAACACAACATAAAAACCTGAACAGACAAACAGTCCTGCTATTGACGACCAAACCGTCAATATCCAGTCCCAATCACAGAACAGATTTCAACATTGAAGACTTTACACCAACTACCAATTCAGCCAGAACCATCAGATTTAACAAAACTGACAGTCAGCCACAGACTCAATGAGGAAACCCAGTAAATATACTATAGACTAAGTCATTGAAAAACTAAACATCCTCGCTATCTTATGAATGTGAACAATACGAGTAGAAATAATAAAAACACCACATACCTGTTGACCTGAAAAAAAATACCTGGCATATACTGTCATGAACACAGTTTATTTTTTTATGTGTTTACTAGATCCACTCCATATGTACCAACAGTTTGAACATGTGTAGATGTCATGGCACTGGATGAGAAATAACACCACCCACCTATTGTTGGTTACCTGAAAAAAAAAGGTCAATTCACAGCAAACACACATAAAACATCCATGTAGAAGTGTGTGTGCAGCTAAATATTAAGCTAATCTTTAAAAAATAAAAAAAAAGTCAGTAAATTCCATATAATTTCAACTAATGAAACCAGTCATATGGACTAAAACCAGTAAATATACCAGACCATCTCATCAGAGCTTCATAAACATCTTAGGAACATGAACATGTGTAGGTGGTGTGGCGTAGCGTGGCATGGCGGCCAATAATCCAGCAGCAGAAATAATGTAAATACTACGCACCTGTTGTCTTCACCTGAAATAAAGAAAGTGTTTCAATGTGTGTTTGTTTCAACTAGGATAATCACCACCAGTGAAAGAATTGAAATGCCACCACAAAAAGCTTTACACAGCAACAAACCTCCCTGTCCTTGAGGACCAAAACCATCGAGCCGAGGTCAAACTGGGAAACATCCAGTCCCAGAAACACAAATTCCACCAGTACCATCTGATAACAAAACTGACAACCAAGAATTACACCATTCAGTAAATATACCAGACCAACCGGAGTTTCAGGGTATGTTAGAAATGTGTACGTGTGTAGGGATCATGGCATGGCAGCCAAAATAAAATAAAAATATATACAATGTTATACAATGCCCAACTTGGGGGCTCGCTGTACTCAAATTCAAATGCGCTGGCGAGAATGGGACATCGTTGTCATGGCAGCCAAAGACAAGCGGAAGAAAGAATGAAAACAGCACGTACCTGTTTGTTCTTCACCTGGAAAAAAGAAATATGGCAAAACCAGCCACACGGACCCTCCAGGAATCTCCTCAAATCACTACATGACTAAATACAACAAACAGAACTACACAACAAAAAACAAACAAGTTAAGCACTTCTATACTTTAAAAACACTAACACTGGTCTTAAAATCAGGAGATCACGCAACAAAAAACTACCAACAACACAACCAGCATTTAACAAAACTAGACTCACAAAACTAGAAATATGGACACGCATGCGCACGGGCCCAGTGTGGAGACCCGCAGCGCGAGACCACCACCCCAACCACCACCATACTAATCCAAAATAACCCCTTACTATGCGATGAACTGCTACGTTTTGACCGCGCAGTCTTCAACGCCGTCTCAGTCAGTCAGTCAGTTTAAGACATTTCATCCACATATTAATGTTGCTTTAAGGTTATAAAAGGGTTTAAGTCGTTACTTTTCCGTCTGCGGCTCGTGCTCCATCCACTGCGGCTCCTCGCGCAGGTTTCCAAACAGCCGGAATTCGGTTCGTTCGGTCAAACTCGAACCTTTACACGCACAGCTACGTTTTTGTTCTTCTTTCTTGTGCATTCCGGCAGAGTCGCGGCTTTAAAAACACGCCGAACTTCTCACTTAAGTTTCTCCTCTTCATGAATGTCAACAAATGTGCGTCAAAATCTACCTGGTTTCCCGCCGCTGCTGGTTCCAACCAATTAAATGCTTGATTAGTGTCACATGTGAGAGTGACGTCAGCAGGATGCGCACGCGTCGACTGAAGGAGAGTTAATGAGAAAAAAGATTTTCCTTGGACTTGTTCTGCTCTTTTGAAGAAAAGAAAATGTGATTTTTTAAAAAATGCCATTTTTCATTAGCTCAAATTTAACTAATTGCTACCAACAGTGGAGATTGAAGCTCATTTTGGGCGGGGGGTGTTAAAGCACCCCTAAATTGAATTCCAGCCCTCTTAAAACTTAAAGAGTTTTTTTTTTTTTTTTTTTTTTTTTTACTTCATGTCCATTTTTGACAAGCTAGAAAAATGTCAAAACCTTCAGTACATGGTTGGAATGTAATATTTTAACAAGAAAACTACAGTAGTAATATCAGTAGTAGTAGTAGCCTATCAGTAGTAGTATCAGTAATAATATCAGTGGTAGTACCAGTAGTAATACCAGTATTATGATCAGTAGCACCAGAAATCTGTAAAAGCTCATTTCCATCTGTAGTCCCTGGGCGGAGGTCAGGGGATATTCACATTATAGTGACGTCACATCAGAAAATTCAACCCTAACAGGATTAGATGCATCACAATAACATATGAGACAAAAGTCCAAAATATAGAACAATTACTATCCAGCATTAGTAACATAACTCAATACCAGCCTCCAACACAAAGCCACTGTTAACCGTTCATAGTCAAAAGCAGCTCATAATAGTTTAATTTCAGAGCTGCTATCTATTTTCCATGTTTTCTTGACAAAAACCAAAATCACTTCAGTTCTTACATCAATATCTGTCATTGTACTGACAAAAACAGTGCTTTTAGACATTCCATGTTTTGTTTTGTGTCTGTTTTAGTCACAATACGCACAGGAGTTGGTTCTCCACTGCATAACCATTGTTTTTCGATTACTTCTGATGGTCTAATTATTTTTTCCACAACTATATAGCAGGCAGCAATTTCTCCACATTATGTTAAATTATTTTTATTTAATTGACAGAACATTAGTCTTCTCCAAAGTTATTTGTTTGATAGTGTTGTAAATTCAATATTTTTTTAATAGTTTTGTGAGATTATTTTGACACAAAAAAGACCAGTTCCAGTAGAGTTTCTGCTGTTCATATGGTGTTTATTGGGTCAGTGCATGTCTGGGAATTTAAAGAGAAAAAAAAAATAAAAACACAGCAATAGTACTAAATGGGAATTCATGAAACAAGTTTAACTGTTCTGACCCACAATCACCACCACCACCCCGCCCCCCAGACAGCTAACACAGTAGCCATGTATGGTCAATGTGTCACATTACAAATACAATTTTTCTGTACAGATCGCTCACATTAAAGCTCCAAGTTACGTAAACAAATTCTTACTCTATTCAGGAAAGTGCTCTGACTGTACTTGTGTAGGGAGTGCAAGAGAGGATGAGGTGAGGAGAAAATATTAGCATTTTAATAAAAGAACATGTGAACTACAAAACATAAGAGGGATGACAGTAGCAGTCGTATTAAATGTAAAAATGCTAAAAATTCATCAACTCTGTTAACTTCCACACAGTGTAAACATACTTCACCACTGACAAATCAGCAAAAAAGCATTTAATGATGAGTCGCTTAAATGCACACTCACAGTATGTTAAAAAAAATTAAGACCAAAAAATATTATAAAAATAACCTCAGTCCCTTAATTGTTTTGAGACAAAAACCTGCGTCCGTGGAATCAGGATGTCAAACCTGAACTGCTACAGTCATCACCACCGGTAAGACACGTCTCCATTCACAATAACAACAACAACAATAAATGCTCTGATTCAAGCGCATCCAAAAACAAATAAAGTGAACAGTGGAACAAAGCCTGGTCCTGGAGTTAAAGCACAGACATAGTGTTGCAAACTCAGCTCAATGAAAAATGAATGATATTAGTAAAAACTAAAAACAGCCGTTGCCTCTGTCTCTTGAGCCAGGCATGAGGGTTGTCTTCACACTATTAAACTCAACTCGAGCCTCCATGAGGAGAGAGGTAGGAGTACAAATACTACACCACTCGCATGTACAGGTGGAAATCTGGGGCTTTGTAGAGAAAATATATCATCTTAAACGATCACTACAAATTGCACAATGTTTTTACATTTTTTAAATTATAAAGTGAATTTAGGCACCGAGTTCTACGACTGGCATCAATTTCTTGGCCATTTTGAATCATGAAGCCTGATATAAAGTTACTGTTGGGATCAGGAAGTACGCTCACATACTGAGCAGCTGCTGCCACGTCACTCAGAGACAAAACTCTTGATATGCAGACGTCATAGGTGACTGGCTGTTACACCGGCATCTGTTTCACCAGGGCAAGCCTGTAGAACGTGATGGCGGCAGAGGGCGGAGCTTCAGGGAGGGGCTGAGCAGTCAGCCAATAGGAAGCCAATGACAGGGACATGTCCTCTTTGGTTCAGTCAGTGGACTTCTTGGGGACAGGGGTGGACTCTGAAAAGGCCCTGAGATAACAGGATGAACGTTACTGGAAATGTCTACGCCCTTAAACATCTACTACTTTGTTTTCTACTTGAATTGGCATCAGTGTCAAAGTTTGTTTAAGAATGAATGATTTTTTTTAATTTTTTTTTTTTTTTAAATACTATCATATGAACAAAAGGAAAAAATATAGAAAATTAAATGAACAAATACCATTTTCTCTACATCTCATCTTTCCTTTTATTATATTAGCCTCTGTGTTCAGTAAAAAGGTATTTTCCTGACTATGTAGATGTTCATAAAAGTAAATATAGGTCATAATATCAGAACACAAAAAATGTTGCAGGACATGTTGGAGTTTCAACATTAACCGACATCCCTGAAAAGCAGAAAAACTGTATTTTACCAGAATAATTTAAGTGTAATGATAACATTAGTTTTTCCAAAGTTATTGCACATTTATTGACTATAGATGGTTTTAGACTTGGGTGACTGTTAACGCATTTATCACATTTCAGAAGTGCATTTAAATGATTACAATTATCCCAATTATCAGATGTTTATGACCCTGCAAACAAACTCGGTGTTTAGGTTTCCAACCCTATTATTGTTTTGACGTATGTATTGATTAGTCATTGTCTTTACCTCATCGGGGGGAGGGGCCATGGTGCCTGCACCGGTGTGGGCACCGCAGAGCTGGGGCTCATGAGCATAGCACTGTAGATGTTGGCAGCCACCACCAGGATGCAGAGGAGGATGGGTCCAATGATAGCACCCTCCAGACCCAGGTAATATGCTCCGCCTGCCACCGCCAGACCTGTCAGATAGGGGTGTCCGCCCCTGACACACAAACACAGAGACATATTCAACAGAAGTCTAATACACTTTACATCCATGTTTAAGAATTCCCCACTTGCCTCTTCACTTCTTTTGTGATAACTTAATAAACAAAAGGCTGAGCCAGTTGTATAAGCACAGCGCTATTAATGTTAACTCAGTTTTATCATGAGTTAAATGTTTTTCAGATGTGCATTTACAGTTTGAAATGAGGAAGGAATTTTACTGTGAAAATGTAAAAAAACAGCAATCAGATATTCCTACTGAAGATTTTTCTTCTAGCTGTTATAAAGATATTTACACTAAATATATGTAAGGCTGCACTGGAGCCCATCAGTGTGTCATCAAGGACAAACTAACCTGGAAACAAACGAAACAGTTAGCACATTTAATTCAGCTCAATGCACAGCTAAGTAAATATGCATGGTTCTATTGATCTGGCTCTGACTTAAGTGGCTACTGAAACAGCCCTAAACAGGAAATAATATTTGTGGGAAATGGCCATGCTGCCACTGGAGATCTTAACAGATATGCTGAGCAGTGACCAGGTTTGTGATGTCTTCATACAGTCACAGGTGGGACGTGAAAATCTGTTTCATCCCATGTTGCAAACACACTTGGCTCAGATAACACACACACCCAGAGATGTCAGAGTAGATGGCCGTGTCTACAAAATAGGTGGGCAGCAGGTGGCAGATGAGCAGCAGCAGGGCCTTGACGCCTTCACCCTGTGCCAACCAAAGGTCGCACATAGCCGGCACCGCTGCCCAGTACGTCCCCAGGAATGGAACGGCACCCAGGATGGCAGCCAGAGCTTTAAAAGACAGGAAGACGGCGTCAGAGAGTGAGGAAATACTGACTGTGTGTTGGCATATGCAGGTGTACCGACTGCTGCGAATGCACTGACTCACCAGAGGGAATGAAAACAATGTTGATGCCAAAGATGGTGTGAGTGAGCCAAGTGTAGAGGCCGTAGAAGCCAGCCATTTTCAGAGAAGCATCAAACACTCCTCTAAAACAAACACATAAAAAAGTCAAATAATCTGCTTCTGATGGATATTTAAACTTTTCCCAGCACACACAGAATCACTGTGTGCATCCCTACCTAATGGCCTCCTCCACAGACTGGCCGATGATGTTTGAGGAGGGTCCGGGCTGGGAGAGGGGGGTCAAGTTGATCACCCATTTGACGGGTTTGTAATAATCTCCACTGGAGCTCAGCAGGTAGAAGAGAGTGGTCAAGAAGATCACCTGCACACAAACACAACAGCAGTGCCATCACAGTGCACTTCCCAGTTAGTCCAGGAGGTTTAAAGCACTAAATGTTTCTCACCAGACTCAGAACGAAGTTGAGAAGCGCTGTGCCACTGTGGAACAGGACGGTGAAGAGAGTGGTTGTCGTGGAGATGAGGAGGCCAACATTCCTACTCATGACGATCCATAGAGACTCAAGGATCTACAAACACAAAAACCATACACGACTCTGAAACAATGACTTGTTACAGTTCTGTCCCCTGCAAGTTTTATAACATTGGTTTCACACTGTAAGTTCCTTATTTAGCATCGTATAGAGAAGAGAATGCTGCAATGTAATTACAAAGTAATTACAGCTGTCCTACAGATATTGGAAAAGTGCTCATTTAGTAGATGTCATTGAACATCAGAACCACTTTTCACTTTATGTTTCATGTAATTCCTAAACAGTTAATGCAATATTTTTGTTAAATCGCATTAGTTAAGGCTGAAAGTCCACACTATAATAAAATTTTGACGTTTCATTTCTTACCCACTTCACGGGCGTACAGACTATTCACAGTCCAAATACTTATAAATAATAGTTTGTGTTAAACAGAGCCATACTGTACTCACAGAGAGGAGAGTCTCGATATTTTCCTGCAGAAAAGAGGCGACGTCCTTCCAGTCCAGGATGTCCACAAGCCAACTGTTCTGTCTGTGAACCATTTTATGACCGCGGTGGCGTCCGGAGTGGGTTACATTCTGGAAAAAGACACAGATTGTTTGGTATAAACCTGCATTGAAATGGGGAATACATAAAATAAGATCATCTAGACGTTTTCATACTACCTTCACGAACCAGGAGTGATAGAGTCTGTCCCAAAGCTCCAAAACCTGTTTCTCAATCACTGCTGTGTGATTCACTTTGTCTCCTAACATCTTATGGAGCTGCCAACAGAAAACAGCAGCTGGTAAGGTTATTCTGTTTGTGCTTGTTTTTCTTTTATATTTAATGCGAGACAAAGCAATGAAAATGTATAAAGACAATAACTCATCTTACCTTCTGTGTTATCCACTCTCTCCCATGCTGGTAGACATTGGTAGCAGCTGAGTTCAGAGCCTTTTGGACAACACGAGCCTCTGGAAGCCAACTACAGGAGGCCGACAAAGGGAAAAAAGGCTACTGAAGCAGGTCCCAACCGCAAAGCCAAGAAAATTAAAAAAAAAAAAAAAACAGACAGTGATCATACTTGGCCCATTCCGGGTGGTTGGACACAGTCTCATTAATGAGATTACCGGTCACATCTATAATGTGTGCACTTTCATGATGAACCTGCAAAGATGAATATTAAACGTCAGAGTAATGCTTCAATATTACTGGAGGAAGGGTGGAAAAGAGGACCCAACGGTACCATCGCAGTGAGCAGTAGTGCCATGAGCAACGTCCCAGTGACCAGGACGAAGATGATGAAGATGCTGATGATTTTATCCAAAGAACGCTCCAACCACACGATCATCTGCACAGAGGGAAGCACAGAGATGCACCGAAAAGGAAGAAAAGAAGAGTCAGGATATTTGTGATGAGCTTCAAACATAGAGTGATCAGACTCATGGAGAAACCTGGGTCCTTGAACCAACTGCCTGGACACATCCCAACGTGGTGCATTTCATGACTCAGGGTTCTCCATGCTCCAGAGAAAAACTGTTCAAACCTACAGACAACTTCTGAATGGAATTAGTCTCCATTTAGTCATGTGTCCGCGTGTTAATGTCACAAAAAATCCAGTTACTGAATGGGTGGTACATTACTCTGTTAGTGGGACACTGTTTTCCCTCATAGGGCCACAACTTAATGGTGAATCATGTTAGTGGTGCAACTGTGCTTCAGCTGCACGACACTGAGTCTTCAGATGAACCCAGCCCTAAAGCCTTCCCTAAGAAACACAAAATGTACTTAAAACAAAAATGGAAGCACCACATCTGTGATCTGTAACTTCTTCACATTGGAGCTTGAGAGGAAAGATAAGGGGACACTGCAGTACGTAATATCAGGTGGGCTACTGTCACACAATTTAAGAACTGAACAGAAAAAAAGGGAATGTCGTTCAAAGCCACTTAATGCAAAATGAGATGGCAAAATTTCAGACAGGCTGTGAAGTAATATATTAGATGAAGGAAGTGCTTGGATATATATGCTGTACATGTGAAGTACTGTGAAAAAGTCTTTAACTTTGTTGTTTTTGTGGCGTTGAAACACAGACACACACACACATAAAATCAGAACTGAACAGCTTCTGCAGGTAAAGTCAGTATTAATGTCTTTTGGATTCAGTAAATCTTCAAATCTCTTGGGTTGACTGTCCTGTCTGGATGTTTAAGTCAATAACGTGTGTTATATTACATACTTTCAGAATGAGAGACTTTCATGGTCTGTCCAGATGATCCCATATGGCTTCTACAAATATTTGGACTCTGAAATGGATTTTTGGTACTGTTTATATATTTGCTGTGTATTCCATATAAAGAGTGAGAAATGTTTAAGTGTGGTCATGCATTTCAGATGGGGTGGGATCATCTGGACAGAGAAAAATTATTAAAAAAAACGAAACAAAAAAAAACATGAAAACATTCTGAAGGTGTGTAATACACTGTCCAGGAGACGTTCAGTGGATTTAACTGCACCAATAGTTCTGATCCTTCCATGGGTCAGTACTGCAGTGGTTCATAATGTTGGAGCTG
>JAPSES010000228.1:6616855-6638252 GCA_029822895.1 Maxillicosta whitleyi
TCATAGCTCTTTTCCACTTTGGCACCATCTTACTGTACTTTACAGCGTGATAGCCTCCTGACACCCAGCAATACATTTTTGTCCTCTGTAGAGACAACAGTTTCATGGTTTTACTTTAAAAAATACTGTCCATTGCAAAGGACATTCCATAACAAAATATAAATAAACAAATAAAAATAATTTTAAAAAATATATTGGAAAAAACTGTTACATAAATGCAGTTTCTGATCAAAACAGTTTTTTAATGCAAAAAAATATATAAAACCTTCACTTTGCTGCTGGGTGTCAGGAGGATATATTATTATATATGTCATACTGTTTCAAAAGGTCAAATTATCCTTAGTTATCTACTTATTGCATTACACACACACACACACACACACACACACACACACACACACACACACACACACACACACACACACACACATATTAAAAATGCATAGTTATACATAAAGCAAACTTGCATCAACAATTAAGAAGCATTGTCTCACAAATGCAGACACACACACACACACACACACAGACTGTTTGATTGACATTCACCCCTATGAGTGTAATCACCAGAGGTTATCCTGCCCAGCTGTGTAAGGCTCTGCTTGGCTTCTCCTGTGCAGCAACATGGCGTCGAACCCGCCAGCTGAAAGCCCCTTCTGGGCCACTGGTGAGCGATGGTGCACCTTGATCAGGGTGCACCAAACCAGCCTCTTATCTGCACATCTGCCTACACACAATGCAGTATGTTAGCCCTCTACCCTCATGTTTCAAGACCCCTTCCTGTGATTGCCCTAAGCAAACCACAGTACAGCATCTAAAAGGAGACAAACACCCCTTCCAAAGGGTTTTATGAAAGGCATGAAAATCAGACTCAATGCAGCAGGTGGGTGCTGAAGGGCTCATGTGTGCGTGAATTTAATCTGATGACAGCATGTTTGCGCGTGTGCGTGTGCAAGTGCGTGCAATATGGGCTCAAATGTTAATGTGTTTGTTTAAGGCCGTATGACTGACTGACTGACTCACAGCTGATTACTGGCTGAATGAGTGCTGGAAGCGAGCCAACTTCAATGGGAGGTCTATTCTCCTGTTGCCTCTTCCTTTTTCTGCCTCCCTCCTCCACCTCCTGTATCCCCCTGCTGCTTCAGGAAGAGCGACCGGGGAGCCATCATGTCTGTGTGCATGTGTGTGTTTGATACCATTACTTAGCTAGAACGTAAATTTAAGAAACTGAGAGAATAAAGACGATATAATGTTCACCTGCACAGTGAGAGTAACAGATGGTTAATAAAACTAGAGGTGTTTCATCACGTTTACCTGTCTTAAAGGATTAGTACTTATGCATCCAAGCAACTTTATATATAAATTGTGGCACTGTGCTTTATAGAGTTATCACATTTTTCTTGGGTGTTCAAACATTTACCTCAAACTGCCCTTTGTTGTGTGTTTGTTCCTTGGCTCCTTATTGTAAAGCGTCTTTCAGTACCTATAAAAGTACTATATAAACCAGATATGTTATTATTATTATTGTTGTTTTTACCTCAGTTTTGGCAATAAGTGAGGAAACTTCAATGTATGAGACAAAAATATTGAATGTTTTTTGAACAGACTTGGTTATACGTAGGAAATTATGTCAAATCCTTTTTTTTTTTATGTTAATTTGACCAAATTTTCCCCCATACCTTAATACAATGTAATATTCAAGAAAACATGAGTAAAGTGTTGAGTTTTTTCATGAACAATAAATGATGACTTGTGTTATAAAGAATGCAGAACCATATCTGAAGTATAACTTGTACAAATATGTGTATATTTAAGACCAGAGAAGTTACTATTGGTGATGAGGGCTGGATAGAACTGAAAGTAGGTTAATTTTTTGTATTTTTGTCTCGTCACTAAAAGATGAAGTTAAATATCCTCCATTTATGTTGGTTAATTTTGTCGAATGTTAATCAAAAATTAAGTTGCATTTCATCTCAGATTTTATTTGCTAATATAAGGAGTTAGACATTTTACAAAAATTCAATGCTTTATATTGAAATTACAGGAAACGTTAGACCACTGCCAATTAAAATGTAGCTTTATATCCAACACGCTTTATCCAGTGTACAGATATGTTTTCCCACAGGCTGTATGAAAAGCACAAACAGCTGATAGTTGTCACAATGTTGTTTGATTTTAAAGAGTTTATCTTGGTTTATCTGCAGAAAATAAACATGTAAATTTTTTCAATCTCAGTACAAAAAAAATGATTAGAACCAAGTAATAACTTCACAGGATCAAATACTAATCATTTAAACATATGTAACTTGGGCTTGAATAAAAAAAACAAAACAGTTAATATTATAAACATATCATTACCCTGTGGTTTATCCTTATCAGCATCAAGTTTCTTTAGGACAAAGTCTTCAACCCTTTTACCTTCTCTTATCTGACTGCACTTCATCAGTGTTGCCATCACCTCCTCGTAACTTTACATCTGAAACAAGACTCCTAACATTTTTATTGGTAAATTTTGATAAACCCACTGTGAGTTAGATGTCTGACGTCTAAAATCTATGGACTCGTTTATCTTGAAGCTATAAGATAGTTTAAACCACAACATACAGCGCAGAACAAGTCGTAATGCTTCTCTTCGCCGAGCCATAAAGCTGTTTTTATAGAGGCTATCTATAATACCCCACTATCAGAGATTATGGAAGTTTTATTGTAATCTCCCACAGAGAGTACAGTTTTATATCGCTTGAGTAAATCATTTCTTCTTTCTTTGATATCAGCTTCTGAGACTGTTTCCCTGTGTGAGTATAAGAGTTCTGCAGTGTTAACATTTATGAGGTGTAAGCTAATATATTTGAATAGTTTATGGAAGCAGTAAAGTGTGAAATACATAATTTGTTAACATGTACCATGTAAAACAGCTCAGTTAAGATGAGCTGTGAATACAAATGCACATTTCCTATTGTTGAACCATATTCCATCATTCATTACAGGAAGCTTTTTTTTTTTTTTCCTTCTCCCCGCTGCGTTTATTTAAACAGTAAAACTCCTCCTGGCAGCTGAGCAGAAGAAAATATTGAAACTAAGACACAAGATTGGGGAGGTTTAAATTACTTTCATCCACTTAAAACAGATTTCAAGAGATTCTGATATGTTTTTAATAAATACGTGGGAAAATATCATTATTAATTTACTTTTTGTGTAACAAATGGAAAATCAATGTCACTTAGTTTAACAAAAATATGTTAAATTATTTAGATTTCTTGATTAATAATGTTGTTTTGAGTGTGTTGTATTCATAAATAAAGGTAAGACAATTTGGATATTATATATTTAATATTCTTTAACATAAATACAATTTAAATCTAGCAATTTCTGTTGCTTTGTTTAGACACATTTAAGCAAATTTACCAACTAAACAGCACAAACAAACCAATTTTACATAGCAAAACACATTTTTCTCCAAATGTGTTGGTGTTTTTTCAGTGCTTTCAGATTTGTTCACATCTAAATGCACAAATGACTGGGGTTGTTTGACTTATGGTCCACAGCAAAAGAGTGGACAGATATCAAACAGCCTACATTTTATTTCTTTTTTTCCTCCTCCAGTCACTGAAACTTAAAATAATGAGAATATTTCAAACAGATTTTGGGGGTTTCATTAACTTTGCGTAAAAACAAACAAACAAACAAACAAACAAAAAAACACCAGTTGTTACAATAACAAAAACCACCCCACAGTACCCTTTAATGCACACTACAAACTCAACAGCATCCTGCACTTGCATTATGTTTACGTCGTCTGTACTGTATGTTTCTCTGTTTTCAGGGCACCTAGTCCATGACCTGGTTAATGCAGGAGCAAGAGTTCAGATTGATGTATGAACACCTACTGCGTTTCTCTCATCAGCTTCATTTAGCCCATGATTAACACCCAATCATAACCTGTGATTAAAAGTCAGAGTAAAAATATTCCATACATATTTAATATTCCACTAACAAGGAAACCAGCTCCCAAACTGCCAACAAAATAGATATACACCCATAACACGCACACACTGCCACATACATCTCTCCTTTTCCTCGCCTGAAAACACACACCTAAACATTTCGCAGCTATCTCCCCCACACCCCCGTGCTGGCTAGGTGGAATTAGAAAACCAACCCCGCGGTCTCATTAATTAATTAAACACCATGTGCCAGTGGCACCTGGGTACCGGTTATCACTGCTACTCAGACACACCGTGATCTCAATAACCACCCCACCACAGGGCACGCAGGGGGGTGGGGGGTGGAAGGAGGGGAACAGACAGAGATTGTTCTTTCACAACTTTTGAGGTAAAGACAGTTTCTTTAAAAGACACAAGCAGATAGAAAAGTGACCATATTTCTACTCAGGGAGTAAAGTGGGACACGTTTACACTTTATTAAAACATGATGAGTGTTTACTGCTGTGTTTTTGTTTGCGAGTCTCGCCCTCCCTTACAGGCTCTATGGGGCCCTTTCATCATCCGGCCTAGCAGGGCCCCTAAATCACAGCACCAACGCCCTCCTAATCATCCACACTTATTACCTCTGAAAGTGGAAAACCCGGCATGAACACACACATCTATGCCTGTAGGCGTCTACACAACATTATAAACACTACTTCTACAATTTATCTTACTGTGTTTGACCATTATTTAATCTGAAGATAAGTAATATTAGGCTACTGTTTTGTTTTATTGTGTTTTCTTTTTCATCAGCTTTAAATTTAATGGCACAAATATAATTTGACAAGATAAAATATAATATAAACTCACAAATATCTAAGTGACAAACTAAATACGTGTAAGATATTACTATTTTGTCTGAAATTAAACTGAGGCTACTGATACTAATTGGACCTATAGGGAAAAATAATACACAGCAGTGAAAAACAAGTTACATACACTTTTGATTCATTTACAATTGAGGTTTTCAAAAATTGACAGAAGAAATACCCAAATCAATATGGGAATCAGATACATGGTGTCAATGAGCTATAAATTTCTTATTTATTTTCTTATTCTAGTGGTTCAGTGTGTTCCTGAATCTGTTGCAGGTATTAGATTAATAGGTGATATATTAGGCCGACTCTTATGTAAGTCATTGAGTGTTTCAGCTCTTCATAAACAGTTTATAACGCCCCAGTTATTGGACATAGTTCATTTGTCCAGTCTGTTGTCCTCAGCTACAGCAGCCATGGATATGTTAGGAAACTGGAACAACTTTGTCCCTCAAATGACATGGCGTCAGGTGAGAAATATTTAATGAATATATTAAAAGTAAATGTTTTGGATCACATTCTCCAACTGTGGAGTTCAGCTCATTTCAGGGAATGTGCATCAGTGCTCTTTTCTGTTTATTTCTAATGTTTGAATAAAGCTCTTACATTATGTAGCTCTGCTTTGTTGCTGAACATTGTTCCACTCACTAATCTTAATGCTTGTTTGACTGTGTCATCATTGTCAGTTCTATGTATTGCTCTAACTGTTGTGTTTTGTCCTCAGATTGATCAGAGTGTGTCCACAGCACAGATTGGAGACTTGATTGAGTTTGCAAACCCTTGGACAGGGTTGTCTCTTTGGGGCGTCTACGTCGGGGAAGGCCGTGTTATTCATTTTGGAGTTGGAGGTGAATGACCTTGTTTATTTTATCTTTTCTGTGTTTGAGTTCAACTCAAGTTTTCTTTCATCTTCCTCAAATCTAAGATGAAAACACAGCGCAGAAAGTGTGTCGCAGCTTCATCCAGCTGATGAGTCCAAAGTCAAAGGCCGATCGTGTTCTCAAGAAGACCCGGATCTGCATACAGCATGTCTCAGAGGTTAAACTTCCTGTAGGGACTCGTATCAGTGTCAACAACAACCGCATTCTGGATCCGTCTCCACAAGAGGTGATACTGCAGCGCTGTGAGACGTTTCTGCATCAGGAGTTCAACTACGACATGATGAAATTCAACAGTGAGCACTTCGCTACTTTTGTCCGATATGGCAAAGCTGTGTGCAACCAGGTGAGTTCATCTATGTGATCAAATGTGATCGGGGCAATCATCATTATACCTGTACTTTAATGTTTGTCCTTTTTTTTAGATTCCCTTTAAGAAAAAAAATGAGGCCCATATGGAAACAACTCAGACTCTGGAAATGATAATGCAGCAGAGGACAGAGACAGAAACTTGAGATCTTTTTAATGTTTTCTTTCAGTAACTTTGATAATGAGCAAAATAAAAAATGTTTGGATGCTACAGTGTCTGAGAATGTTTCATTTAACAACTCAAGGTACAATCAAATGTGTTCAATGGTTAAAACAACAAAAAAAGGACGGCTCAGCATTAATAATGTTTCTGTGCTTCAACACAAATCCTTAGCAAACTCTATTAAAGGCCAAAAAAAAACTTACCAACAAAGCAAAGCCCCATATGAGTTGGGAAAGTATGTGTCCTCTTGTTTATTAAGACTTCAGGAATGTCAATAAGAGCATTTCTATACAGTAAAAGGGCTGAGGAGGCCAGACACAATGACCTTCTGCTATTCTCCTCGTTGATAATGACCCAGACACAGTCGCACTGCCCATCAGCCAGACCTCTAATAAAGCCAAACACGCTCTATCATCTGCTAATAACCTCCACGCAGCAGCAAGAGTCACGGACAGGCCAGCGTCTTCTGAATGCGACGAGTGAACAAAGCTCCGGGAGGACAGGAATAAACAGGAAGCATCCCGTTTATTGATCTGGGATTGTGCACAGCGTGACGGCACAAGGTCGGAACAACATTCTTGTTCAGGCCCAAACACACAAAGACAAAGAGAACTGGAGAAAAGAACGAGAAAAAAAAAAAAAGATATACACAGTGCAAAACATTTCACTCTAACAATCAATCCTTTTGGTTTGCTCATTTGTTAGGATCTTGGTTGCTGTGCTGCTACACATGCACAACTACGCAACCGCACACACACATTTGCAGGGGTGGTGTTTTTTTAACTCGTTACTCTTTTCTTAATTGGTAGCGAGATTCCGTCATTTTTTTCCCCCTCGCAGCAACCCCTCCAGGGGAATGCTGATTAATTGTGCCCTAAGTCCTCATAACACCCCCGACCTCTCACCACGTATACACATACATTCTGGTAGCAGACAGCAGTTTTCTGTGCAGACCCACACCCCAGTTGTCCACAAACAATGCACAGTTCAGTAGGATAATATTGTTTCTGCCTTTTCACTGGTTGTCTATTCTGTCCTGCAGCTCCCTCATCACTAGCTGAGTCTCATAATGTATCCGTACAGCTGGTCTGCGAAAGCTTCCAGAGAAAATTTATCTTGTACCCTCCTCCGCCCAGCTTGTCCCATGCCCCTGTGGAGTTGCGGCTCCCTGACGAACCTCTCCATGGCCTTAGAGAAGGCCTCCGCCGTGGGCTCGCACAGGAAACCCGTCTCTCCGTCTGCCACGCTCTCCAGGGGGCCCCCAGAGTTCACAGCGATAACAGGGCAGCAGCAGTACATGGCTTCGACGGGAACTATCCCAAAATGCTCTCTGCTTGGGGTGTACAACACGGCTGTGCTGCCCCGTAGCAGCGCCACCTTCAGTGCATCAGAAGGGGAGCGCAGGAATGTGACGCAGCCCTCCAAGTCGAGCTGCGCTGTAAGCTCCTTCAGTTCAGTGAAATGCTGAACGTTCTCAGTCACCCGGTCGTCATAACCCCCCGCCACCACGAGGTGAATGTTCTTTTTCTGGCCCAAAGGAAGACTGCACTTCAGGGCTGCCAGAGCCTCCAGAGCCAGGCCAAGATTCTTCTTTCGCTCATATCGGTTCAGAGAGAGAAACAGGTTGGAGGTCCCCTCAGGTAGCAGCCCTTCCAGGCTCTGTGCTTCAGCAGATGGCTGGTCAAAGGTACGAGTATTGAGGGAGGGATAGAGGACGTCTGTCTGGACCCCACTTAGACTATGAAAGGTTTCCCTGAAGATGCCTGCGGTGAACTGGCTGTTTACCAGAATCTGAGAGGAAGCACAGACAGATTAGTTCATACAGATCGTACATGTATCACAGGCGTTTAAATCCCTGTGGACTGGATGGAGGCCTGAGGTCTTTGATTTTCCTAAAGTCTAGACTAAAATCAAAATGTCACTTTCTTTCTATCAGGGCCCTGAGCTTTAATAGCAGTTTGCCTGCAGAGATCAAGCTACATTTCATTTAAAATAACCACTGCAGTATTTCATAGCTCTCCAAATCAAAATTCTGATTTATTTAATTTCAAAGTTTTGAGGGAAACATTAGAATAAATGGCACTATGGATGGAAAGAATAATTCAGTCAGGAAGAGACATTGTACACCCTAACCAATGTTAAAATACTGATAAAACCTTTTACTATTCACTAAACATATTAATTTGGAGTATGGTAGTCTGATGTTGTTTTGTCTGGTCCTATATTTACCTCCTATGCACCAGAATTAACTAATCCTATTTATTTTTTGCAACCATTATTATAAATTAAATTAGAAAGCCCTAATGTTGCACATCTTAAAATAAGGTGGAGAAGCTGAGGATGAATAAGGATGAAATGTTCAAGCATCTGGGTGGAAAACTAGACAGAATATGACATTCAGACCTTTAAGATTCTGATTTTTTCTGTGTTCTCCATGTATTTATTTTTGTGTTTATACTATTTTATGAGAATATTTATGTGGAGTGGCTAAACATTCCTGATGCTCCTCAATCACCCGCTTTACCACTGTTTTATTCTGAGTTTTAAATTGAGGTAGTAAAGCAATCCAGAGAATATGATGAACCCCCCCAGGCTTCAACAGTTATATACCAAGTCAGCCATGCCAGTGGTACGTTCCTCCAGCCAATCAATGGGTGCACGGTAAAGCTTCTTCAAGGCTGACTTCCTTTGTGTTAGTAGCTGGTCTGGGAAGTGACAGTAGAACAAAACCTTCTTCCTGTGACGGGACAGTCTGAGGACCGGGATACATGCAGATACCTGGAGTGGAATCACATAAAGGAAGAGGCGAGGTTAAAATAACTTATAAAAGTACACATGCACAAATATATTTAACTAGTTAGTCATTTATTACTAACACTAGACCTCCTTTCATATTGCACTTGATGTCAGGTTGGCTGATGAGTACGCTAATAATGTATCGGAGTGAAATAAAATGAGCTCATATGCAAACAAATATTACGGTTCTGAAGATGACTTCCTGATTTTTGTTTCATTACTTGTTTAACAGTACATAATAATCATCATCATAATCATTATTATGATGATTATTATTATTAGAGAATACTCCAGTCTGTATTCTATGTTTAGACCTGAGTTTGTGTTCATGCACTTCAGATAAAAGCTGAACAATGTCAAACTCAATTTTTCACAGTTTCAAATATTCATTGTCATTCAATATTCCCTCTATCAGTGCACATTCAAAAGAGGAATTTATTTTTCCATTTTTATGTCTGCCATATATAAGTCCCTCTTGCAGCAAAACATCCATAGTCCATGACATGCCGACTTGTGCTTCACAGTAGTGAAGTTCGCTAGTTTAAACTTCTCACCCTTCTTCCTCCATACATTACAGTTAATTCTTATGTCCAAACACTGTCATTTTGTCTTCTGAGACCGGTGAACATTTCACCAAATAATAAGGTCTGTGTAACTGTGCTCATTTGCAATGTTTTGTCTTGCTTTTTACACCATCAAAGTCAGGACATCAATTGCCAGATGTTTCCAGGCTGTTGAAAGACTTGGTCCACAAAAAATTTGACTCTCCAAGACTGCAATTAAGTAAAATGTGAATTTCAAGGTGAATTTCAAAGTTCTCTTAAGTATTACTCAGGAGGCTGGCATTATCAAAATGAAGCAAAGTGAATTAATTGCCTATATTTACAATTATTTTTTTAATAAATGAAAAACTGAGTTTGAGTTTATCAAGTCAAGATGCATTTAAGCTTACATTGAAAACTTCAGACCTTGACTGTATTTGTGTAAAACTTCAAATATAAAATAAGGATGGAAGAGGGTGTGTTAGAAAAACAGACTGACAGTGGAAGCAGTAATCTAACAGTAAGATAATCTTAACAGTAAACAAAACTCCCAGACCAACAGATTATTGTTACTGCATGACACAGATCTACAATACAGAAATCTAAAAATAACCTGATCACAGAAGATGACATCGTACTCCACACCACTGAGGAAGACTAGATAGAGTGCAACATAGATCATCCTCAAGTAGGCACACAGGGCGTGCAGATAACCAAAGAGGTTGGTAGGTAGCCAGTCCCCCACACATACCTGTTGCAAGAGAAGTGAGTCAGACAGAAATATGGATGCATCCCTCAGTCTTTTTTTTTTTGTCTTAATAATGCATTATTATGTCGTAATGTGGATCTACATGTACCACAGGCAGATCTGGATCCAGAGTCTCGGAGAAGCAGTGCTTGGGGTCATAATGGGCTGTCCAGATCTGGACACTGCACCCACGAGTCTTTAGAGCAACAGCAGCATCAACCACCAATCGCTCAGCTCCACCAATACCCAGGTCTGGATGCAGAAACACTACTCGGGACATCCTTAACACACACATGTAGAGTAAAGGATTAAGTCATCATTACATATACCCTACAGTTCATATTAGACAACACTGAAACCAAATTTGGAAGTAAAGGGTCTACATTCATAATAAGATTTTTCTTTTTAAATGACTTGCATTACCCAGCATTAGACAAACACATTTCCACTGACATTTTAAGAAATTGAGACTTGTTAATATTTAACAAGATGGACCAAGTATTTATGAGTTTAATCTTTGATGCTGAGAGGAAAAACTTTTCAGACCTGCAGTGTTGAAGAACTTGAGAAACTTTACCGCTAAAGCTTTCTGTACCATGATTTTTCAAGTAAACCTGTTTGTATTGGCATATCATAATAATGCAAAAATGCATTCAGTACAAGCTCTAGGCTGCAGAATTTCTATTGCTCCCAATAATTGCATAGGAAATCCATAACTGAAAAAAACCACAACATATACATCGATTTTCAGGTAAAATTTTGCATTAGAAAGGTGAGAGACTATTAGCTACAGTAATATAATGGTGAATACAAGGCTTTAAAGCTCATAAACTGATGATAGCTTACTTGTGGACAGTCTATCGAAACCTATTCCCCGTACATATTAAGTGTAGTCCTATAATTCTATTAATAATTATAATTACCTTTGGTTCTTCTGAGTACTCCTTCCAACTTCATAAACCTGTGATTATACTCGACTATGCTACTCTAAAGTATCAGATCGGCTATCATGAAACTACACAACTTGGGTGCCATGTTGGATCAATATCTACGTTCAGACTGACGTGATGGTTCCTCTGAGTTTGCACCAAAATGGCGCTTATTTCTCAACATGAGCATGCGCTTCCTGTGAGACACGTCTCCTTCATTGTATTGGTGGACCAAATATTCGCCTTAAAATTACAATCCAAGTATGTTACTGTATAATACAAATTAAAAGCATACATAGTTTTAATTTTTTAAAAAGCCAAAAAGATGACTTAAATAGCTCTTAAATGAGTACTTCTCTCTTAATTCTCTGTTAAAAATAATAAACCGGTCTGGCACCTGCTTGGGCACATACGCTGGTCTTGTGTTTTGCCGTCGTGTCCTTTTTAGACAGGCGTCAGCTTAGCCAGATCTCTTCTGTGATTTTACGAATTCTCACAGCATCCAGTTCATTTGACGTGGACTTCAGCTTGAAGAGAAGAACACCAAGTCACCTCGGCTCGGATCATATTTAAATAAAAATGGTATGTCAGCATTCCCAGCATCATCATCTAGGTTTAAACTCTTTACTCTAACTAACGGTCTTTCATTCAGTTAATTAAGAGTACCTCTTTGCTGTCTGTTAGCTTGCTAGCATTAGCTTCTCACTGTGGACGTGGCTGTCTTAATGTATGTCGAAACGTATAGTTAAGTTTAACCAAATGTATGTAATGATGAATTACAGTGTATACCACAACACATTTTGGTGAACATGCCGGATGTTATAAATGTGAGATGGAAACGGTGGGCACAATTGAGAGTTACCAAGGCCTTTGCCCTCAGTATCTATAGTTCAGCTGAAGAACTCAAAACACAGAACTGTTAACAAATCTATTCGAAATGCTTTGGATTTGTAAAGGTATGTGTGATTTTTTTATTTTTTTTATTAAAAAAAATGGAAAATTTACATGGAGGCTGAAACAAAAGACTTGATCTCTCTTTAATATATTCACTCAACTTAGTTTTAGGCATTTTAGTTACTGATATTTATTTATTCATTCACCCCACTAGTTAACTGTATCATGCTTGGGGTTTTATATAGTATAGCAAATATAGTTTGTTTGACGTTAATGAAGTGATCTGAAAGTGTATGGATTTCATCACTGATCATTTGTCTTTTCAGCCTGGACCAGCAGCAAGTGCAACTAATGTTGGGGCATCTGGCCGTTCCCCCAGCAAGACAGTGGCCCCTCGTGCAGCCGGCTCCACAGTCAGACAGAGGTACAGATAATATTTCACACTGTGTAGGCTCAACTCAGTGTAAACTGTAGTTAAAGCATTCCAACCGTAACACCAGAATATTTTCTATATTTCAATACAAATCATTGCTTATTCCTCAAAACTCAAAATTAAAGACTACCTTTTGGTAGTATAGAACAGGAGAGGTTAGAGAAAATGTGTGGTCCATTAAGTTTTATTTACAACAAGGGTATTGGCTTTTGAGATCCACTTCAAATCAGAGTAGAGGATTGAATTCACTCACTAACGACAACTCACAATCTCGAGGTCAGACCATAAAGAGTGATTGGTGGTCTTCAGGTACCTCTTGCCTATATTCATGTGCTCCAGGTAGATTAGAAAAGTAAACAGATTTTGTGTTCTGGACATAATCAGTGTGTAATCAAATGCTTGCGTTATAACTCATTACTATCACCCTGTTCATTATCTCCCCAACCTCTGCTTCATTTATCACATACATGAAGCAGCCATGAATCACTCAAATCTTTAATTACCATCTACTGTAGTTGCACTGTGCCTATAGACTTTTTAATGAGATTTTGTAAATGTCCATCTTAGAATTAGCTTTTGGTCTTAAAGTCATATCCGATTAAAGTAGAAATGTCTTTTGGAACCAGTATTCGGTCCCAAAATTTTTTTGCCATTGTCAACATAATCCTGATTTCCATGCCGCCCCCTCCATAGGAAAGCAACCAGCAGCGGCACGCGCAGTGGTGGCAGGACTACAGGATCAGCTGGCACAGGGGGCATGTGGCGTTTCTATACTGAGGACTCGCCAGGTCTAAAAGTGTAAGTAGTTTATAAAAACGGTAATATGCACTCACACACAAAATGCATGCTTGCTGATATGTGTACATACACTGTTTGACATTTTTACTTGCATTCACCCAGAAAAATATCATTAAAGTAATTCTCAGGATTTCCGACGGTTGTTAATTAAATTTATGTTCATGAAGTTGAATAGGAGGAAGTTTAATGGCAGGAAATTAGACAGACGTGCTTCTTTGGTGTAGCAAATAATCTGAATGGTGGACAAATGTGAGTGTCTGTAAGTGGCACAGTTGCATCAGAATGGGTTTAGAAAACTTTCAACTTCCCAAACTTAATTTCTGCCACAGCCTGGTCCCCAATATTAGAGAACACTTCCTGTCTCCAGGCCATAATCGTCCATAGTTGATCGATGGTGCTGTGGTTCTTATTGAGTGCGTCTCTAGCAGTCGAATGAGGGCAGACTCACCATACAGTGCTGTATATCGAGTATGTGTTTGTTCCTGCATTAGACGCCGGCCTCAAAGCTTCATTAAAGGATCCACTCTGAAAGGTCAACTCAATTACAGCCTTCAGACAGGAGGAGGAGGGGGCCACCGAGGATATGGTTGGCATGGCAATGCTGCTACTTAGCAATGCCCCCCATCCCCACTCAGATCAGTCCCTCCTTCAGAGATGAGAGCCCCTCCTCGTTTCCAAAGCTCATCAATAAAACCAGCCACTCCACTAAGACTTGGGGTTCCTGCAGATGATGGGATTTTGTGTGCGAGCATGTTAATCTTTGTGTTAATGAGCATCTCTTTGTTGTGACAGAGGTCCAGTGCCAGTGCTGGTGATGAGCCTGCTCTTCATCGCCTCGGTCTTCATGCTGCACATTTGGGGAAAGTACACCCGCTCTTAAAGTCTGCCTGATGACCTCTGACCTTGCGCCTTGGCTTCTTAACACTTTGGACCTGGACCAAACAACAAATTAGCCCCCTTTCTTCCCCATCACTACAACACACTGATAAACAAGATCTGTGCTTTTATGCAGCTTTTTAAATATATGATCCTCATCTTCACTGATCGATCTTGCTGCATTTGCTCTTACGTTTTAAGATCTGAGGGGGTGAAGGGAGAGACACTATGTTACCGCACCTCTGACTAAACATCTGTGTGTAATTGTGGCCCCTCCCCTCCAACAGCAGCCTCGGTCTAAGTGCTGCATGCAGGTTCAGTGCAGTGTTAAAAGGACATTTCCGTGTTCAGGCCCTTTGCAAACGCATCTCCGTCATGTAGCCTGAATTGTTATTATTATGTTTTTGTTAAACAATTTGTACAAAATGTGATTATAATATTGTACAATAAAAAAAGTAAAAAATCTATTTGATATTTTGTGTATTTTTGATTTTAGATGACAAAATATGTAAGAACAGTTGTGTATTTTTTAGCTTCCACATTCATGTAACTGTTTAAAAAGGAAAAAAAAAAAAGACTTTGTACATTGTTGATTATCAAAGGACATTTGTTTTCTTTTTCAGTTTCACCAAAACATCTTTTAATGAACTAAAATGATGACAGGTAAGTTTCAGTGACATTGACAGGTGACGTAACGCTACTGTAAATCAATCCTGTTTGGTTAGTTGTACACTTTCATGTTTACTGCAGTTTTGAAAAACTCGTTACATAGATAGTAGATACTGCATCAATCATTGCCAGTTAATTGTTAGTTGCCTAACCTGATTGTTGTGTCACACTTCTGTGACAAACACTTCATAGGCATAATGACAAAAGCCCAGACTGCTCTATACAAATACCAGTGTGCATTTTGATTCGTTACATTGGAGCACAGATAGCATATTTCAAATTCTTAACACTTGTGTAGTCCTAAGGGTCAGTTTGACTCCATCCCGCTGCCTTCATCTATGGGATGTGGATGTGGATGTGGAAGGCCGGACAAGCACTTCTACGTCTTGCCCTGGTGTTTTTCCTTTTTGTCCTGTGGGGGGCGCTGCAGACTATTGAGTGGACCACTGATATAGAGGTTACTTCTATCAGTGTGGAACAAGAATTAACACAGGTTCTGTTTTCTCAGGTTCTACCAGCTCGTGTTATACTGGTGATAAAGTTTTAAAACCACATGCAAATAAAATACATCAATCATTTGAGGAGTTAAGAACTGAGGAGCTGATCAAGTTTAATCAAAAAAAAAAAAAGTGACTTTCATACTTACACATTTTAAATTCTCGATTGTATAATTGATGTGTGCATTTACCTGAGCACCTTAGGGAATGTAAAACCAAATTTCGTTGCTCTGTAAGAGTGTTTTGCAATGACAATAAATATATATAATAAATATATATAAAAAGCAAGAATAATCCAGCATTGCAAATCAGACCCCATATATATGTATATACATATATATATATATATATATCTTATTGGTTAAATTTGGTCTCAAAAAAAGGCCCAACTTAAGTTGAATGGAACAAAAAAAAAAAACCCAGCTTCAAATCAGTTTTTTTTCTTTCAGATTTATTTAAGGGTAGGAGTGTTTGCCGTGCGATGTTCAGGTTAATAACTGCTGCCGTCTGGATATTTTGTAGTTTTGCTCAGGTTCGACCTGCATCACCAGGTTGTCTGTGCTGAATATGTAACCACCAGCTGGCAGGCCTTATGCTTGCACATGAGTGAGTGTGTATGTGTATGTGTATATGTATGTATGTATGTATGTATGTGTGTGTGTGTGTGTTCATTGTGTTAAACACAGAATCAGGGTCCTGTTCATTAATTCATTCCGTTGCTATGGCTGTGCTTTCCCACAGGCTTCCAGTGTTCGTGGCAAACTCATGCACTACTGCCACATCACTGTCCCTCTCGTTCCCATCCTACACACAGACGCACACACCAAAACACACTCACAAGCTCCACGGCCCAATACACGGTGGCACAACACGGCAGGGAGACAGAATAATTCAACATAACAATTAAATATGAAGGAGCGGTGGCGAAGGTTTCCCTCAGTGTGGAAGACTTAAACCAGCGCAAGCAGCTTCTGGAGCACTGTGACCCTCCATACGGCAGCAACCTGTAGTTCCAAACTCCTCCTGACACCGTCTATGTAAGTCAAGTCAACACCCCATCAAGGAGGAGGGGATGTGGTCCAGAGTCCTCAGTTCTTGTGCTTTGGTCAGATGCTGCAGGGAAAAAAAGCACTGTGAAAAAAACAACTTAGACTAGGTGACATCCTGGATTTACCAGTTTTAGTAAATAAGGTTACAAGAGTACTCGGGGACTATAATGTATTTATTGAGGCACCAACTAAGGAATATTTTGATTTCAGGCCAGCTATCCAGCCTTTGAGCAGTTCTCATGAGGCTTATCTGTGTCTGAAAGTGTAATTTACCAGTGTGGTTATTCCCTCTGCAGATATTTGGATTAGGGTGTCTGTCAATGTATTTACTTGGCAGTGCACCAAGGATTTAATCATCACACATTATGCAAAACAAAAAAAGTTTTTCTGTTTCTCCATATATCATCCTGAACATGTGTATGCAAGATAAATGAGCCTTGTGAAAAGAAAGAAAGAAAGAAAGAGGAAGGAAGATGTGAGAGAAAGACGACAAGGTGTCTTGCCAGGGCTTCCTCTCTTTTTCACCAGAAACCCATACATATGCTGTGAAATAAACCACAAGCTTTAACAAGGGATGGTCCCCTCCACAGACACTGATAAGCATGTGCACACACTAAAGGACAGCTGCAAATAGGTCATATCTATTTTCTATTTTACATGGTGTTTTCTGTTATGTGGTTTTGCACAGGAGAAAAAGAAACTAAGTCAAGTTCTTTCTGTTAACTATGTCACTCTCAAAGTTATCCATCTCACATGTTTGTGCCCAGATATGTTTAACCCTTCAGGCAAACATAGCCATCAGGATATCAGGTGCAGCACATGGCTTGAAATTTGAAACTTTCCTTCCAGAGAGGATGCGGAATATTCCTTCCCCAGGTAAGCATGCAATCTAGTGCACATGTATGGTATGCATGTGTGTGTTTTTTTACCAGAACACATGGTCGGTAAAGCGTGGAAGGTACAGACGGTTGGAATTGATCCAAATCCATTGAGTGAACCCAAAAACCCCAAACCTGAGGATGTAGGATCTCCACCCTGAATCTGAAATAATACGATTACTAGACACTGGCCCATCAAATGACTGACCCCAGGCCAGGATGTGCGTGTGTAGATGTAAAGGCTGTGGTAAAGAAGTATTCAACTTCTATAGGTGAAAAAAGTGCTGTATTGTCAAGAAAATACAAAAGCATGATACACAAATACCTACTGCTTTATTTGTTAATAAGACAGCTTCAAACATGAATGAATGAGCAGATCTACTGGGTAATAATCACATCTGACATGCGAAAAGCAAGAACACCATCATACTAATAAGACAAAGTCATTTATAGTTCTACACAGCACAACCTCTATCAGGTCAGAGATCTAACACGCATAACATTAACTGAATGAATGATAATATCTCTGATATTAACATACTTTAACATATTTTTTCCTAGATTGTCAGAATACAAAAACAAAAAAATATTAATACTTTTCTATTGAGCAAAGCTACTTGTCATCAGATATGAGATAAATTTGGTAGTTGCGTATGCTTGTTTTATGTTCACTCAATGATATTCATCCATTCATCTTCTGAACCCATTGTATCCCCACTAGGGTCGCTCGGAGCCTGTCCCAGGGCGAAGGTGAGGTACAGGATGGACATGTCACCAGTTCATCACAGGGCTGACATATAGAGACAAACAATCACATTCACACCTATGGGCAATTTAAATGAACTGATCATTGGTGCATGTCTTTGGATGGTGGGAGGAAGCTGGTGCACGCAGAGAGAACCCATACAGACAGAGGGAGAACATATAATATATAAATATAATAATAATATAACATATATAATATATAACACATAATAGCCCTAAACTTTGACGGACATTTACACGATCAGGGAATTAAATATAAAAAAACAAACAAACAAACAAACAACAAAATACAGATAATACTACAATAAATGGTGGTAAAAGTTAAAAACAGAGAAAATTTTATTTGAGGGTTCATATAAAAGTAGCACTGGGTCTTTAATGTGGAAAATGTTTCTTGGTTTTGTTTCACCTAAAACTTCAGCCTTAGCTGGAGCTGACAGCGATTAACATTAATTTAGATTTGCATGTAGTTCTTGTATGTTCAGTGCTGTGGTATATCATTAAACTGCATTAGCTGAAGTAAAATACATTCAAAAACAGTTCTAATTGTATTTTTAATTGCAAAAAAATGTTTTATTAACTACAGATTACCTTTATCCCTGAAGGCAATGTCTGTCAAATTTCACGTTTTCATTGTGTGTGTGTGTGTGTGTGTGTGTGTGTTGATGTTTTTTCATTTAAATTTTTTTTATCATAAGACCAGGGTTCACACAGGGATTTGTCAGTCCCTTTACTGTCAGTTGGTGTCCGTTAATGTCTTGTGATCAGTAGCAGGGTCTGGATGGCTGAGAGGTGAGAGCTTGTTCACTGTAAAATAATCTGACATCTTCTGTCGTTCAGACTACATGGTCACAGTCATATGTGCTGTATATGGGTCAGGAGGGTCAGAGGGGAGGGGGACAGATACAGTCTGTGAATGTGTGTGCATATGCATGTGCATGTGCCAGTTGGACGTTCCCGGAGCTCCCTGGACTCCGATCGCACTTTGACAGAAATAAGAGCATTGAAGCTGCTGCCAAGGCTGAGTCTGCATCTATCAGTGCCCCATCGCTCTTTAATCCTCTATTTGACACTCACTAACCTCATGCTTTATACATGAAAGATGAACAGTGTGAGACTGATTCATGAAATAGAGTCAAAACTGTGATAGGAAAATAAAGTCATGCCCTCTGTTGACATTTCTACTTAGTTGTGTTACATGTGTGTGTTCATTGGTACAAATAAAATGTGAGAATGTACATATTCTTTTTTTTTTTTTAACTTGTCTTGTTCAGCATCATAACAGCAGAATGGTCAAGTGACTGCCTTTTTGGTGCTAAACACATTTGTTTTGCCAAAGGAAACTTCATTTATGAAATTATACTTTATAAAGTATATGAGGTTCCCCTTGATATTCTACTGTCTTTATTATGAGTTTATAATAATAATAACAATTAATAACAACCATGGTGATAATTAAAATGGGAATGATAACTGGAACCAGCAACCCCCCCGTACACATGCCCAGCCCCCAAGAACTCAGCAGGTCACACCCACCTGGGCAGCACCCCGAAAACCCTGAACCCACACCAACATACACCCACATAGTCACACATACATACTCTCATGCACACCTGCCCACACACCTTCCCACACACCTCTACACACCTCTACACACACACACACACACCTCTACACACACACACACACACACACTTTACCCCTGACCCCACCCCTGGACCCCCAGGCACTGGCCACCGGGGCACACCCCCACCCACCATAGCAGCGGCGTGCCTGAACCAGCCCAGAACCCTCATCGCAGGTTGGGCCCCACCCCAGGGGAGAGGCAGAACCTTGCCCTGCCCACTCCCAACCAGGCTCACCACCTATCCAGGGACCCTAGCCACCGAGCCAGCCCCACCTTGCAGCCTCCAACCCCACCTCCATAGAGTGGCCCCAACATAGACAACCACAGAGCCCCTCCCCCCACAGCAGGGCAGCCCAGACCAGATAATTTTTAATCTATAAAGACCATAGGCGACCAAAACTATCTACTGATCTAAACTGTTTAATACCTGTTGATCCAATAATTCTATCAATATGTAAATTTGGATGTTCAGAGGCTCCATAGTGAATGTAGAAACCCCCACCATCTTCTACAACTTTGGTTCACCAGTAAAACCCATGGAGTTGGATCAGTGACAGTGGATGGACAGACTGGGTTTATGTTCAGTTATTGATATATTTTACTAAAAAACTAACTTTTTCTTCAATTTCTCTGTCTTTTTTTTATAATAACCCTTAACTTCAATTTAATCTTTTTATGATCATCTATATGATCGGTAGATTAAATATAGTAAAATACCTGATTTTCACTGAAAAACAGGAAAATACAAGGATTATATTAGAATAAATGGTGACAAATCGCTCAAGAGAAGTTAAAGTAGTGAAAAAAGTACATTTGAGAACTGCCCTAAAAGTAGAATTGAGTCATTATGGGTTAAAGATCCCTGATGAAGTCTGTCAATGCTGTAGCCACTCTCACATAAACAGTTTACACCCATTGAAAGTGACCCTTGGTACAGTCCGTCCATGGACCATGAACATGATGTTTTGGCACATGCCTGCTGAATAAGTGACCACAGGGATCATAGGAGTGGGGGATGTAACCCATATCGTCTATCATAATATATGTAATGTTATGTCTCTCTCACAGTACTGTATATACAGCATTACAATATAGTAATAGTTGATTATATTAGATCACGGAAATGCTGATAATAACCACATTGTTCTTAATCACATTTTATTACTTTGCTTCATTGGTTGTAACTTCAATAAAAAATACTTCTCATTAATCTTAATCTGGCCTGTGTCATGTTCACCATGTCACATGTTTCTTTGTGGATTAAGGATCATTTTAATTAACCCACAAAGACTCAGTGCTACTTTTATCTCTGTTCCAAAATAGATTTTTCTTAAGTGATTTATCACCATTTATTGTAATATTACCCCATTATGTTGTGTTTTTTCTGTGTAAATCAGGTATTTTCCTATGTTTTAACTGACTGATAATGTATATGTTCATAAAAGCTCAAATTAAAATTAAGGGCTATTATATTAGAAACTAGAAAAGCACTCAGAGAGCGCAAACCTCCTCCAAGCAGCACAGTCCCCCCACATATTGTGACTGACACACCGCAATATTACTCCCACATTTGTTTTTGATCAATTTTATTAAATTCTTGACACTGGAAATACACCCAAAGAAATGTGAATTACATGCTGCTAACAAAGAAATTAACAAATCCACATTTCCGTAATGGTGGTTTTCTT
>JAPSES010000228.1:6652592-6675171 GCA_029822895.1 Maxillicosta whitleyi
CTCTCCCCCCCGCTCCCCCCCACCACCTCCTCTTGGTCTCAGCCCCAGCTTCTACCGGACTCCTCTTAACAGTTTCATTATGCCAGAGTGCGTCATGAGCGCTGGAAAAAAGACTTGAAAAACACAGGAAGAAAGGGAGAATGAAAGAAAGGAAAGACGGGGGCTGGCAGCCGAGTAGTTATGGGACAGATTACGCGTACGCTCAAGTTGTGTGTGTGTGTGTGTGTGTGTGTGTGTGTGAGTATGTGTGTGTGATGTAATGTAACTGAGGCCTGGCTTCCCCCAGTCCTCTAGTGTCTGCAAATTTGGGAAACCTCCAAGTGCAAGAAAACAGAAGTATTGAAAAGGAGCTGGTACTCACTTCTCTCCTCATCTGTCTTGTTTCCATGCTCTTCCCTTCTCAGCTTGTCTACTTGACTCTCCTAATCCTTTCTAATCTTACTTCTCTTCACATCTCTATTATGCTCCTGTCTTGTCTCCTTTTCCTCACCTTTATGTTTTTCCTTTCCTCTTCTCAGGTTTTTTCTGTTCATTTTTCTTTTGTCGATATCTCCACAACCATTGTTCAGGAAAGGTCTGGTCGAACCCATTGTTCTTCTTGACCAGGAGAAAAAAAGTCTCTCTAGGTGCTTCTATGAAACTGGATTCATTTGGGTACCTAGCACTTAGCCAGCTTTTTAAAAACTAATAATAAAAAAAAAAAAATGTAGACATATTTCCCAGGATGTACCTAACAATGACCTCAGATAAATGCAAAATATATTATACTCTTCATCTGAGCCATCCCAAAATTAATGAATTGTTAATAAAAAATTTTTTTAAAAATTGGGGCCAAAAACATTACCCAAATTGGGATATGAAAGGTGGGGTGTCAGTGCATTTGATCTGGAACACATGGCTTAGAATGGTCTTATATACTGCTATAAATAAAGACACTGTTAAATTTGTCATTCATAGTGGTTTTTATCAAGATCTTGATGGTTTTTTTTAGCATCAATGGATAAAAAATGTACAAATCCCTTTCAGCAGTGTAGTGGTCTGAGAGGATATTTCTGTGTCTACTCTTTCACAGTGTTTTCAGGCTACAGAAAATACACTCATTGTCTTGTTTTTTTCTAATCTTAAAAGTTTTCAGACACATATGAGGGTTTAATACATGTCTGACAACCTGGACATGATTCTACTGCTCTGGTGTCTTGTTTTGTGTCTTGATATGGAAGATTCCCGTTTCTATAAGAGCATGAAACTGTTTATCTGGTTAATTTATTTGCAATATGTATTTATATTTAGTCCTTTGATTTGAACCAAAAGGAGAGAGCTGTTGAATGACAATGTGTATTTTCAGCTTCTATTTTTTTCTCGTGATTTTGGCTCCTGCAGCTTTACAACAGCTACCACCCACAAAAAGGAGGAGAACATAGGTGGTCATTTGTGGTTTTTTCACAGTGTAATAATTATCATGTGGAATGAAAAGGGAAGTGACCACTGGTGTTGACCAAGTGCTCTTCGGATACCTTATGTCTGTAGGTGCTTATGTTTCTTGTGCCCTTATGCTTTTTACTGTTCTTATGGGTTTTTTTCTTCTTCTGGTATATGTGTGAAATTGATTGAATAAAGGTCTGTTTTTAATTCAATCTCTCCTACTTTCACTAACCTGTGAAAGTTTTTTGCTGGGTGTGGTGTGTTTGTGTGCTGAAAAACTCTACTTACTAAACCATTTGAACACTTTATGCGTATGTGTGTGTGTGTGTGTGTGTGTGTGTGTGTGTGTAGGCTACATTATACTATAGGTGACTTGCTCCTATCGCATATAAAATCCTTCCTATGACATCACGTAATGACGTCCCCTGACATTCAAGTGTCCACTAAGCCAGCTTTTGAGGGTACAGTGTAAGTCTGTGTGTGCACATCTGGCAAAAATTTTCAAGAGCTTTTTCCTTTTTGTTCCTTTTCAGCTTCAACAACTGACTTCTTTACAAGAGAGTCGGATACACTCCATCTCTCTCTCTTTCTGTCTCTCTCTCTCTCCCTCTCTCTCTCACACACACACACACACACACACACACACACACACACACACACACACAATGTGACGCAACAGTCACTGGTCATGTTCCCAAGGTCCTGTTCTCAGAGCGGTCTGACTGGAGGCCTTTGTCTGAGCTCACTTTAAAAATAAAACTGGAGCAGGGTTACCACACACGTACGCACACACACTCATATATACACACACCCTCACTCTTTGTGCATGAACTAAGCCTGACCCGAGGTGGAAAAGGAACCCACTGCCAACTCATGATGCTGTTTAAGTGAAGTGTGTGTATGTCAGTGTGTACTTCCATACTGTATGCACTCAGCCTCCTCCTGACAGTGTAATTACAGGCTTGTGTAACACCCATGTGCATATGCGGATACACACGTATATGCCTCAAACATGATCACTCCACCTGCCATTTTACTACTGCGCATAGAAACATGATCCCCTCAAATTACAAGACTCAGATTAAACTTGTCAAAGTCTTCATAACTCTGGATACTTGGCGTTCTTACAGTTACTGACCGTACTCAATGGTCCTCTCATAGAACTCCAACAACTTTAACATCCTAGATCAATGTCCGGATGGAGTGCAGGATAAGAACTAGTATCCCATTTCACAGACGATCAATGTGTCATCACTGTCATCTGAGTATTATACAGCAACAATTTATAGATCTGGCATTACAAACTGTTGAAGTCAAGATGAAATCAAATTCGATGTGTGATGTTTTCATGTGATAGGTTCAAGTGGTCACTTCTAAAGGCTGAAACATGAAGCCTTCGCAAAACTTCCAAAAAAACTGCTGTATCTTCAATGTCCATTTGAGGTTGACTCAAAACTCAATCCCCTGAGACCCTTCTGTTAGAATGACCAGCTTTACAACTGGAGTACTCATGATCGCAGCCTCCTTTTGGACAAATTCTAAAGGAGTTAACTTCCCAGACACCACTGGGCAACGGCAGCGTACACCCTAGATGTTTTGCCAGTTCAACACTGGGCTGATATATACAGATGAACAATCATTCACTCTGACATTCACATCTATAGGCAATTTTGAATGACCAGATAAGATATTAAGGTGTGTGTGTTTGGATGGTGGCAGGAAGCCGGAGTACCCAGAGAGAACCAACGCAGACAAAGGGAAAACATACAAACTACACACAGATCCTGACTGATTTGTAGCTGCGTTGTGTGTAAATGTACACACCACAGCTGTGTAACACTGCTGTTTTCATCATGGACTAATCTGTGTCTGAAACAGTAAAAACTCTGATAAAGGACAAATGCAAGTTCCGCTCAGGTGCCAACATTTATGGGTGTGTTTACAATAGGCCTGGGACAATCTGCGATATTGGCGATTGGAGGGTTGCTAGGCGATTTGCTGGATATCAAGGCAATTTTGAAAAACAAAACAAAACTGCACTCTACTGTGTAAAAACATTTTTATGTGGGATATACATGACTGTCAGAGAAGACCTGCTTACAAACAGACCTACCATCCACTTTCTCTCCTCTTCTGTCTTCTCAGCATAGGGTATCTGTCAGCGCTACGTTGACAGCGATGGCACATCTCTTTGATCAGTACAGACACAGCCAGTTTGCTCATGCTTCAGGATTGTTCAATAGAGTAACTGCAAATAAATATTGTTTTAATGTTGAAATGTTCACAAGGGCTTTCATAAATTCCTATGTTGCGGCGCTGCCACCTAAGCAGGTTAAAGTTAATGACGGCGTCACAATGCTGTGCTGACAATCATACACTCACACCCTTCACCTCACCCCTTGGCGATTTAATCATGTATTGGCAATCTAGATGAATGACAATTCACAAGATCAAATTTTGAAGTGATTGCACAGCCTGAGCTTGCAACAGCATATCATTGAGCAGGTGCAAAAAATAGAGCACATTACATGCAAAAATGCTGCATAGTCCCCTGCGCATTTAGTGACTGCAATTCATTCTTTGGGGATCTGACCTTGTGAGTTAAAGTTATCCATATTTAAGTGGTCACTGTGATTGACAGGTGAGTGACAGCGAGTACTAGTTGTGTTTTTGATGTTAAACCAACAAGCCAATTAGAAGGTTCTGTAATGATATTTACCATATGTTTTTTTTTTTTTTTTTTTACAAAAACTTAGCTACACTAGCTAATCTTAGCCTTAACTGATAGTGTATTACATGATCTGTCAGTTAGCCTGCCAATAAGGCTAACTAGCATATATTCATAGATTATATGACGTTGACATTTATCATGAAGCCTACATTGTCAGTGGTGTTAGTTAGTGAGGTCAGTGTGTAGAATAAGCAAAAGTTTGGTGAGTTTGGGGACTTTGACCAGAATAAACACTGGAATGTTGAAAATGAGTCACTATGGGAGCAAATAGTATTCAGTATACTAGTAGAATTCATTTTCATTTGCTTTTATATTCATTGTTTTTACATTTGTTGCTATTTTATGTGTTGCACTTCAGTAAGGCCATCCTGAACCAATGTCATTGTAGCTTGGATTCCAAAGATAATAAAGCCTATTCTATTCTTTTTAATGGTTAAAGGTTCTGTGTGGGATATTTAGTCTCGTGTAGCGGTGAAGATGATTCCAACCAGCTGAATAACCCTCATCTCAAACTATCCTATGGTGGCCGGTACAAACATGAGACTGGAAACCAGAGGTGGTAATCCCAGCTCCATAAAGTAAAAGTCCTGCCATGTATTGGTTCTACCTGTTCACTGAACACCATTATCTACCTGGATGAAGAGATGTGGTCATCCAAATGTGTGGCTGGAACAAATACATGGCAGGATTCCTCGTTCTGGGAGCTGGGATTACTACCTCTGATAAAAAAAAATAAAAAATAAAAAAAAACCCTCTTTGGAACCAGTGTTTGTCCATTCTGAGCATGTAGCCTAAAGAAGCTATATGTAGTGTTACACTGTAATATTACAAAAAATACCTCAAATTATCATCAGAAGATAGTTTTATTTCTAAAGAAGAGCTCTGGCGTTATGCCAAATATGCGTATTATTTAGCAAAGATATGCACTTTTTATTCACAACCAAGGGACTATGTGTTACCATGAATGCATGTGACCACTGGAGGGTGTAGTGAGTCAAAGAAAGTGACAAAGTAATAAAAAAAAGAAAATCATTGAAGTTTGCTGTTGTTTTCTGGACCCAGCTCTAAATGAAAAGAATGGAGTTTGATGCTGAAATCACAGTGTTTCTTCTGCACTAATGAGTTTGTGTATGAAGATTGTGAAGATATAGATCTGTTATGTTATTATGTTTGCTGCTGTTTATTGATTTACAGTTAAGACTAAGTGGGAAAATGTTGATGAGGACACCGTGCTACTCACACAAGTGAGAGTTTAGGATTGTCTCAGGCAGAAAAAAAACATTACATTTTTTGAAATTTGTTTCTTTAGAAGAAAATGTGGAGTAAATAACAACACAGTAAAAGGACATTTTTAAGCAGCTCCAAATCGTACGCAGAATTTTTTTTGCAGACGATAAATTTCTATGACAAGAATTTTGTGTCTTTAGAAAACCTGAAATAAGACTGGGGGTTGTCAGTTCAGTTCACCCAAAAATCAGTAGGTCAACAGTTTTTCTAATCCAAATTATCCTTAAACACCACAAGTACTTACTTATGATTCAAGTCCCTCACTCTGCCAGCTTTTACCAATTGAGAAACACTGTGTGAATCACTCAAGACACACTTAATTAGCTTTGTCTACGAAGTACTTTCCCTCTTCCATTAGCTTCTACTCCAAAAACACGCTAGCCCAAATTAATCACTGCCATCCTGAAGGCACTGACAACAAGCACAGATGATGACTCTTGTTACATCCCAAGGCAGATTAACAAAATTTGACCATAACAAGACCTTAGAGATTCACATCAATGATAATGATAGAGGTGGCAAGTGGAAAACTAAATGAAACTGAAAAAAAATTCCTTTTCTCTACGCTTCTTACACCTGATTTTTTTTATGCACTTCAAACAACATTAATTAAGTAATATATTTTTGTTTGCTCGTATAATTATTATATCTAACATTACAGTGAATAATTCTATAAAATACTACTGAATACATTTATTTACAGGTATTTACAAGCCTCTCTAAACTGTCAACACCACCCTTTTGGCTGAATAATTTCAGCCCTGGCATTGAGATGTTAGGTGTGTGTTTCACGACATCACAAGCCAAACTCCTCCTCAGGACACTCCGACTCTTTCCGAAGAGCCAGAGAACACGAGGACATTCGGGGGGACACCTGCTGAATCAGGCGCTTCTACGCCACAGAGTGTGATGGAAACTGATCCACTAATATCAGCCGTGCAGCTATTAGTGGCCTGTACAAACACACTGCCATCTATTAATACTGTAACCTGGCACACACATGCGCTGCTCTATAAATGCACACTCACGCGGTGCCTGTCATACATACCTGATATGGTTTCAGAACAAACCTTCCCAGCAACACATTATACAAGCATTGGCCCACACATGCAGCCAGACAAACACACACACACATTAGTTGGCCATGGCTCTCAGTAAGTGTCCCGTTCAGCAGACACTTGAAAGGACACCCTAGAGAGGGGTTCTTTTCACAGTAATAGTGCCCGGTAGCACTTAGCACGGACCCTGTGGCTCTCTCCCACTGTAGTGAAGGGGATGAGGGTTCTCAATTCCACAGCAGCCCACTCTTCTCATCCCTGTCGAGTAGGAGGACGAAGAGTCTTTCATGGACACAGCACTCCACCGGCTGCACACTCACGCACACTCTAAAGCACTCATTCACCCGTCGTCCACTATGGAGTGCGAGATCTCCAATTTGAGTGAACGACCAAGTGGGAATTGACGATGAGTGTGAAATATTTCAGATTATATTCAGATGGTTCACACTCAATACACTCAACCTGTCCTGCTGCAGCAATGAACACATGGACATGTGCAGTGTACACATACAAATGAGTGACAAATTATTGGATAAACTGCTGTATTTTAGGATTTTAAGAAGAATATATTTAAGGTCCTTTGGCAAATATTCTTAAGGTGTCTCTAATCTAATGGATGGTTTAAAGTTTTTACCAAAAATATCTTTTATGCTCTTTCTGATTGTAAATCACATGAGTACTGTTTGATAGTGGAAGTGCTCAAGAGTGCCGTGTCAAAAAGTTAGCCATGGTGAGAAACATCTCAACTTCTGCAGTATTGTTAGTGATGGATTTGCATTCCCTACTTGATCCTCATATTTGTTCCACTTGTCACCGGTATGCCGACAAGCGAAGTGCATACAGACTATGTTGTTACGTTCAAATACATACAACCTTAAAACTGCAGGAACCAGTCAGAGGAAAACACGTCAGAATCTGAAAATACATACTTTCCTTCTGCAGCTCTCCTCTTGGACTGAGTCAAAAGGCTGACAATGAAATAAATATCATAGAAATAACCTGGCTTATGATGCTGAAGAAAGCTCCTTCTGAATTCACTGTCACTCAAGCAAATAAACAAGCAAAAAATATATATATTTTTTCTTTGCATGTCATTTTTTTTGCTCATAGTGTGTTTTGTGTGTCAGAGGATATTTCCAACCACAAATGAAATTACTGAATGGTTAAATCACTGCAAAAGAAAGACAAACTACAGAACCAGTTTTAACAGAATAATCCAAATCATGATAAAAACTCACTATATTCAATATGTTGTTGCTAGCAGTTGAAAAAGTTACTTATTCCAATAGATTACTTCCTGTGAGACAAGCATGTCTGGCTGTTTTAGGACAATATGGTACACAACAGTCCACCTCCAAACTGAAAAGGGCTGAGCGATCATTGTGATACAAACACAACACAGAAACATGATGAAGAGGAACAATTTATTTACACATGCCACACATTTACACTTTACATGCAAACATTTGGAGCTGTGGATGAAGCTCTGTCAGGATGGCTGAAGAAGGAGTGAAGAGAAATGAAAATGCACTTTGTGGAGAAAAGAGTGTCATCAAGTAATATCTAAAAACATCTTTAATTTTCTTCATACCATTCAGGCCTAGAATCAATATAGCATGGTCTACAAATAGTTTCTGAATCTGATGTTGAAGGCCTCCGCAAAACTAGACCATAAACCCATCCAGCACGGAATAAATTATAATGTAATAAATTGTAATGGAAGACCGTCCTTCACCCAAATTCCTGAAGCAAGGTTAAAAAATACAGTCAAAGGCCTTCCAGAAGAAGAGTGCAGGATTTTAAAGCAGCATATTTGAGCGGCTGCATATTTTTGGCAAAGAAATAAACCTGTCACCCTAATAGAAGCTGTGCAGTTTCTTGTCTCATTACCAGCTGACTCTACATGGATTGAACACAGTGACGTCCTCTAATGTTAACCTGAGAGTTCAACATGAGACGGTCTGAGCCCAGAGTGACGGTAAGTGGAGCTGGTGAAAACCAAACTCTTATCTCCAAAGCGTGTATTTAAGTTAAATAAGACACTATCTTTCAACAGCATATTTACCTTTCCCCTCCATCCTCATCTCCCTTTTTGCTTCTGTCTTTTTCTCTCATCTTCTCATCCCTCTTGAACAAATCGTGAATATTCTGTTGCCTCTGTGGAATTCCCATGTCCGTGTGCCAACTCAGCATCAACAGCGGAATTCATCACTGGTTGTTTGGCATGGCCAGGATTACGGCAGCATTCCCTGCTGCTCAGTCATGACATAAATTCAGCTCAGCCAAGTGGAGATCTGGGGCTTGTTGGATTTTTTTGTGGAGTGTGTGTGTGTGTGTTTGTTCTGTTTGGCTACAGATCTAGACAGGATGAGCATAATACTAAGCCGTTAGGAATCAGGAAGATAGTTCCCGGGATGCTTGGGATTCCTTCCGGAAACCTCGCTGTCTGACATAAGGGGTGCGTAAGAGTCCAGCGTGTGTGGAAGTGAGAGTTACTGCAACTATCTCCCCTGTCTGCCTCTTCCTTTTGAAGCCAGAGCCGGCTGTATCTGCTCCACTATTCGAGACTAGAATTATGGGACAGTTATTCGAAGAAGCCTATTATGGTATGAGGACACAACATGTTTCTCTCCCACACACATGGACAGAGACAGTTACTCCATCCCAGGTGATAGGAATCAGGCTGTTTCGGTGCTATCAGGCCATTCAAACAACAAGTGATGATGCAGTGGATTCCTCGCATACTTAAGTGGTCAGGTTTACTCCTTATGTAAATGACTACAGCAGACAATTACCTAATAGCACTAGGCAATAAAATAAAAAAAGGATGATTCCACACCGCACACATGAAGTCATGCAGAGGAAAAAAGAAACAAGTCCACAGATGAAAGGAATGCAGAAGGAAAAGTGAAGAGAGTGACGAGACTGAATCTGTCAAATGAAGGAGACATTACAAGTACTCAGAGGCTTTTACGCCTTAATTCCACTTTATTACAACTTAAGCTCTTGTGTAAATGGCTTTACCAGTCCTGGTTACAACTTACTCACTGTGTGTAATGTGGAAATGATGCACAGTCAGACCTGTTTACCTCATCATTTCTTTTTAAGCACATTCACCTCAGTCAGCAGAATAACATTTTGCCATTGTATGACTCTGCAAATTACAAATACAGAAAGTTGGAATATTTCTGCTTTCAGACACATTCATCTATTTATTCCTATTTATCCACATCAGTACTCATTCACTTTTGATCATGTGTAATGATTAGATACTGACTCCCAGTCACACTTTACCCATCAAAAATAAATCACATTGTCAAAATAACTTCAAGTGAAGAGGTAAAAATATCTTATTCCAACTTTATGGGCAACAGTGAATGTATAACCGCATTATATTTTGACACCGAAGGATTCATTTATGACTTTTCCTCAGTGAACAGAAAGCCATTGTAGTGGATGATTAAAAAGGACTTTAACATTTAATGACTTGTTTAGACTAGATGTGCACAAAGAGGCCAATAGTCTTCTCTTCATTCCACTCTGTTTATCTTTTCTTCCTCCTGTCAGTTGGTGCCACAGCCACAAGTGTTGTCAATGCCAAAACATAACCATAAAAATGTTAATAATGCTGCTATATCTTATCCTGCGCAATATTGCTAAAATTTGGATTTGAAATATATCAATGTAGAAATGAGTAAAAAAAAGCTGATTTCTGGTTCACAAGTGTTGAGTTAACATACAATGACAACTTTTTATGTTGGATAATGGATCCCAACAGCCATCTTAATGATTTTAATAATATTATGGCCAAGACTACACAATTATTTTTAATGACCCAGAATTAACCGGCAGTTTGGAACATTTAGTCTCTGTTTTATTGTCTGTTTATCAGTGTATATCTGTCCCCGCTAGAGTGATTCCGGCCACAGCAGCTGAGACAATAAACTAGGATCAGGTTTACCAGGCAGACAAGGACTGATATTAAAAAGATGCCAGAAGCAGCACAGAGGCACACCTTATGGGACGTCAGAGTGGTTCAGAGAGAAGGAACATGACACACATATCTTACACCTCTCACACACAATGGGCTCATGGGAGATCAACCAAGATGTGCAGTTGTGGCTTTTCCTCAACTTAACCGCAAAGGGACATCTCTTCGACTAATACACACATATTCTGGCATAAGCACAGACACAAAACCACACATGTATACAGCGCCAGGGTGAGAACAAAGATGTTCACAGTGTTTGCTGGCAGTAGCTCATCCATTTATCCAATTGTGATTTGTTGTAAATCACAATCTCTCACAAATCTAACATTTGTTTCAGTGTTCGAAACTTGCAACAGTGAAAAATTGTGCCCTTGAGGTCTTTTTTTGTTTGTTTCTCTTTTATTTTCTCTTTCTGCCAGCTTTTGTGATGCAAAATGTGTTTAGCTGCATCAAGAATTTTTTTTAATACTCAAAAACTCCTTAGATCCACAATGTGCTGGAAAGAATCCTTATCGTCACTAGTTCCCACAGCTCACCTACAGTGGCCTATGATGGACAATAGCTGCTTTCACTGTGAATGGCTGGAAACAGGGTGAAAGGATGCTCCTAAACTGGGCTGTAAAGTTGCATCGAGAACCTCATGGGTCATTTTTGCCCTCGGCTTATAAAAACTATTCTCCATCTGACAAAGGAGTGTCCAACTTCATACCACAATTACTTGTATTTTGTTTGAAGTAAAATTATTCTGTAATTTTCCATCATTTCATTTCAACATTTACATCATAATTCACAGACCCAAGATATTGAGTTCAAAAGAAGCAAACACAGCATCTAACAGCTGATTAACACGACTATGCTAATACTGAGGTCATTTTTATGTTTTTCCTGATAAATGGGCATGACTGATCATCTGTGGTGTGTGTCCATGTGTGTGTATGTGTGTGATATCTGTCACTTAGAGGCTCCCAGCACTATTATAACGAGCGCACGGTTGGCATCACACACACAGTCATATTAACCCGTTGGCTTTTTCTGCATCTTCTGTGTTTAGGTCCAAGATTGTGTGTTTGTCCCTTTGTTGCTGTCATTGCAAATGTGTGTCTATGTGAGTGTGCAAACACTTGCATCCACAGCGAAGCGATGGCTAATGTAAGTGTTTTACTCATGTTTTAATGTCTGATTATGTGCAGTGAGTCAGACAGAGAATGAGGCAAAGTCTTTGGCTCAAAGCTACTTCTTGAGAGCTGCCTCACTCTCTTCATCCAGCCTCATCATCCATCTTTATCAACCCTGCACCCTCCAGTTTCTGTCCCGAAGTTTGACAATCAGTACCCTGGGAGAAATCAGCAATGCACCAAAAAAAAAAACACTTCTTGGTATTCCTACAGCCGCTCAATAAGGACTATTCATAACCGAAAATATAAGACACATTGTGGTTTACGCACATTTATACCAGTGTCAGGGTGAGCCAGAGGTGAGCAACTGTTGAACAGTGGGGGGGCGACGACCAAAACTAAACAGCTCAAGTCTCTGAAGAATTTCATCCAAACCATTATCTTCTCCTTGCTTAAGTTCCTCTATCCTGCTAGAACAAGATCTATGAGTGGCTGGGGCAGATATTTAACCTGGCAAGCATATGTATGCATGTGTGTGTGTGTGTGTGTGTGTGTGCGTGTGTGTGTGTGTGAGCTTGTGTCTTCCCTGGGCCATCCCAGAGGGGATATGTGCGTCTCGTCTCTGAGTCACAGGCAGAGTCTATGTCTGTGTGTGAGCCCATCAGAACACATCAGCGTCAACATCTCCTAGTTCACCTCAGGCACTTATACACACACACACACACACACACACACACACACACACACTTGCATTGTACATGGTTAAACCTCCCCAGGGCTATGTGCTATCCCCCCTACATTCCCTCGAGCTGAAACCTCCATTCCTCTGCCCCCCCCCCCCCCTTCCTCCTCATCTTCCATGACAGATAGGTCCGTTCACTCACGCTGGACAACAGCTAGCATATGTTGAACGCTGCAACACTGGTAGACGTCTGACACTTCAAAACACACACATCCACACACTTTTACCAAAAAAACTACACTAACTATAATCCTGCTTTGCTTTGCTTTAATTCATTCCCTTTCACAAGCCATCATGTTTCCTGCTATGAGTGATGCTTACCACAGCAGTCTACAGTAAACAATGCTCTTTTGTTGTGATCATCTGGCAGTTTGAGAAATATTTACAGAAAATGCAGAAAAATCAGGGGGAAAAAAGTATTGTGCATTTTTTCCAGAAAAAAGTTTTTTTCCTGATTTTCTAATGATTAATATAACTCTAATATAACTATCACGATAATTAAAAAGTAATAGAAAGACCTCCTAAGATTATGGAAAAACAGAGGCGTGAAAGTAAAATGGCTGTTACTGTGGGTCAGATTATTCCTGTGTAAAAAAAAAAAAAAAAAGTAAAAACATGAGTGTGCTATAATTAAACAATGGGCATTTGTGGTGCAATTTTTACTTTCTACGTTTTCACAATCTGATTGTTTGTGATAATAGACAGACGGTGAATGGGGAAACAAAGAAAGAAACGGGGAAACAGACAAAAGGAGACAGACACAGGGAAGTGAAGAAAGAGAGACAGGCAGACAAACAGATCTGTAGTCAGATAAGTAGAAACAGGGAGGCGTGCAGCGTCAGAGAGGCTGCCTGTGGAGTGGACAGCAGAGCTCACTCTGTCTGAACACTTCAGCATCGCTCTCTGAGCTGAGAGTCATTATTGTTCTATGACACAGATGAATAGTACATGACACATGACCCATACAACTAACTCTCTTACAATTTATCACCTTTATGGTTTTTTTTAGACTAAAATGTATCTTTTCTGCCGCCTGCAGCACATTTTTGTTTTTTGTGCATCTTGTTTATGTGAGTGGGTGATTTCAACAACCCTAGCATAGTTCATCACATGAGAGGAGGAAAGGCCATTGTCCTCAATTACACTGCATGGGACAACTGTTGATATTGTATGAAGGACGTGTGTGTGTGTGTGTGTGTGTGTGTGTGTGTGCACACATTGTGTGTGTGTGTGTGTGTGTGTGTGTGTGTGTGTGTGCAGATGAGAATAAAAGAGAATATAACAACCCCACAGAGCAGAGTGTTAGGTAAGGGCCTCTGTGTGGACTCGTGGCCTTGTTTGGAGTAGACTCATTATGGCTTGTTGTGCCTCTTAAAAAATACACATATCCATATTAGGAATGGACAGATTGTGGGCCATACCTGATTCACCAATATTCACATTTTTATGCTTATTGGCAACTGTTTTGTTTTTTTGTCCCAGCATCTGTATCTGTTTGCAATTTATTTTAGAGCTAATGCAGCTGAAATGAAACTTTACTGTTTGTAAATGTAAATAATGTCACAGGGAACATGGGCACATCATGTTGTTGTATCTGTCTAACCCTCTGGGACCTTCACTAATGCCTCCCTCATGGTAATATGGAACTGCTTATACATTGTGAGTTATAGCCCAGCAACAATGAAATGAGCCAAATACTTCCAGGTCAGTTTCATACCTAATCACCATTGTTGAAATGTTTTTGAATTGTACTTCATTTTATTTGACAATCGCCTTAAAGGTATCAGCACCATTTGTTGTTTTTTTCATAAAGATGATGTCATGACTTTAATTTTTGCCACTAACATATATGGTTTCCAAATACTGACTAACTGTCTATTTGGTCACTATTAATCTGTATTCTATCAGCCAGACAGATCCCTAATCTGGACACAATCCCTCATTACAAATGAATCAATGTGTTTTTTTGTTTTTTTTTACCACATGGAAAATCATGGTGCATGTTGAGTGGGTTACAAAGTAGCATCCCAATGTCTCAATCCATTGATTGTTCAGTGTTCCTGTTAATAATTTCCAGTGTGTATGTCCATGACTATTCCTGGCATGTGATTAGGAGTTTTGTGTAGACAGAGCTGTGCGTAGGGGAAACTCTCTAACCCTGGCTAAGCTCTGGGTTTCCGGTTCATTCTCAGCAGCTCTGCTGACTGAGTGGAAGTCACCCTTGGCTTCTCTCTCATCTTTGTTGACTCACTGGGCAGACGGCGTGCTTGTCCACAAAAATAGCAGGGGGATCCTTTGTGCGTATGAGGTGTCCTCATGATGCACTGGCATAGTACCACTTAAGCACCTTAGAGCTGGGAAACACTGGGATTGCCTGGCCTATCCATCCAGCAATAATTGGATCAGTGTGTGTCCGACGAGGCCCGGCTGCCACTAACTAATGTTCTAATTGGATTAGAGAGTGTGGCTGTGCATGTGTGTGTTGAAGGGTTTCCCTAGCTTACTGTGACCCAAGTGTGGATCCTAAAGCTTCAGTTGTGCCCAACGTCACTCTACAACACTGCTGTTCGGTCACCGTTGTGACCCGATGACTGACTTTTTCCTGCTGCTATGGCAACACCATGCATGATATTCCATCAGCAATATTAGCATGACGTCACTGCGGATAAGAGAGAAAACTCAGACAGGAAAAGCCTCATTTATCTGACAGGATCCAACTGAGCCAGTGGTTTATAGTCATTTAGTCAAATCAAAGTGTCGACATGTGGAATGAGACCACACTGACAAAGTCAGCCGCTTACCTGGATGACACAACACAATCACTGATACTTTTTTACTAGGATTTAAATAAACAATAACCGTATATATAATACATTAATAACTGCCATAACTGCTAACTGAATAACTTTTTCATCACATTTTTCCACAATTCTGAATTTCATCGACTATTAGCAGGGTTTTCCAAAAGTTTACAGGAAATTAGACAATGCTCTCTGTGCTACAGGACTGGGGAAGTCTTAAGTTGCTTTCACACCTACCTCATTTGTTCCAAACTTGGACTTTTCAGTTTAATCTGAGCCAAATTCACAGGTGTCAAACCTATCCCCGTCCACTGTGCAGTCCAACCACTGAAAGAGCTGATTTCACTCTAGATCATTCTGAACCATGGTTCTAAAAATAATCTTTATATTGTTCAATTACACAAGCATATTGTTGCCAAAATCATACAAAGACCACATGGAAGACAGAAGAAACTGTAAATGAGGACTGTAAATTAACAGTTGATGATGACAGGATGTTTTTGTCTACTCCCAGCACTACAATGTGAAAAACTTTGAGTTTGAAAACACTCAAAGTTACATGGATGTAGAGTTGGAGGTTTTGCACAAGAAAATTCTACATTTTTCATTAAAGTTTTATAATTTCACCTTGTTTTGAAGCATTACCATACCATACTGTGTACAGAAACATCAAAAGCTGAAACTGAGAGCAAATAAAATCTTGCAAAAACAAATAAAAAATGTCCCCTGTGAGTTAAATGTTTAAATTTTCTAAATTACTTTAGATTATTTTGATTTCAGTGGTGCACAAAATGCCCTGTGTGCTGAACCTAAGCCTTATAATAGTAAGGATCAGGGTTAGTGGTTTGTTTATTTTTTCATTGCACACAAACAAGGTGCCACAGGTGACCCAAAGACATCCAAAGACATAGTTATTGTATGTGTGATGGAGTATGGCTGTTACATTTCCATAAAATCAAGGAATTGAGAGAATATAAGAATAAATATATCAGATTTAGCTGAAATGTGTCAAGACCTAAACACATAATGGACAACACAAAGATCCAACATTATATACACCACATGCGCCACTGACAAAATGCTCTTTAACTGTACAAGTAATGAATTCTTAGTTTTGCTTTAGGCAGCAGCATTTTTGAGGCTTTATGCTGTCAGAACTCCTGCAACCTTGATGTGCATGTGAAAGTTTATGTGAAAGAGCCCTCTGTGTGTCTGTGTGGTCTTTATAATGGATGTGTTGACAACAACAGAAGTGTGTAATTAGAATAGCGGGACAACTGACAAGCTTTTACTGTGTTAATTAGCTTCACCAAGGTGATAGTGGCCGTGTGCAGACCTTGCTCTAACATCTGTCCTTAAGATATCTGACCTTCAGTGTCCCACTCTAAATAGATCTGTTCACTCCAGTCATTAAAATGTATCCGCCCACGTTTCTCATATTATCACTTGCAATTTAATGTCACTGCTTAATATGCAAATAAAGCTTAACAACAACATATATAGACTAACAAATTCAACATTTGAACTATTTCTTTGTAAATGTAATTAACTGTTTCTTGCATGACATATGCTTTGATATGATTGACTCACTCTGAATGTTTATAAATTTATGTTGTAATTGTGTAATCTGCGGATATTGTACCTTTTAATGTAACTGTGTGCCCTCTCTGAGAAATGTCTTTAAATATGACATAGTTGGTACAGAATATATTAGCTCTTCTAAGAGACTGTGCACATATGTGACAACCTCCAAAAGCATCAAATGATCAGATCTGAATGGATCCCATCATGTCTTGAATGTGGTCATTGGAGTTGTCCATATTTACGCAGATTTCTCAGGATGGATATCCCTGCCTGGTCTAAACTGGTCTTTGCTGCACCTTTGTGTGTCTGAATGTCATGCAACATGGTGGAGAGGTAAAACAGGAGCCAAGGATGAAATCTGGACACCCCCCCCCCCCCTTTTTTTTTTTTTTGGAAAAAATGTGGGGTACTGATGAAGCATTAAAGCTTAAACTCAAGCTGAAGTCTCCTTTTATCACCCAAACTATTCTGAAACTTGTTTGCTCCTCTGTGTCCGCATGTGGGCGAGTGAGTGGGGGGCAGGTATGTTGAATACTGAATGAGTCAATCCATAAGCCTCATCGACAGAAAAGCTACTGTTCCTCAACTGGAAAAAGCACTGGAGGAGAAACACTCCAACTGGACGTTCTCAGAGCACGCACACACAGACATACACACACACACACACACACACACACACACACACACACACACACACACCACAGCAGGCAGACAAAGCCATCAATATGGAATTTAAGCAAAGGGAACATCTGATAATGTAATAAGTGGAAGACTAAAGGAAGACTAGTTTGCACAAAATCATAAAACTTCACTGCACAGGGGTTTCAGCCAAAGTCAAACCAAAAGGACCAAGCGCATCAACTTGGGGAGTCAGGTAGCCTCACTCAGCAACTTCCTAGAAGGAGGAGATTATACATCACATTCTGAAATTCTATAAAGAAGTAGTAAAACCAGGTCATATCTCCAGAAGTTTCCAATTATTGACATGTTCATGGTGACAAGATAACATTATGGTAAAACACTCAACACTGAGTGCCTAACCCTCCTCCAATAAAGCCAATACTGGTTACTCTTACATGTTTTTGCGTACAAATTAACATTCAGTAACTAACACTCTCCTCACACTCTTCACAAAGTAAGAAAAGCATGAGGTGACAACACAGTGTATTGTGCCTGAATGAGCCATGAAGGAGGATATGGTTTAAATACTGATGACTGCTGCTTCAGTGTGTGTCTGTTCTCATGTGTGCTCATGTGTTCATTTGTGTTCATAAGCATTGCATGTGCCTTGTTACTGCAGATCTTTTATGGCACGCTAATTAAACATTGATCTGAACTGTCCAGGAAGCAACATTGCACTGACAGGAATTCAACCACGGGGCCATGACTTTCAGGATGTTATCAAACTCTGCATAAGAACAGAAGGATCAAATCAAGGTCCCCTTAACCCCTCTACCTTCTGACACGACAACTTTGATTCTTAACCCCATGACGATAAGCCTCATTCATTCACACGTCAATCAAACCCACTGTCCCACACACACACATGCATACAAGTCCACAAACACTAAATCCATGGACGATCAACAGTAATTAGGTACAGGACTGCGCCTGTCTTCTAATATTCTCATTCAAAAGAACATGACCTCCGGCTTTGAATGTCTGAATTATCTAAACCTAAGTGGCTTCATTTAGGATGTGAGCATCAGTGCCTTCCAGCGGTGTGTGTTATATACATGCATGTGCATGAATTAAAGGTGCAATTTACTTTTTCACCAAGGAGGTAGGACGAGGTAAATAAATGCCCTTACAACTTTGACAGAGGCTGCCTGCTGAGACAGAAAACCTGCACTGTACTGATGTTTCACTATTTAAGCCGGCACATTTTACTTGCACTGCTGTGATTATAAAAGATAATAATTTTCAGAGTTAATTTTATTCTGTGCAATTTTAGTATAAATTATTTAATGAGCTCAGTTCAGACAGAAAAGGAAATGTGAAACACCAGTACACATCGCTTTAGGTTCTAAATAGTGGTTGAATATTGTAAAATGTGTCATAGGTGACATCTTTTTTCTACCTCAGGAAAGAAACAGTTGTAAAGCTGGTGCAGTCATACTTATATATAAATCAGTTCCTTTTGTGTGGGATGTTGACATCATTTGGAAAGATATTTGACTGCTTTACTCCTTTGGAAACAGGATGTTTTTATCAATTATCTCCAAAAACAAGCCCAGTGAGACCCCTCAACACCGTGGCCCACATGCATATAAGGACACACACATGCACTCCTACAAAAAAACACTTACACATTCATAACTACCTCAAAGACGCATAGCCTTTTGCCATTGAGAAGGAAGCCTCAGCCAATCAGAAGAAGGAGGGCAATAGAAGAGGAAGTTAGTGTGGTCACACTGTATGTTATCATCATCAGCGCTGACAGAAATAGCTCTGTCAGAGAGTAAACAACACATCCCATTCATAAAAAAAAGAAAACAGCCAGCAAACGCCTACTACCCTACAGTGCAGAGAGAGGGGAAGCAAGAGATAAAGACAAACAGACAGACAAGAGTGCAGAAAGACGGATACTGTACTGAAACAAAAAAGACACGGAAATATAGACGGAGACAAAAAGAAAGTGACAAATGAGTAGCGTGGGGCCAAAACGTGAAAAAGGAAGACTGATGATGACATCACATCCTCGTCACAGTTGGTTCCAGTTCTTTGGTTTGGAAAACACCAGAAACCTACGTCACGTGGTGAGACACCACTTTCCAATTCTCAATCTCAGTTAAGCACATGCACATGCAGACGCTCACGAACACTTGGATACACACATTAATCTACATGCGTGTATTATCACACATATGCATATTGTACATTGTAAACGCTCATAACATAGCACTCTGCGCATCCATGCATGTCAATTGAAGTCACCAGCTGTTTCCCAGCCCACACATTGTGCCATTACACCAAACCACTTTCCACTGAAACACACAACCAGGCACACACACAAAAGTGTTACCACACAGAGCAAGATAAGGAAATCATAAAGCACCGTTAGGTTACATGCATGTAAATATGTGAGTATGTGTGTGTGTCAGAAAGAGGAAATGATGCAACTTGCAATGGAAATCTATTTTTAGAAAAGAGCAGAAGTGTCCATCTCACTTCTCTTTCCAGGATTAGTGCACAGACACCACATAAGAACATCCAGTGAAAGTGCACACTTCCTTGCCACAAACACCCACACTGTCTTCCAGATATATGTCTGATGTTATGTAGACATGTTTTCAATCAAATATAACCAGAACTTTATTTTAGCGTGTTTTGACTGACTTGCAATATAGAATAAGTGTCTATTATAAGTATAATATAAGTATAAGTGCATATGTCTAAGTGGGTTAAACTTTCAGTTGTAAGTCAGTGACTTACAGGACATTACAAAACCACTAACTTTGTGTCAGCATATGACACAAAGTCATTCTTTCATTTTAACAGGAACATTAAAGTGAATTGATCCCTGCCTTTAAAGTAATATATATATATATATATATATTGCTCAGACTTCTTGAGAGGTAAGGGTAATATACGTAGACCAATGGTCATGAGATGCAGTTACTTGCTTCCATTTGTATATGTGCAGCCACACACCCACACACAACTTCTGTTTTACTGATTCAAACCTGTATCAACGAGTCACTAACTTGCTGATCGCGCTCTGAGAAATACCCCACAGTGCAACCAAAGTGGTAATAAAGCTGTGTCATTGCAATACTGATGTCATATGATTGTCATGGCACTGAGGATAGAGTGGGTGTTTTCACTTCCATTTACATCACATGGTAACAGGATGAAACCAACAAGTGAGACACTGAGTGGGCGATCACTACCTTGATCATTGGACCTCAGAGCTGCTCCCTATCGGACCACAGGATTCAGAAGAAGATGGTAGATAGTCTGGCCTAGCCCAGGCTTACATTTTAAACCTCAATCCTCGCAGGACTGTATGAGTATCACTAAAATGGGCCTCCCTCTCATGTGACTTGGTTAGTGAAACGTAGGTGCTACCCAGTCTGTTCTGTTTTCTCCTGAAACTCACATTTCAGGCTCATTTACTGCCTCTAGTAGAATAACTTTTAAACCTCAAAACACATGAACATGGCCCTGCAACAGTACAACAAAGCATGATGCCCAGTTTCTCATTTTTATCCAGAAACCACACCTTCCTTTATATTATTGGGAATACATTTTCTAATGTATACGTACATATGTGTTTTAAGTGGTTTACCTGGCATTCGTTTGATTTAATTAATTTTAGAATAGTATCTAAATCAATATATATTACTGGTAGTCGGTTTCAGTGAAAATATAGAGATACAGATATAGAGTACAAATGGAGTTACATTCTTTTTTAGGTTCAACATGTGAGATCTGTGCATGCCCATTAAGTACAGTTTGTGTTGGGGTCTGTTTTGTGCAGGGAGTCAGGTGTTTTTTGAAGTGAGTTAACCCCAATGGTAGTTAGTGTTGCTCACTTTTGCAAATACTGCAGAACCTAGAAGCTGCCATAGAGATATTTTGCAGAAAACCCCCCAGATAACTCAACAGGAGAGGAGCAGGATGTAATCATGGAAGGAATTACCTAAGTTTGAAGCATGTATGTGTATGTGGTTGCTTTTACAAAACTACGAGAATCCATCGATCTGTTTTCTAAACCATTTATTCCTTGTGTGAGTCACAGGAGTGCCAGAGCCTATCACTGCTACATATGGTCAAAGACGAAACCAGGAGACCGGAAAAATAAAAGGTGTAGATCAATGTGAATGTAGAGTTTCCTGTATCATGAAGGTTCTTGATGTTAAAATGTTGTGTTTACCAAACAGTTACTGTTTGGATCTGCATTACTAAGATGACGCAACTGAGAAAGGAGAATAAAGGTGACCAAATGTTCATTAGGATTGTCATCTGTCTCTGCTTCCTCTCTCTTTATGACGCAAAGAACTGAAAAAAAAAAAAAAAGCATACCAACAGCAACTAGGAAGTAATCTCCAAAAGATGCTACTTCAGAGCCATGAGGTTGACAGGATATAGTTAAAAAATGTATAAGATGAACGTTGGCATTATTTAGTGTTATGTTGTTGTGTTAGAAACTATAGGCCCCAGTATTTTTGAGCTTAACACTTCTTGATTTTGTTTTCAATTTCCTGTTTTTTAATTGACTAAAAAAATTCATTCTAGTAATAACAACAAACAAATCATAAGGGTGGTGAGGAGGCACAACGGAAAAAACACCATTGAATATTAGGAGGAAGAGACAGAGGATGTTTTTGATCCAGAACACCAGTTTTTAGCCCAAACTTGCAATAAAATATGAGCAGACACACAAAACACACACAGACACACAACACAAGCACAAGGCTATACACACACACACACACGCAGTCAACACTAGCATGAGGGCCAGTCCTCTAGCCCCCTGAGGTCCACCTCTGGGGAGGTTAATGCATAGACTCACTCATCCTGATACTTGCCTCCCCCCTTCAGCTCATCTTCCACCACCCCTGTCCTTCCATCCCCTCTTTTTCCCACTCCACTAGTGTTTTTTCCACCCCAGTGGAAACAAGGAGGGGTGGTTGGCAGGGTCGGTCTCCAGTGTCTTCAGCAAAAGCAGAAAAAATGGGTCACAAGCAAGATGGACGAGAGGCGGCTTCCACCTCAAACATCAAGCAGCATAGATGCTGGGGGCAGGTCTGTGTGTGTGTGTGTGTGTGTGTGTGTGCGTGTGTGTGTGCGTGCCAGTGGGGGGGGGGGGGGGGGGGGGGGGGGGGGGGGGGGGGGGGGGGGG
>JAPSES010000228.1:6690570-6706007 GCA_029822895.1 Maxillicosta whitleyi
TGTAAATACTAACCCTTTTTCCAACAGAGTACTTGTATTGAACCAGACATGGGACAGCATACATCAGATAATAATACACTAAATAGGTTAGTGTTAGCCAAATGGCTTATTTTCAACTGTTTTCCCTTTTCCAGAAGTTGATTAATCCATAAAATGATATGGTTAAGTAATGAACTTGCTTTATTATCCCCATAGGGAAATTTGGTTTCTGCATACCTATTCTAACACACACACACACACACACACAGTACATGGCATTAGCATTAGCACTAGCATATCAAACATGTTCAAAAACCAACTCCAGATCTTCATCAGCATCATCACTGACAAAAGAATCTATTTGCAGATGTTTTCATTTTGCGCTCAGAGGGCAAGCCAGACAATATGTAGAGGACAGGAAAACTTAACACAGAAAGGCCCGTCTGAGCATTCAAAGAGAAGGCAGAAAAAAACAGAGTAAAAGACTAAAGGAGTCAAAGAATGCAACACAATTATCGCTAAGCAAATCTGAAACTACATCAGGAGAGCATTATGCAAAGATGACAACTCCAGAAACTGATACAACTCACAAAACATGCAGACGTCATAGAAAGACAGACAAAAACAAATAACTGATAAAGTTCTATAAAACAGTTAACCACAGAGGTTGATAAAGTATGTAAAATTCATTACATGAAAAAAATGACAAATATAAAACCAGACAGGGTGCAACTCTGGCATTCAATGACAATAAACGGCAGCAGTTAGGCAACATGAGAAGTCTAACATATCAGTAAAGACACACAGACTGTCGTGGTACAATGTTCAGGTAGTATTTTTAATCATCTATTTGGTAAAACAGGATTGTATCTGTTACCATTTCAGAAAAGTAATGCAACTTGATTTACAAGTTGTTTTTAATGTATGCGTTCATTATGAACATTTACTTGCATTTCCAATCGCAGATTAATAAAAGGTGCGTCTTAGAACACAAACATACAAAGAATTATTTAACTATGTGTGAGATTTACATACGAGTTCTATTCGCTGTCTACGAGTACATGCCTGAGGATTACAAACCTATCAGATACTTTAAAAAAAAAAGTATCAAAAGTGTCAGCAGGGGGGAATAGCCCAAACAAGGAAACTTTCCACCTCTACCCACGGCTGTGACTCATGCAGAAATGCAACCACTTGTTTATCTCTGAGTGTGTGTGTTGTTGTGTGCATGTGTGCGTGTGCATGTGTGTGTGTGTGCGCGCGCATCTGTTCACATGCCCATGTGATCAGTGTATGATCTACTACAATCACATTAATCTGAGCTGCCACAAAGCATAAAAACACTAAGCACATATACAGTGTATAGTATACCCCAATGCACTAGAGTAAAATCACAGAGCACACGCACACACACACACACACAGCCCAAGTGTTGAATATCCAAAGCGCGACAAAGACACTGACTCAGCTACAAAAATGTCATCACTTCTTTTAAGTGAGTCTGTACTGCAATTACAAGGTGCCATGGCAGATACCTGAGCTGTCACTGTGGGCGTGGAATGACATGCAGTGAAATTCATCTCGGCATGCAGGATATTCGACAAAGTGGCACAAGTGTCTCCCAAAAGCAAGACTCAGATGAGATAAACAAAAGGGCAACAGTTTCCCACTCATCCACAAATACACCTCGTCGTAGCGAATCCCCACAGAGCCCAAAGGTGTACTTTTTGTCTGATCTCACTGCTGCTTTTTTGTCTACCGTTTCATTGCTTTCACTGAGTTTCTAATGACTTTATATCATGTTTTCTGGTGTAATCAGTGCTTCTGGGACTCCTGACACCGGACCTAATTCAACCTATTCTGTTTTATTTGATGAAACTGTGTTTGTCTTAGGTCCTGTTTTGACGTGTTATACTCCACTGTGTCAGTCATATCATCATGCCAGTGCAACCATGAGCAAAACATGAGCCAAATCATATGACACACAACTTTTGAACCCAATGAATCTGCACTCAAGTGCCTCACAGACAAGACTTTACACCATATGCTTTAAGTACTTTTTCATTTTACAGTTATTGAATAATGAAGCAATATAAAAGTTTAATTTAAAAGTAATTAATAATTATAATTAATTAATAGTAGTGATATTAATTCAGCATTTTCATTGTTTCATTGCTCATTTATTGTTATATTAAATAGGGACAGTGCCCAATAATCAACAGAGACCTAAGTGACCTAACTGTGAATGATGCAGGGTTAGCCAGCAGGGTTTATTTACATCTGTTTCATTTCTATGTGATTTCACCAACAATTATTTAAGAATGTTTATTCATCAGTATATATTTTACATGTGGACACACTGTGCACAAAAACGGACCCTCTGTATTTAACCCGTCACTAGTTGAACATACAGGAACACACCACACACTGCAGACTAGGAGCAGTGGGATGCAATGTCAGAGCAAATGTGGAGTTGAGTGCCTTGCTCAAGGGCACATCAAACAAAAATGTCATGTCTTCGTCTTACAGATGATCTTTTCTTGATTACAAAGTATCAAATTTCATCCTGAATGTATGGAAGCCAAGCTCAAAATATGCTTGATGAAGTTTTTCAGTGCCAAACCTTCAGAGTTAATTACTTAAGTATTAGGAGTAGAGCTTAAGAATGTTGCATGTAGGAGCTTTGTTCCAGTGACATTCACCCCATAAAACAAATAATGTTGACTTGAAGTGATTATTTTTGGTAAATAATCTTTAAAACAGTGGCCAGTCTTAAATTTTTACAAAATGTGCAAACTTGATCTTTGCTAAAACAGATCTTTGCTCACATGATTAACATTTTGCTATAGGGATTGTTTCTGTCCCCTTTATTATTAGTAATCCTTGTGTGCTAAAAATGTTGGGTTGTGTCAGTCCAAAATGAATAAGTGCAACTCTGTGTGCTGTAGAAAATCCCCAAACGTTATCATTCCACCAGCTTGTTTGATACAGTATGAGGTTTATTTATTATCTACATGCAAACATTTGGGTATTCATAGGCATTTCCTCCTTGCACACTATGAATCTGTGAAGTAGATGTCTTTTTCAGCCATGAGGAGTTCCTGTTCTGGTTTGTTGTCTGATACATTGATCTAAACAGTTTGAGAGGGGAGAATCCTGTGATGTTTCACCTCAAATGATGAAGCCGTATCACACACTGACACAGACACACACATACTAATGACATCTCCTAGAAAATAGCCTTTAAACAACTGCCCACACTGAGGTGACTCATACACCCACTGTTCACATATTTCCACACACCATCTTACAAATTACACCCACTCACACTTAAATTCACCACTGGCAATGAAGTTGTAAAGTTAACACCTACATTGATACAATTTGTTGTTCCCAGTGAAATTGCATAACCACTTAGGAGCCTCTGTTTTGCATGTGCACAGGTACTGATCAATTTTTTTCCCATCAAATAACAGGACGTAACATCCTGGGATTCAGAAACAAAGTCGTGATTAAAAACCAAGCAGATTTTGGTTAAAAAAAAAAAAAAAATCAAAGCTCTCCACCACTGGAAGGCATGTGATGAAAAATATTTAATCTGCCATTTCTCAATACAAGGATTGCTTAATACTTAAATTCCCCTGGGTTTAATGTCTTCAGATTTTTTTAACGCAGCTTGGCAAAGAGTTCAGAACAAGCAATCTATAAGCCTCAGTGGGTTTAAATTACTGACAAAAATGTACAACCTGTGTACTTTCTGTGAAGTGAAAGTGGCACATCACTGCACCCACAGGGGAGCCTTATGTGTATGAGAGAAAAGTGTGATGAGCCCATCCATTATTACTGCAATTCACATAAAAATCTTATTTTAAGTTGTGATCAGCTGCTTCTGCAGTATCTCATTAAAACACAATTAATGAATACTGTCTGCGTCTGTGTTCTGTGACTGACAATTGTTCCACCCCACACAGACAACTGCTGAATGGCCAATAAAGGACATCTCTGCTGAGGCTGGAAGGGGGGAGACAAACTTCCATTATCAACAATAACAGTCATTTCAAATAAGTCTAGCCAGTTCCATTCACACACAAAACCTGACAATGAGATAAATGTTTCCACCTCCAACATAAATTGCTACACCACATACATAGCAACATATAACAAACTTAAAAATAAATCTTTCAAAAAGAATTATGTTTTCTGTCAGATATGTGTGACTTGATGCCAAGTACATGACAATTTCATTCAACATGAAATAATCATCTACGTAATTATGAACTAGTTCACATTGTCATGTGTTGCAGCATGCTGGATCTTGCCTAAAGCACACCTGCTATTCCCAGTGTATGTCTACAATAGTTGTATGTGCTGCTTTTTTCATAGAGGACTTAAGTAGACTTCAGTATAAGCGCTTTAGGAAAGACTTTTGATCTGATCTAAAAAAAAAAAAAGAAAAAAGAAAAAACACTGTGCAACACAAAAGGCATTCACCTTAGACCTTTGATTACTGTTCTTGCAGGTTTGGGGCAGTTTCTCCTGACACACTCAGTCATGTAATGTTACATCCATGTTATTGTGAGGTAATGAAACCTTTCTTACTTTGATTAAGTGAGTCTGAACAACCGTCTCCATTTGTCCTTCAAAACATGCAGTACATAAATGCCAAAAATGCTCCTTTCCTTAAGGCAAAACATCCTAACAAACATTGCGGGCCTTGTGAAAATGCAAACAATGATGAAATCCACACAATATGTTTCCCATGATCTTGATGGTATTTTCAGATGATTGTGTGTGTGTGTGTGTGTGTGTGTGTGTACACACCTATTTATTTATTTATGTATTTGCTGTATTGAGGTGTAGGGGTCAGATTTTGACAAAAGAGATGATATATATTGAAAAAAAGTGCATAGAATCTTAAATTATCACCACTTTAACAAACACCACACATTCACTCATGTTCATCTAACTCATACATGGCTCAACTTTCATGATACCTTGTTTATACATATTAAATTAATATCTGAAACCCCTTAGTTTTTCTGATAATGAATAAGAAGTCATCTGAACAGCAACAAGTTGCCTTATAACTCTACACAGTTAATACAAGCAACATTTTCTATCACTTCAACTTAAAGGCCCCATAGTGTTTCAGCTGATAACACTACAAGAAAGCGATGATGATATTTAAATACTATCATAATAATAATACTATCAAAAAAAAATTATTTTATTACTTTAAAATTTTCTGCACTGAATATCAAAGTTTTAAGTCTTTTTTTTTTTTTTTTTAGCAGATTTAGTTTGGCATTAGTCTTGTAGAGAGGTCTGTTGAAATACCTGGAACTTGTGGTTGTACATTTGTGTGACTTTGTGGCTGTAACCATGTAAACAGAGGGCCCTTTTATATGTGTTTAGGGTTTGCGTCCTCTCTTTAATGCATTTTTCAATCTATAAAATACTGAGATCACACTGGCAGGGGAATCTGTTTAGGGCGCCTGCATATTATACAGCGTATTCATGCATCAATATTTGCTCCCACTCCAAATGCATGTACACTCACACATGTTGTATAAATATAAGAACTGAACCAGAGGGAGATACGCACACACACAAAGAAAACAAACATAAGTGCTGACTTGCAGTCACACTATCACACACCCTTGAAAATTAACATAAAATTATGAATCATGCTGTTAAATTTTAATACAGGGGGATAATAAAATAGATAATAAATGTAGTAAATCTGCCATCAAAGCATGGGGGAAACGACAGAACAGTAGGTACAAAGTGCTCAGCTCTGCCTCTACTGACACACACATACACAAAGTGTAAATCTCATCAGGATAACATCTGTAATGTCCCAGAATCCCTGAGTACGTCTCCTGTGCCGTGGTTCCTGAAAACACTTCTGTACACTCCTCTCCCCTGTCTTTGGGCACTGGTGTGATAAGGCAGTGATGGGTTGTATTACTTCACTCGGGTACTCCCGGGGGGAATCCCCTTGGTGTAGCTATGTGTGTGTGCACTGTCTGTGTGTATGTGTGTGTGCGTGTGTGTGTGTCCACAGAAAGGGAAGAATGCCACCATTGAGCACACTGCCATTGCGCTAGCAGTCCTCTCCCCCGCACCCGAACCACCTCCCGTCCTCGCTTGCACTCTGACGTACAGTTGGAGCAGATTTGGTGACATGAAGATAAAAGCCTTCCTCTGTTTCTCTCTTTCTCCTCTTTCCTGTTTCTCCAGTGTCACCAGAGCGCTGAGTGCTGGTGCCTTGGCCGTACACATAGAGAGCTCATTCAAACTGACACAATCACTTTTCACTTCTGCTTTGTGATAAGCCAGAGATCAGTGTGTCTTGGTGCAATATGCCCACTATACAGTCAGCAGCACTATACAGACGGCCTAAAGATGCTGGTTCACAGAGCAACAGAGGCGGGAAGTCATTAAGTACAAACTTACTGTACTTACAGTGAGTGCAGGTGTTTGTATAATTCCTGTACACTGTACTTCTATGTATTTTGCTAGCAAATTTTCTTTTTGACTCTCTATGTTTTTAGGACAAATATGTGTGCTCTCTGCCCCTCACATGTTCACAAAAGGCTTATTATTTCAGCTTTTATGCATTTGAGGGAATTATTGGTTATTTTTATCTCATTTCATTGTGAGTCTTTTCAACATCAAGAGCGATGTCAAGCATAGAAGCAACAATAACGCATAGAAAAGACATTGCTTTTGTGCATCCATCTGGGTATTTCATATGTAACAATAAGATTAAACTGATTAAAAAAACATGACTACAGAAAACATCGAAAGGCAGAACTGACTGGAGAAACGATGTCCTAATTTTTCAAGTTGCAATACTGAAAACTGATTAGCAGATTGGAGTGAAATAAACATTCCGCATTTTCAGGATTATCTTTTTATTTCTCTTTGAGCTAAAATTATTTAATAGTTTTCACATTATCAGCCAGTAGAAATGTCTTTTAACTCAAATATTTTTCATATTTCAAAGACTTTCACAACCTTTACTTCCATGTTTACTAATCTTTTATTAAATTATTGCCTCTACTTGAGTAAAGAATCTGTGTGTGTTTGCCACCTCAGTAGTACAGTATTTATTTCAGCTGGGCACTTACAAATGCGCTACAGGCATAATATTCTTATGCAAAAGACCAACTTCCTCAATTATATATCTGAAAACAGTGACAGTCTGGAAAAATGTTCATCAGCTCTGCACAGAGGTGTGAATACTCAACCTGTCAGCCTGCAAGTGTTTATCTTCATATTTAAAAAAAAAAATAAAAAATTAGAATAATCAATAAAATATATAAAATATAAATCAAAATTCCAAAAATATACTGACACAGTGACACCAAAATTCACTCACCATTCCTTGCAGCAAATATATGTTTTTGTTGTCTGGTACTTTGTTGTTCTTTGTTTTCTTCAGTGTAACCTGCCAAAAGAAATGAGACTATGACACATAAAATACTTAAGAGGGACTTATATTTTCTTGTATGTGTAATGCAAGGTAAAAACATCTGAAATAAGGGACATATTGCATTAGTGACATAAAGCATCTTCACTTTTTCATGTTTTGTTTTTTTTTATTTCAAAGTGTTCTTGTATTAGAACATAACACACATTATATTATGTTCTCCTTTGAGGCATAGATTGATGTCACTTAAGGCTGTGATGGTGGTTCAGATTTGGGGTGAGTCCCCAGGAAATGCATGCAAATCAATGAAAAGCAAGAGTGTGTGTGACTGTGTGAGTAAGAGTCACCTGACACACAACGGCAGCGGATGTAGTTGAGTACCCACACGTCCAATTCTATTAAAAGGACATGGTCATAATCTCTAATCACTTCCATGTCTGGCAGAATACGAGAGCAGGTTAATCTGGATTACACGTCACTACGGTGAGGTCATAGCCGAGGCAGCTGATACCCTGACCAGCCAGGAAGTGCAAGACCAGGTGAAACACACTGACCCTGAGAGGAAAAACAACAAACAAATATGCCTTACTTTCAAAAATAAAACCATCAGATTAATGAGGTTGAAATTTGGTGACCAAAGCATACACACACGAGAAAGATAAACAATACAAATATTGTGGAAAGAATAAAGACCTTTTAATGAGATCAGTTATCCTTTTCACATGTTACCCTTTTTGACCCAGCTATTGCATTACAATTAAAACAAGGATGAGAGTGTCAAAGAAATCCAGAGGAACTTGTGATCAATGCCTATAGGATATGTTTTGTCCTAAAAGTGCACGGGATGAAATTAGGTCATATTACAATGTGTTGAAAAATGCTGATGAGCAATGGCACATAAGAACCACATCAAGGATGAATATTTTATGTGTCTGGTCTGTGTCCCTTTGTGTGTATACACCTGCTGATATGTAAGCCTGTCAAGAAACTTATAAGAAACTGTACTCAATATATGGTATTCCCTGTTTGTTGAGTGAGTAATGAATGAATGTAATGAATTTTACATTATATCAGATGTTGTCATCTGTAAGGTAGGGTTGTCTTGGTAGTTAAAGGCCAGGTGACATGTGATATGTATCTCTTGAAGCTGATCCCAGCACTAGAGGTCTGACCAGCGTTTTGCCCGGATTAGTCAAGTCACACATTAAGCATGTTGCAAACAAATTTAGCAAAAACCTGGAATGTTGGATCCACAACAGACCTAAATATCTGAGTATTTCTGTCATTGCGTGTTAGTAGATTAACTGGGATTCGGTGTCTTTCTGTACACATGTAGTCCATAAACACGAGTGATTTTCTTACATCAGTTGGGCTATGACTGAACTTGCAGCAGAGGACAGGGGTTTCCCCAGACGCATTAATCTATAAATTAATGCGTGTGTAGACTGTTACCCAAAAGTCTTACACAGGTCTTTCTGAACATTGTAACTTCTTTAGCCTGCAGGTTTCTGCCTTGAATATCACACAATATCTGTGCGGTAGTTAAGTCTACACAGTGCCCGTCATCTCAGCTCAAAACTCCTCAGTGCGTGCGCAGCTGGTGATGAAGAAGCACTGCGAAGCTGGAAGCCATCACATTCACAAACCTGTATCACGACGAGCCGAAGCCTATTGTGTCCGAATCTATGATCTTTTAACTCCCCTCATTTCCAGCCGTGTCCCCGACCAGGGAAAACCTGTGAGATTTGCTCTCGACAGCTCCTACAGTTGTTTCTCTTTGGGTATGATGGCATATCAGCTGCCTGTAAACCTACCCCAGTGCTGAATACACTGAGTGCGATGATTTTTTTTTTTTTTTTTTTGGGGTGGGGGGGGGTCGTGCCTCCGTTCACACTGCATCTCATATCGCCAGGTCGTATTTACCGAATAAAAACGGGGACACACTTTACGGCTAAAAATACCTGTCTACGACTATATTTGGCTTGGCTGGATCACAATCGCAACGCTAAAATAGTCGGGCCCGCCCCGGCACAATGAATGGGCTCTCTGCTATCTCACTCTGCCTCCGTCGGCCAGATGCTAAATTTAGTAACAAGGCTTGCGTCAATCACGAGCCTCAGTGCGTCAAGACTGACCCCGCCTTTCAAGTCTCATCATTGGCCAGAATTAGGACGTTGACTGCAAAGAACGCGTCTCGTGATTGGCTGTGGTGAATAATTGTTCTCTGTGGTTCCTTGGGTTCTTTTTAATGTTTTGGTTGTTGTGTCCGCCGAGACCAGGTTTCCCCTCACATCCTGTCACCCGGAGGAGACCCTCACCTGGTTGGTTTTACAGTACTCACACGCCAACTATTCACATTAAACTAGAAAAACATCGTAGTATAGTATAGCAGAAGTACGTGGACTATATATATTGCGATTCAGCCTAACTACCAACAACTCGTCAGCATGAATATAGGCTACCTAAAATGACTTCTAGTATGTGGATTTCGTAATCTCATTTTAATTATGTGTAATTTCCTTTGTGTCAGAGAAATCATCTGCCAATAAACAACAATTATCCTGTGAGATGGATGAAAAATTAATATAATAGGTTATCGTCTAGGTTAAATGATTCACATTAGAATACACCGGTAAAGTTAAGAGAAGCTGCAGTTCAGACTTGTGGCCATAAAGTCTGAATTTTGTTATTTTTAAGAAAACCCATAAACAGCACATGTCTATTCATAATAATTTCAGAAGCATTCAACAGTTCAGCTAGTATCACATTATGTAGGCTACTTATATAGCCTGTCTGCATGACAATATTTTCCCTCTTATCATATCAGCAATTAAAAACCAATTCTGTGTCCTAAGTGGAATTAAAGATTGTATTTAATTACTCAAAGATAACAATATCTCTCAATTTCAACCCAATACCAGTTCAGTACTGCAACACATGATTATTGTTGTTGTTACTTTTTCTACAATAATCAATTAGTTGTTTGGTGTATAAAGTAATAAAATGGTGATGAACATAAGTAAATCCCCAGCTAAAGAATATCATTGATCCATAAATCAAACATTTTCAGTTTACTGTTATTGCCGAGGAAGAAACAAGAATATTTTAAAATGTAAGAATCAGAAGATATCCACGTGTTTTCTTTCTTTTTTTTTTTTTAATGTCACATTGAATAAATAATTAGAAAATAGATGATGATTATTTTAATGGTTATATTCTTCTAATTGTTGCTGTGTTTTTAATAAAATTGGCCAATAGCTAGGCCTATAATCCTGCCAGTGGAGGTCACTGAGGTAAACTGAATTATCAGCTAATCGATTGATCGAGCATCTTTGCAGTTCTACTCTGTTATTTTGTTATTAGAGTGAGAAGTTGGTTAGAGGCGCACAGTGTGGCGTATGTGTTATCCTGTCGTGCCGCTCGCCTGCCGGATCTCCCTTTGCTTCCTGCCTTGAAAACATGAGACCAACCTCTCGCTCCCTCTCTCACGCGCGTGCGCTCTCTCTCTCTCTCTCTCTCTCTCTCTCTCTCTCTCTCCCTTTCCTCTCGCGCTCGGTCTCTGGCAAGGCGCGCGAGGCTTATGTGTCTGTACTGTACGGAGGGAGAGGGAGCTCTACTTTAAGTGACGTCACCTCTCCCATGGCGTCACATTGACGTAGCGCATACCAGCCGCTCTATGTGGAGGCAGAGCCCACATAAATGCACTATTTGACTTTCTCCACTCAGACGGCGCACATAAACAAACTCGCGTTACAACTCCACATTTTACAAAGCACCCATCACCACTGACACGCTGAGCTCACGGACCGGACGCAGAGACTCCTTGTACTCGGGAGTTTTTTTTTTTATTTTTTACTCTTTGTATATCATTTTGTCTTACTTTATGTACTTTAGAAAAGTAAGAAGAGATCAAGAAACTTTTGCCGCTGATGCACCTCCCGTGTCTCTAACATTACTAAGAGTTATATTTTTGTTTTTGTCAAATTACTTCGATCCTTTGTGACTATTCTGCATGGAAATAGGATACTTCATGCGAGGTTATAATCATATGTAAAGACGGAACCGCTACAGCAATCCAGTGAGTAAATTGTGAATGAATGACTGTGTGATATTCTGTCGTGAAGCTCGTGTTAGATTGAGTCGGCTGTGTGAATGCAGTTTATATGACCTAGATCATTTGTTATGTTGACTTTTATCCTTGTCATGTGTCCGGTCTGTTTCACTTTGTGCGTGTAACCTGTTGATAGAGCCTCTTTACTCACTGCTGCTGCTTGTGTTTGGTGGTGTCTGCTGGAGCAGATGAGGCTGAATTCGGATTTAATTTGCGCTGGGAAGGTATCATATCCTTTCTGGTTGTCATGGAAATGAGATGCCTCTCACACAATGAATAGTGGAGTCAGACGCACTAATGGTGTGAATAGAGAATAGTCTAACCTACATTCAGGCAGAGCTAAGAGAGGGGTGTTGAAGCCTTTTGATTTCAAGCCATTTAGAATTTCTGGCGATACTGCCTCTTTTATTAGTAATGTTTCGCCTTTAATAAAAAAAAAAAAAAAAAAAAAAAAAAAATTGGTGTGTGGTTGGACCATGTTTGTGAGCATGGGGGGAGGGGTTACTTGGTCTGTTTATATACCACGTCTCTACATTCACTGTTTGACAACTGTCAACTACTTTGTTGTCCAAGCATGTGCACACTGTCATACATCAGCAGTGTGATTTTTGTCCCTGGGCTGCTTTTCGGATTAACGCAATAGGCTACAAAGTGGTAGTTGTTTTCCAAGTCTTCATTTATATTTACTGTGAGTTGTCGCCCAACCGGTGGACAGTTACAAAATGTTGATAGCCTATTACTGTCTTTTGCCTCTGAGTACACAGTTCTCCTCTCACTGATCGAGGAAAAACCACCCTCAGCTATTCACCATGAAGTCACATTAGACGAGAAGTCCTAAAGAAATCAGCACCCTGTAACCTGATTTACAGCAGCTGCCAAAGAGGTTATGTGTCATAAATTGATTATGATAAACTGCGACTGATGACGGACCAAACTTGTTGATTTTACTTGGCTTTGTTTTAACACTCACGTTTACGCACAGACGCAGGCGCGCGCAGGCACTTCTGACAGTCTCGCTCTCAGGACTGATTTACACTACTCCCATATTTCTGTGGTCTCTCCTTTATGTCCTCTCTTTTTTCTGTCTCTGTTTGCTGGAAGCCTCGCGCTGTCTGGGGTTATTGGTGCGAGGGGCTACCGGGGGCTACCGGCGCTCCGGGGCGCGTGTTTTGCAGCTCTTATGTCGTTCTCCTGGTTACCGGTGCGCGCGGGGCCGGAGCCCCACCGGCCGGTCGGCCTGAAAAGAAAGAGAAGAGGAACCCGTTTGCTCATTTGGGGGAAACAGATTGAAAGTCTGTCTTTCAGTGAAAATCTGTTTTTTTTTTCCTTTTGCAGGTATATGTACATCACACATATTGTGACAAGAGTGCACTGTGCGCAATTATCCTCTTTACTTGTTTTTATTAAAATAAGCCTTTTCACTTATATGAGACACTATCTCATTCATGCTGCTACTGTAACCAGCTACTTTTAAAGGTTTTCATTTCACTCAAAACGCTGGCCACAGGAACTGATGAATGGCCTAGGTTAATTGTGCCAAATCAGCCCTGATCTAGTAAAGGTTACAGTTGGCTGGTTTGGTTTTCAACAAATTTCAACATATTTATCGTTTCTACGTTTCTATCATTTGTCCACATTCTGGCCAAAGAAGCATAAAACCTGTTCGCAGAAGTTCAATGTCTCATCTTGGAATAATACTTTGAGTTGGGAGAGTAAAAAGTGACTTATGTTTTGATACAAAGGTAAGACAGCCGGCAGCAGGTGCCCTCAGCTGCGAGTTTGTCATGAGGGCTGTGGCTTGTCAACAGACAGTACGGAGATCATTTCTTTTGACTTCACCGTCTCAGAGGGTCTGTTTGTGTCTGACACACACACACATACACACAGAGAGAGAGAGAGAGAGAGGAAGAGAGACAGCAGTAGTGGACTTATGACAGAAAGGGGGCGCTCTGGGCCTTGAAATCCGTCGGTAAATCTGCGCCCTGCTGCAGTAGAAGGGAGTTGAGGGCGCACGGCGCACAGGAGCCCGCTGGTTTGGTTTTGGGTCCGACTCTCCAAGTTTCTAGGTTTCTTTCTCCCTCTGGATGAATACTGGGCAAGCGAACACGGTGGTGATCAGAGGAAAGCAAAGGGAAGGCCTGAAGGCTCTGACACACACAGCTCCTATCAAACGTGCATCTGTATTAGGTCTGTATTTAGTTGAGGTTCTATGTATTTTTTTTTTAAATATTTGAGTGAACTTGAAATTTATAGTGAAAACAGAAAACTAATGATAATGATGGAACAGAGCTTACTTCTTAAAATGAAACTTGTCGCCCACGTAAGTGTAAGTCTTGAAATGAGCTCAAGTGCTCTGTTGTGGTTCTTGTTAGTCTCTTTGTTCATAGATTTAACATTGAGTAAAATTGCTCTGCATTTAATGTAAATGTATCTTCCATGAGTTCGTATAGGTTTACGTTTTCATATGCATGGATTAATACTGTTTCTGCTGTTGGCATATTGTTCTGAGATGCGCTCTTTTGTTTTTGCATTAGCAACTTACTGAGTTCATTGGTGGGACTGTTTTATCAAATATTAAATTGTTTGGTATATGAGAGAAAATTTCTGCAGTTGTCTTAAAATTATGCCAGAAATCTTGCAGGTTTGAAAGGTTTTGGATGGACTATTGTGAGTCCAACCTCACCTAGACTTTAATCCGTTAAATATAATTAAGCAATGTAAATCTGGTGTATTCTGTCAACAATTATATTGAACCATGAAGTGAGTCTTATTGTGAAGTGATGCGCCTCATGGAGGTCTCTGAATGGGAGCTGACAGTATCTACCTGCGTTTTTAGCGCTGGGCTGTAACTCATACAACTCTCCTCCAGACACAGGATCGGAAGAGCGCGCCCAGCCGAGCACGGAGCCCCGGCGATCATACATATCCTCAGCGTCGTCCGCCGAATCCTGCACGCTCCAGGAGCCCTGCACCGGCCGCAGCCACGCCACCCCTCAACCCCGGACACCCAGCACCATTCAGCGCGAGGCTCTTTCACCAGGTACAGACCAAGACCCGAGTCCAATCTACCCTTCAATATCAACTTTTTCTTTCTTTCTTTCTTTCTTTCTTTCTTTCTTTCTTTCTTTCTTTCTTTCTTTCTTTCTTTCTTTCTTTCTTTGTAGTAAGTTAGAGCTGTCTTCTGGCCCTCATTGGTGTGTGATAGGTGTTTGCACGTTTTATTTTGTCTTGTAACATAAGACACAGCACAGGTAACCGATTATGAAAGCTGCACAGAGGCCTCCAAACACTACGCTTGAATTACCTTTTTGCAAACGTTTTACAAATTTATTTTTTGAAATTTATATTCTCGTTGAAATCTGCTGCAAACGTTTGATGATCTTTTTTGTGATCTGTTGTCTCTGTACTCTTACATGTCTTAGTTTGTGTGTGTGTGTGTGTGTGTGTGTGTGTGTGTGTGTGTGTGTGTGTGTGTGTGTGTGTAGGTGTGCGTGTGTGTGTGTTGTCTGTCAAGTGTGCACTTATTTGTGGACAAAACTGACAGAAATAAGAGACCTCTGAGACAGGGCACACCTAAATTCTGAAGCTGGGGGCGAATAGGTCATAGACATCGAGCCTCCTAATGACTCAACGACGTCTTCAAAAGCCTTTATGAGTAAAAACTAAAAAGTAGTGGTTATGGGCTATTTTTGTGTAACATTTGCAATTTTTAAAACATCAATTACACATAACTCTGAAAAGAATGAATGCATTTATTAGCTGTTCTAAAAATCTATGCCACTTTGAGATGCTGTGAGATGTAGTGTGTGTGTGTGTGTGAGAGAGAGAGAGAGAGAGAGAGAGAGAGAGTGTGTGTGTGTGTGTGTGTGTGTGTGTGAGTGAGTGTGTGAGAGAGAGAGAGAGAGAGTG
>JAPSES010000228.1:6709005-6723356 GCA_029822895.1 Maxillicosta whitleyi
AGATAGATAGATAGATAGATAGATAGATAGATAGAGAGAGAGAGAGAGAGAGAGAGAGAGAGAGAGAGAGAGAGAGACAGACAGACAGACAGACAGATATTTTTGTGTGCTAAATAAAAGTATACCTCTTCTAAATCTCTGACACCTCAAGAGCTGAGAAACTGCCTGTTCCAATAGAGCTGTTCAGAATGACCCTGTTTAGCCCTACCCTTTGTGCATGTGTCTCCAGTGGAGTCTGTCTTTATATCCTGTAGATATACTGCAGGTCGTTGCTGTGCTTCTGTGAGCAATCTCCTTAAAGTCCTGCTTCTCTGTTCGAATCAGTAATTAACTACTGTGTCATTTAATTTTTTTCACTGACTAATAATTGTTGCTGTACAGCTGTACTTACTAACATAACCAAAATGCTTTATGGATGATTTTATGATGTATGTGGTCTGATGTGCCACGCAGCTCTAACTCACATGTGTGCTCTGTTTCCCTGGCAGACATGCCCTGTGTGCAGGCTCAGTATGGGCCCGCCCCTCCAGGCTCAGCCTACTCTGGTCAGTCCTTCAGTTACCAGGGCGACAGCTACAGCTCTGACGTTATGACCCCTGACTACACCAAGCTGGACTTGGGTGGAGGTGAGATATCTGCTGCTGCCGCCACTACTTCCCTGCCCAGCTTCAATGTGTTTGTGGAGGGGAGCTACGAGCTGCCCAAGTCCTCCTGCCTCTACCAGATGCCTACACACAGGCCCACCATCAAAAAAGAGGAGGAGAGCTACCCAACTGCTCCGCCACTGGAGGCCATGTCTTCCTCTGCTATGTACTTTAAACAATCACCACCTTCTACCCCCACCACGCCCTCTATGCCACCCCAGCCTGGCACCTCCTTCCTGTGGGAAGAGCACTCCCTGGCCCCTCCGTCACACCCTCACTCTCTGGGTTCCAGCCTGGAGACGGGCCCCCTGAAGTCGCCCCGTTTTACGCACTTTTACCAGCACTCTCCGCCCCACAGCGGCAGCAGTGTCGGTGGCTATGAGAGTCTGGGGGGAGGACTGGTTCGCACCTCCTCCTCTTCTTCCTCCTCCTCATCTTCCGTCTCCCATCCTCACGGTCCGTCCCTGGAGCAGCCCATGTACCAGCTGCACCGTGGGGCTGGGGGCAGCAGCCTTGCCTTTCGCTCCCTAGCTCTTGGGCCCTGTGGCCCCATACTGGGAGACAGCCTGCCCTCACCTCCCCCTCGTGGACCCCATGGAGAGGGCACCTGTGCAGTGTGTGGGGACAACGCAGCCTGCCAGCACTATGGTGTACGCACATGTGAAGGCTGCAAAGGCTTCTTTAAGGTAAAAAAAATATTTATATTAAGATTTCACGTTCTACACTATGTCCTCTGTTATCTTTAAAGTACAATGTCTTCTCAGATCCATATACACACACTCTGACTTACATTACATTTGGCTGATGCTTTTATCTAAAGCGACTAACAAGGCATGTATAGCGCAAAGGGCCTTGCCAATGGGTCCACCTGGGATTCAAACTGGCAACCTTCTGCATCAAAGGCAGCGATGTAAACCACTAAACTATCCAGTCAACTTACATCATAACTTTCCTGCTTAAAACATGCAAGATTTCTGCTGGTCATAAAAATGCTCTTAAATTCCATTATAAATACCAAACTTTAGAAGTCTTACTTCTTATGCTGGATTTGATGTCTCATTGCCAAATAGGCGCTGTGGATTTCAGCCTGTAAAGTCAGTTAAGCTCCCTTGAATGTGAAGCTCCACATTTCTGAGGTTACAAAGCTGTGAAAGTATTACTTAACATAAGACTCTTTTTTTCCTTTTACTTACACTTACCTGTTGGTAAAATGTAAATGAACCTAGCTAATTCTAAAGGTCACATTCCTACATACAAGCTACCGCTGCACAGGACACAATTACCTTGACCTACTAAGACCCAGCTACGGGTTTTCTGTCCACATTTATAGACAAGAGTTTCACCGCGTTACACACAAAAAAAAAATTTCCACCACAAAGGATATTCCATAAATTAATTAATTAATTCCATAAAATTTTAAACAATGCATCTGAAAAAACTGTTGTGTCATGATGTTTCCAAAAATAGGTAATTATTTAATTTAAAAAAAGATGAAACCTGTACTTTCCTGGGTCCCAGGAGGTTAAAAAAAAAAAAAAAACACATATTAAATATAAGTATTTAACACCTGTGGGTGGGTGTCCTGATATCCCTTAGGATCTGTGAACTAACTTCAAACAGACATATTTCATTTACAACAATTTTCTTGCATTTGCCATGCTCCCACTCTGCTCTCCTCTCTGCAGTCTTCAAACTGTCTTTAGAGTCATTACGAAAGCATAACACACCCACAGGGGTCGTCTCTCCCAGCAACCAAGAGGGCAATGCATGCATATAAACGGTCTGTAACTGAGTGAGTGATCGCATGTGTGATGTACGGTTGTAGGATGATAAAAAAATAAATAAACACATTCTCTCTCTGACAACCAGGGAAAATCGCTCTCTATGATTGACATAGACTTTAAGTGTTTTTCAGGCGTATTGGAAAACACAGACTACATGAAGTCAAAGTTCATTTGAGGTGAATCAGAGGCCAAAAATTGCCCTCAATTTACTGATGTGATATACAGGAAGATGTAAGTCAATCAAATATTTGGCTGGTTAAATAATTCAGTTGTTGTCTCACATTCCAGGTTACTACACACATGCACACAAAGTTCAATGTGTATAACCGCTAGGTTTTAGTTACTGTCTTTTCAGTTTCCTTTGCTAGTCTTAATACAAACAACAAACTTTTTTGACACGTGCAAGCATTTTGTGCCATATTTGAGAAAAGAATGAGCTTCGATTCAGTCATGTCAGTCTTCTTTTTTTTTTTTTTTTGCATAATTTTTTTAATTATAACATTTCCAGGCACAGTTGTTAAGCATTCTATTGGCTGCATGAGACAAGAGAGAGAAATTAAAAGACAAAGCAAGAAAGAGGGTGCAAACACAGAGGTAATTGAATAATGCCTCTGGTAGGTGGAAATGAATTATCCCTCTTTTCAATTAGTTTCACAATTTGTTTTTATTTAGTAATTAATGAAAGCAGTGTCTGGTACAGCAGCAGGCCGCAGGCTGTCTGCTTACTGCAGCGCTCAGCAGCCAAACAGCCTGTCAAACCTCACTTTTGTTTCCTTTACACACTTGCTGATGCAACCATCCATACAACATACACGCACATGCACATGTACATGACTCATAAAAACATATTTATTCCCACGGTAGCATTTCTTCCTTTTTAGTGGTCTGTATCTCACCAACCAAATCTAAAGTATGCTTTTAAACGCCTGTTTCTTTTTTTACACTCAGGCACATTAGTTCCATTATTCAGATGTTTGTATTGTCCCCTAAAATATTTTCCTGATTATATTTAATTACACCTGAATAGTTATAACACATTAAATCCTTGTAGAGGCCGGCTGTAAATGATTGTTATTTCATTAGTGCAATTTGAAACACATTCACGAAATAGCTCTTAAGCTACATCTTCCTGTGCTGGGTATTTTTGCAGAATATAGCCCATTCACTATCTTTTTTCTATTAAATCAGTAAAACTATTTAGAATTGCAATTTTAAAATTAATTAGATTTTAGCTGTTAGCATTATACAAAAAATTAAGCCACAAACAAAACAGAAATTTGAAGCATGAAGCAATTTATGGAGTTGGTATTACTATTGTATTACTTGATTTGTGCTTTTATTGGTTAAAATATATGTTAGGTCAGTGCAAACATGTACATACATAAGGACAGAAAGAATGACAGACTATTGATGGAAGGAAATGAAAATACTAAAACATGCCGGATGGTCAAATGCCATTATTACTTATATGCAAAATTTCAGCTTTTTGTTATTTGGAAACAAATGAATTGTAATAAATGATGTGTAACATAATCATATGCTGACATATGTTACATCTGAGCATCACCTGAAAAAAGTCAAGGTAAGGATGAAAATGATACAGACCCAAATTTCTAGGGTTTCACTGTTATTTTAGTTGAAGGAGTTTTGATCTACATCTTCCCCAATGTGCATAAAGAAACAATAAGACCATGTCACATATACTTGAACATGTTTCATACATGATGAAACAGTGCAGAGCAGGTCATGTTGACTTGTTCTGTTCAGACAGGTAAGGGAGTTGATTGCCCCTGATCAAGAAACAAGGAGAGAAGAAAGGACAGAGGGGGAGAAGGAGGTGGAGGAGAAGGACTGAGGTCCCTAAAGGCTTTTAATTTAAGCCGGGGCTATTAACACATGTTACATGTCAAGAATCTGCCTCTGCATGCCTCCATCCCCCTACAACAGTATGAGTGCTTTAGCATGTGTGTGTGTGTGTGTGCGTGTGTGTGTGTGTGTGTGTGTGTGTGTGTGCCTGAAGTGCACACTGTGTAACCTCATCCTCAACTCTAGCGTTTTTTTTTTCTTTTGTTTTGTTTTCTTTTGTTTGTTTTTTTCAGTTAATTTATGTCTATCACAGAACCATTTCTAACATATCTGTTAATGGTCAATATTAAATTGGTAGTTTTTGTAACAGGTAACACTTGAAGAAATTTCAGAGAGAAGTGTTTTACAAAGTGTAATACACACTTTCCCCCCACACACAAAGACTTATTCTGTCTAAACTAGGAGGCCTATGCAAAGGAAGTGTTCTACAGATTTGATAATCACACAGAGATAATTTAATCTCTCTCTCTCTCTCTCTCTCTCTCTCTCTCTGTGTGTGTGTGTGTGTGTGTGCGCGCGCGCACATGTGTATCCACCTGCATACATATAGATACAGTCTATTGATCAGTATCAAACTTTGATCAGTTACACAGTACAAGCTCTAAATTGTAGTGTCTCTGCAGAGACGTCGGGCATGCTTCATGCTGCTTAATAGAAAGCAGTGTCACAGGAGTTCTCCCACATACACATACACATACACACACACACACACACACACACACACACACACACACAGATACAGACGTACACATAAAAACAGTCACAGATACAGACATACACACACACACAGACAGGAAGCAGCAGGAGACAGACTAGGAGTCCCTCATGAGAGCTTAATTTATCAGAACTTAAATTGACCATTTCAGTTAGAATTTTCTTGGAACAAGCTATTTTATAAATTAGACGTTGAGTTCACGAAATGGGATGAACATCCCTCTGAACTGACTAACAGGGTCAGTTTAGTCTCACTAGTTTCATCAATTAAACACAAACCTTGATTTAGCAAGATAGCATGAAAAAATATAGAATTGTGTCTTGAAATTCCAACTCCCAAAGTATCATTGACTAACACTCATATATCTTTGTAAACCTGACAGAATTATAGCCTGAAACTTTAGTCTAACAAAAAGAAGAAAACATTTGTGACTCTGTAAACTTTGCCTTATCTATGCTGTACTTTTTTTTTTTACACATGTATGTAATTGAGTCTTTGTGCGTCATAACCAGCTGCAGCTTCATGTTTAGTTTGGACCTTCACTAAACGGATGCTATTTTCTCTCAAAGACATTAATGACCATAACTAACTTATACCCGTGCGCACGGGTCACTGACCATTGAGAGGATGAGAGGGAGACATTCACAGCGATCTGCAGTGCCATGGCAACCACTCTCATCCGGCGCTAGCGCCCATTATGCGCCAGTTCCGCACTCGCGCCAGAGCATATGGAATAATTGGTGTGTTATTGGTCTCCCGGGGGCGCGGACATGTGTGGCGCGAGGGGCTCCTAATTGGATTTATTTGTTTTGATGTGTTTTAGAAGCGTTAAAGAAGAGGGGAAGCAGCGACAATTTGCGTGTTAGTTTAATTTACAGTTTGTTCTGGTGGTGTGTGAGCGGACCTCTGCAGTTACAACCTAACAGCGGAGCCATATGAATAAACACTTTGCAAATGACAGTGGTGTCACAGCAGTCTATATAGGCATAGTGTTTGTTTTCTACGTTTGCATGGTTTGATTGTTCTGTCAAAATCCCAGGAAATATTAATAGAAATAGCAATAGACCCTAGGAGGCCTCACTGAATTTAACCTACAGAGGAGGCTGCAGTTTGTTGACATCCAAAGTAATTAAATGTTTACTCTGCGCAATCCTACAACTATAAGAAGAAACTATAGTCAAAGGCGAAGATTGGGTTTTACCTCCACATCTGGCAGGAAAGACATTTTTCATTCAACAGTTATCTGCCTGTTAACACAACTTCACAAACTCATTGGTGCACATGCCTACCTACGCGATATTGTTGCATTTCATCCACCCGGGCAGCGCGACTGGCCCCCACGTGGCCCGTTTCTGATTTCATTTTAATAAGGTCAGTAATAATCGCGCGAGTCAGCCGAGGAGAAAACAGCTCCCGCGGGGCCCATTGAGAGGCGCGATGCGCGAGGCTCCAGAGGTGCCACGAGCTGACCCGCAAGCTTCACAAACAATCTGATCACGAGGCTCCGGCGGCCACTGTCCCCCTGTCTCGCGGGACCCGCCTCAGAACGCCACACGCTGGGTCCCCATTGTCAGTGACGGCGCTAATAAAATTGTCCCTCCTGCAGGCGAGGCTTGTTGGAAAATTAATTTTATCTAATTACACTGATGTCACTGCCGCCTTTCAGCGCGTAATTAAAATCTGACCTGCAAGCTTCTGCTTTCATTCTTTGATGGGGAAGAGAAAAAAACAGAAATTGAATTAAACAAATCAAATATTAGGTGGTTGATTGTGTTTGGAGGCTGATTATCGGTATGTCTGTTTCTTCTCTCTCCAGCGCACGGTGCAGAAAAATGCCAAGTATGTGTGCCTGGCCAGTAAAAACTGTCCTGTGGACAAAAGGAGACGCAACCGCTGTCAGTACTGCCGCTTCCAGAAATGTCTGAGTGTGGGGATGGTAAAAGAAGGTAAGACACACAACTGCAGCTGATGCTACCAGCAAATAATATCAAAAACAAACATCAACAACAAAGCATCCAACCTCTACCAGTCCAGACCATGCAGACAATGTTTGACATTAAGCATCCATAGAGAAACAGCTCCTGATGGATGAGAAAAGTCGAGAGTATCAGTCTATGTTTCAAATGCCAAGATGATTGTAAATGTTAAAAAGAGTTCCAAGATTGGCCCTATCACTCAATGATTCCCACACGTTCCATTTCTCCTTTGGTTTTTCCCATTTTATATATCTGACTCTGTGAGGTTTTGTTGATGTGTCAGAGTCTCACTCATTCAGGCGTCATTTCATGGTAGAACCTGTCTCACACCTCATGTGATGCCCGCACCCACATACATATATACATGCACACTCTGCTTAACACAAGCAACTCCGCACACCGTGCACATGGACAGATCCTGCTACAGACTGTGGAACAGCTTCACTGCCATCTGCTGGCATGTAGCTTCACTTGTTGGGATTGTGGGAATGTTGTAGAATGCCCTCATCCAGACATAATCAGTTAAAGAATAGAAGCTCTTTGTGCATTTTGATGAGTACATCCAGATTTAACCAATCAACCTTTCATTGTCTGTCTGTGGCCCGCAGTGGTGCGCACTGATAGCTTGAAGGGGCGCCGAGGCCGTCTACCCTCCAAACCAAAGAGCCCTCTGCAGACAGAAGCATCTCCTCCATCTCCACCTCTCAGCCTGCTCTCTGCTCTGCTTAGGGCTTATTCCCACTGCACGCCCCGTGACCTCGACTACAGCCAGGTAACCCCACACTGCATTTACTTTTACACACACATCCATTGTAATGGCCTTTATCTGAGAGTTACAATTCTTAGTGATTTATTTTTCTTTCTCTGCACTCTACAGTTTAGCGCAGCCGATCCTCCCTCCTCTTCCTCAGATGCCGAGCACATCCAGCTCTTCTACAGGCTGCTCACCATCTCGATGGAGACCACGCGGTGCTGGGCTGACCGGTTGCCAGGGTTCTCTGAGCTTCAGCGTGAAGATCAGAACCTGCTGATAGACTCCGCTTTCCTGGAGCTGTTTGTCCTGCGATTGGCTCACAGGTGAGACATGGGAGAATATAAAAATTATAGTATTAGAGTATATAAAATTCTTATTCCAGACATATAACAGAATCAGTATTGGTTTAACAACAAGGAAAGCTATAGCAGAAAAGAACAAGATGTAAAGATTAAAAAAAAAAAATTTAAAAAAGCTGCACGTTATAAATGCAGCAAAACCCAGTTTAATTAATTCTGTTACATTCACTTAACTTTTGCTTTGGGGTTAGGATTAGGTTTAGGCTTGTAACAGACAATGTAGATGGCTAATCTGTCTGTATTAGACTTACTGTGAAAGATGCTCTTTTTAGCGTGTGGCCCAAACACAACCTATGCTCCATTCAACCAAGTTTCAAATGTAACCCTGATCCTTAAATGGATTGCTGGTGACCTGGTTAGTAGAATAAATAGAGAAAAGAGAAACATCACCATTGCATAATATTTTGACACTGATATATTTCATGTTGAAATAAACAACATCTTATAGAGCAGCTATAATAATTTCATGAATCGTCTCTTCAACCAGACATATAATACATGTATATGACTTTGGGAGAAGATGTTGTTCAAGTCAACGTCCTTACCATTACAGTACAGTGTGTAACTGTGCTGTCCAAGCTGTGTGCTGCTGTGTTGGTGTATCTCCAGAGTAGGAGGAGTGGAGCTGAGTAATCACCATATGAACCAAATTATGAATGGAGTCTGTAGCTATGACAGCAGCTACACCCACAGAGTTCCGCTCTTCTCGTCTGATATCTGACGCACAGAGAACTCTGTGTGTGTTCTGCGGACTAAAACTGTGCTAACATTGTGAACTGTGAATTGACAGGATCAATTCCATCTAAAAGTTAGTCAGCTGAGAAACTGAAAAGGGCTGTTATGGAAGAAAATACATATGCAATTCAGCTGACTGGAATAAAAAGAAAATCAACTTCATGCACTCTTGTTCATGGATGCACGTAGTGCCATTACGACTGCCCGAGACACTCACAATTGCCCTGGGTTACCGGTTTGCTCTCGTAAGGCATGCAGCCAGATAAATTTATGGGGAAGAGGGGCGTCGGGGTACAAGCTCATCCTTTTGTCTGGGCTGTTGTCTAGGGCAGAAAATCAACACAGTCAGGCACACAAGTGCTCTTACTCACAAAAACACACACTGATGATGTCGAATCCCAACTTTGCATCCTCCTCCCAGTGTAGGTCCAGGTGCAGGGTGGGTAGAGGATGGGTGGTGGCATCACAGTCCCAGCAGGAGCGGGCTCAGGCTGAGACTATGAGTAAACGTTGGACTCATAGGGACTTCTATCAAACACACGCATGCTCTCACACACACTGCTCATCTTCCCATCAGCCAAACTCCCACGACACAGAGGAAAACACACACAAACACAGCACTGTTTCACTTTATCCCTCTTCCGTGAGAGCAGGGGATGCAGTCCGCACTCCCGTCTGATTGTTGATGCGGCCCTGCGTTGACCCTGTGTTGAACTCACATACCTTGCAGACCCCTGTGCAAGCGTATGTGTGATGTGTGCGTCTGTGTGTGTTCAGTGTGTGTAGAGTAAATTTGCTCCGCTCTTCTGGGCCGGCATTGCTGTAAGCACCCCGTTACCAAACAGTTTCTGTGGTTATTGGTTGATTACCGTGGTGACAGTGTAGTCAGGGGTGAGTGGAATGTGTGGCCGACTTCCAGCTGTGTATTACTGTGTGTGTTTGTGTACATCTGCCTGGCTGTTTGTCTGCCAGCCTGTCTGTGTAGGTTTGCTTACATGCTACCACCAAATATGGATCCAGTAGTACATGGCAATGATGCTTACCTCCTTATTGTACTACAAGCATATGTTGTCAGTTAAAAATAATTTAGTAAATTAGCTTTTTACTGTACTCTGTTACAAAATATGTGGTTTTGCAGTTTTATGAGACAATAAAATGTGTTTGTTTGCAGTAGACAGTTTATTAAAGTATAGTGTGCCCAAAACTTAGTCATTGTGACATATTTGCAGAAGAAATATGGGAATGTTGCAGTACAAAAAGTCAAAACAACTAAAAATCACAGAGTAAAATCAGTAGTGGTAATTGAAATATGCTCACCAAGAAGTGATAAAAGTCTAATAAGATATGAAACAAAAAAAAGTCAGTCTTTTGATGGTGATGAGCTTCATTTTACTCACTATTCTCACTACAGTCATTCTAAATTATGGATATGATGTTTGGTGTTTGTTTGATAAAGAGAAGATTTATTTCTGACTAATGGAGCAGTTAATGTCTGCATACATGTCATATGCTTTGAGTGGGTGTTGTACCTTTTTTAACTGGATAATTGGAAACAAATGGTATTTCATTTCCTCATAACTGCTAAACCAATGTTTGTACAGGGTGTAATTACAGGTTTCCCCACTTTTGCTTTCTTTTCCTTTCTTTCATTATCAGCGGCTTTCTTAACACCTGCTTTTGCCTTTCTCCTCTTGTCCTGCGTCTCCTCTTTCTCCATTCTGCAACCATCAATTGTTATATTGAGACCCACCTACCAGCTTTCTGTACCATGGACTGTATAAAGGATTTTAATATGAGAGAAACTGTGCTCCTCTTTGAGGCACTAATAAAGACCAGTCATCTACCCTCCCGCCCTCACTGCTCTTTCTCAGCTTTATGGTTAAGAAGTGGGATGGTTGTGTGTGTCGTGAGTAACTGATGGTTAAATACATCTGAGAAGCCTTTTCATTTCCTCGTTAAAGCTTTGTGTTTCCACTGCACACCACAGCCTGGGTGCATTAAAGCTATAACAGTTTACCTATCTGCAAAACACACACATACAACAGCCCTCTGCCCTAACCCTTCACCCCTCCCTGCCAAACGGAAATGCAGGAATGTTTTAAAATGCTATAATTTGGAAAACACAACCTTAATCAGCTGCATGCCCGTGTTTGATGTGTGTCCTAATCGTGTGTGAGTTTGTGTAGAGTGTAGTTTTCTCATTGTTTTTATTCTAATTGTTTCCCGGCCTGGTATCCAAAGCCATATACAGAGGGATACGACAGCATTTATTAGAAAAGAGATCACACTGTGTCTGTGAGATTTACAAGAGATAACAAAACTAACCAGTACCTCCACCTCCTATTGTCTCTGTTTTTCAGGTCAGTCCTGTCAGAGGATAAACTCGTGTTTTGTAACGGCTTGGTGCTGCACAGGTTCCAGTGCCTTCGTGGTTTTGGAGAGTGGTTGGACTCTATCCGGGACTTCTCCACCCACCTTCAGAACCTAAACCTGGACGCCTCTGCCTTCGCCTGCCTGGCAGCGCTTGTGTTGCTCACAGGTGAAAACACCCCACAACTACAGCATATTTCAGATTAGACACAGATCAACTGATTTGGTCAATAGGATGTTTCATTTACTATTGTTACTGGCAGGATTTAGTGCTGATAGTGGTCAATGGCTAATGTCAGGCTTCTCAACTGGAAAACAGTAACTCAAAAAAACTTAGTTTTATTTATAGTTTTGTTTGAATTTTTTCAAGAGTAAAGGGTGCTCTCCAGAATTAGACTTTAAAAATCCTTTAACCCGTATCCAAATCTTTGTGTTGCTATACATCCCATCTGCATTTAGGCTGTCAATCAGTAGTTGCTTCTGTGTAACAGTCGGATCAAAACCCTCACACAAGACCTTATTTCTTTTGTCCAGACCTGTGGGTGATTGAATGTGACAGTGATCAGGTGGATACATCCACTAACGTCACACATGTGCTCAAAGATACACATGTGCATACGTGTTCTCACACTTCTCTGCCTGAAACAAGAACCCGATACCCAGAAGCACCTGCTGCACCTGCCACACACCTGGCCCCTTAATCACTGTGTGAAAAATGGAGAGAGAGAGACCCAGGAGAGAGACAGATTTACTGGAGAACCTGGGTCTGAGGAGCAATAGAAGAGACAAGAATTTAGTTGTCAGTGAAGTGCATTATAAATGCATTAGAAATAGTCAATTACAAATGTAGCCCAAGGTGACAGAGGACAGCTGTAAAATGCCCCTCCCCCTCCACTCACTTCTTTACTTCAATCTGCCTCCACTACCTCCTCCTCCTCTTCCTCCACCTCCTCTTCCTCTGTCTAAGCCCTCCAACCCCATCCTCACTCTCTGGGGGAGCACTTAACTCTGTGCCTGATCGACCAGCCTACCATGGAGCGTAGCTCTGGAATGGCGTCTGTGCTGTTCTCAGTGGCACTCTGCCACCTCGCAAAGCTCACAGCGCACTGCCACGACAGAGCCGCCAGAGCCACCAGCCGATCGACCGCTTCAGAGTGGCCTGTGCAGAAAGGCATCCATCGATCCCTCCCCAGGAGCTCGCGCACATAGAGAAAGAAAGGATAGGGAGAGCGCAGAGAGAGGGAAGCAAAAGTGTGTGAGAGGTCTGAAAGCTGCGATGAAAGGGAGGCTGGAGTGACTCTGCAACAGCAAACACAGAACAAACAAAAGAGTCACATAAACAAACAATAAATAAGCTTCAGATAATGGATACCTCAAAGTGAGACCAGTTTAGTGACAGCCTCCCTGCAGCACCAGCTGCCTTGTGGATGTACTTGTGTGTGCATGTGTGTATATGTGGTTGTGTGTGTGCGGCTGGACACCCTGTTCTCTGCAGAATGAGTTAGTGTCACATTAAGCCTGGTACGGGTGCCACTGGAGTTGCTATGGGCAGCCATGTGTGTGTGTGCACGTGTGTGTGTGCATGCATGTGTGTGTGTGTGTGTGTGTGTGTGTGCGTGTGTTTCTAATTTCATTTGGCTGCTCACAGGGCAGAATAATCAGCTAATTGTTGAGCACTTTTGTTTCTGTCAATGTCTTAAATTGCAGGGAGTATTTGTGTGTTAGATACATATGGCGTGTGTTTGTGTGTATGTACACAATGTGCAGGGGGCTTATTAGGTTAGACTGTGTATTGATCTGTAGTGAGTGAGACAGGTTAAGGCCTGTTAAGAACATGAGCCATACAGGCTAATGAGGGGGAATTCAATATAAAACAAGATGTAGCTAATGCTATTACAGTTGAATGAGCTCTGATGTGTGTGTGTTTCCTTTTTTACACTTACTTAATTTTTATTTGCTTCTGCCCACAGAGCAAGTCCCAGGTCTGAAGGACTCAAAGCGGATTGAGGAGCTGCAGAATAAAGTGGTTTGTTGCCTCAGTGACCACCTGGGATGCGGCCCGTCCTCCTCCTCGTCCAAGGCCGCGCCCCCTCTGAGTCGTGTTCTCAGTTTAAGGGCAGAGCTCCGTTCCCAGAGGACCCAGGGTCTTCAACGGATCTTCTACCTGAAGTTGGAGGATCTGGTACCGCCCCCACCATTGATTGACAGGTTCCTGGACACTCTACCTTACTGACGGCCCGGGCTGACCATAATTTGACAAAAAAACATCATGTCCTGTTCAGGCCTTTCCCCCCAAGGAGCACGCACATATCCGCAAAGAGACTCACTCACCTCTGAATAACACAGAGCAGAGAGAGCCAATCAAATGCTTCACTTGACAGGACAACCAATCAAGAACACTTTTCTCTCAAAAGGACAACCATCTAAATGCTTTTCACCAGTATATAAAAGAACTTGAATGCTTTATTACTTTTTATCTGATCCTGTGTTTCCCATGTGGGGGAGGACAGTGAGACTGAGATGGACAACAGAAAAATGACTCTTATATTGTCCTCTCTCTGTGTGGGTGGCAGCTCATCTGGCAAGAACCCCAAGGTTTATGAGTACTGTTTATCTGTGTTTTAGCCTGGCTCATCCATCCTGAGGACTTCTTTAAGGTTAGAGGGAAGGATCAGTGTGAACAGATGTTTTAAAACCAGAGTGAAACACGTGTCGCTGTGTATTCTAGTTCCTCCTGCTGAAAGGAGGAAGGGCGTGTTTTCATGCTGAACTGAACTGAAATGTCAAAGGTCAGACAGCATGTGCGTGAATAGACGTGTAGAAACATCACAAGGCAGGACACAGATATTTTACAAACATGTGGAAACGGCTGTTGAGTTAGGCTCTTGATTCAAGTGCAATTTCTTAAGTGCTATCTCATCATAAAAAGAAGAGAAGGAGCAGTTTTATTTCAAACTCTAAATTATTTTAATACAAAGACATGTCCTGTACTGTCAGTAGCTAAAAGAGAGTAAAAGACAGTCTCCACCTGGTTTTAGAAAGCAGAGGAGATACTGTGCACTAACAATTGATGACTGAGTCACCAGACTTGAACTTGCTCTAGTACGTTTTTTTTTTTTTTTTTTTTTTTTAATTAACTAATTGTAAT
>JAPSES010000228.1:6723366-6746392 GCA_029822895.1 Maxillicosta whitleyi
CCAGACTTGACCTTGCTCTAGTACTTTTTTTTTTTTTTTTTTTTTTTAATTAACTCATTGAAATTATAGGTCGAGTAGAAGTATGGAGGAACGAACATTGACAGAATTTGGCTTTTGCAGCACTTATACCCCGAGAAGGGCTAGAAGCACAGACACACACCCTTCCTGCTCACCTGGATAGCAGCCGGACGTCGGGGAGAGGAGGGTGTTCGACAGATAGCTGTAAAGCCAGGGGTGAAACATTCCGCAGTCATGCTCTTTTTTTCTATTTGTTTCTATCGTGGAGGTTGTATGAGAGTATGGAGGACATACTGTTTTTGTGTGTACGCTTAGAGAAGCCGGATCATATGCATGGTGTGTTATAAGCTGTCAAGAGCTGCTACGTCAAAAACAGCTCGGCCTGTGTTTGTGTCTCAGACTGCGGCTCTATGGGGATCTCCCTAAGCCTCCACCACCCACTTACACACTCACAGCAGCAGTTTGAAATACGAAAAAAAGCAAATTATATAGATATAAATATAAATATATATATACAAAACTAATATTTTGAAGTGTTTTTAGCTTTTTCAAATATTGTGGTACAAGTTGTGCATTGTTTTTTGAAGAAGAGACACAAAAAGATAAAAAAAAAAAAGTTGCTGTTTTTTCAATGTCCCTCTGGTTTGAGTTTCCTGTTCAATTTTTTTTCTTTCTCTTTGGTTCACTGGATTTTCTGTTCAGCACTTTGAAATCATAAACTAGTTCTGATTATTCTGCACAACTGTGTCCTGTGTTTTGATTTATTTATTTTTTTTAATCAACGGAAATACTGCCAAAACATTTACAGTGAACAAAAACTAAACAAACTTGAGCTGATTTTACACACATTTATGCACACTACATATACAGGTTTTAAGGTTGAAACTAACAATTATTTTTACTGCCAATTAATATGTTAATTATAAAGTAATTTCTTAATTGTTTGATCTATACAGTGTCAAAAATTTTGAAATTCATCAATCAGCAATCAAGAGGGAAGCACAGAAAAACAAAGCATGCAAATTTAAGAGGCTAGTAAAAGAGCTGTTGATTAATTTGATGGTGGACAACTAATTGATTAATCGTTGCATCTCTAATATGTTTTTGTGTCACATAAGCCTCTTGACAGGTAAAAAGCCTTCCCATTCTCCCAAGGGATCTTAGGGCTCTCAGAGATAGTTGAGGGGAGATTAGGAGAGTGAAGGGAGGGGAGGAAGAAGGAGGTGTGGAGAGCTTCATGTTAGCATGAGGTCCAGATCAGCCTCCAGCCTCGTTAAACACCATCGATCGCTACGGTGACATTTCACAGCACATGCCGTCTATACTGTCACTACCATCACTCACTTGCCCAACTGCACAACAGCGTGAGCAAGAACGCACACACAGATGCTCTCAGACAAGCAGGTGATTGATAGTAACTGTGGTGGTGAAATTGTGAATAGCTCTAGAAGTGTGTGAGTGACTAGAAAGAAGTGAAAGAAAGATCCAGAGTAATGTTCAGAAGGGAGGCACCATGTTGTAAACTCTCCAAACAAATCTATGCCAAAAAATATTTGAATGGTTCATATTAAACTTAAGCAGCTTTTTGTTTTTATTTTTGGAATGAAGTTTAACCAGTGTAGGTGTTTGTTTCTATAGAGTATGTAGGTGACTGTGTGTCTCTTTTGTGGTGGACAATATTACACCGCTGTCAGAAATAGTAACATCTCTGTGTTTAGTCCATCTGCAGGAAAGGACTATTTCACACTGGTTTTATGTGGTGTGAGGTGCGACTGTGTGTGTATTTTGGTGTGAATGTGTGCTTACAATCTCCCTACAACAACATTTCTGAGTGACAAGTAAAATAACATGACCCCGATGCAGAGACCACTGAAAACACACACACACACACACACACACACACACACACACACACATAGACACAGTGAGCTGTCAGTCTATTGGCCAATCGATCAGTGCTGACAGATAGCAGATACCCCCAGAGTCTTAATTAGAGGTCCCATTAGGACATTCACACACAGGCAAATAATATGCACACACACACATTGAATGCGGCTATTTTTCTATCTGTGGGTTCATCACTTATTTGTATCAAATCAGAATTGTAAAATGCTTCCTGTAAGATTGCAGTTAAAACAGCAGCAACTATATTCCAAGAGGCAATTAAATAAATATGCAATGAAATGACAGAAAATACAACTTAGAACTAAATAAGAAGCTTTGTATTATCTATAGTATGTACTTTCCATTGCTGACTTCTGTCAAATTTCCTTGATTTATTTTTTTTATAAGTGAATCCAGACCTGTGACAATGAAACATAAAGCAGATCAGGTTCTGAATCCACAGAGTAGTCAGGATGGGCTGATCGCACCTGCCTTAAAACAGTAAGATGCAGCCCCCCGTTGTCTTCCTCTCCTGCTGACAAACTTCCTGGATTAATCTAAAAAGAAGTCCCCTGAAGTCCCCCTGAGTCCCCTTGTGAACACGCAGCCTGTATGTCTTTCACATGAACACAATCACAGAAGCAGACACATGAACCCAAATAGATTTCATGATTTGCAACTTAGACTTTCACTGTCAGCTTTCTTCCTCCCCCTCTGTCTGCAACTCTGGGAGTCCCCTGAAAGTGGACAAACACACACAGACAAATACACGCTCACTCTGACACACACATCATGTGTACAGCACCGGGGGAAATCCCCTGTTGCTGGGGACTGTGTGTTTTACTGTGGCCCCTCGCATGGAGCATCCGCTGAGGGAAGAGTGTGTGGGGGGTTGGCCTAAATGTCAAAGGTAAAAGGTGCCAAAGAGGAGAAGTGGAAACATGCAATAGACCCACTCACACAAGTCTATCTTACAATAGAGGAGGGGGAAGCCCAAATCTCTCTCTCTCTCTCTCTCTCTCTCTCCCATTGCAATTCTTTCCACATTTTTATGCTATTTATATAATCTGGCAACTATGAAGAGATAAACTAATAGAAATGATGAACAATTTTACAAAACTTTGTTAATAAACATAATTAAGGAATAAACACTAATATGGAAATATGTTGTCTTTGCATGACTGTGTTGAACTGATTTTCATCTGTTTATGCTTTATTTAGGCCACATTTTCATACATGTGACTACACACCTCAATACATGTTACCCCAAACAGTTGTCTATTTTTTCTAAATTTTTTAATGATACTCAAGAAGGCAGCATTTAGGTTGTAACCCTCACACGTTCCCAACTAAAGAAATAGAAAACTGTCACAAAACTTGAAAGTACTTGAAAGTTTACTTCACTGTCATGTTTAATAAAATTATCCTTCAAAGCAGATATTCAGATAGAATGTTAAAATTAAACAATCCAGAATGAACACTAAAAGTTTCAAGGTACATATGAACTTTTCCACTATTAAAAGAACTCTTTAAATGGAGAACGGGACATTTTTTGTTGCATAAGCGGATAGCCTCCAGTGTGGAAACCAAAATAGTCACTATCCCGATGGTAAAGGATTTTCAGGAACAGAATAATAAATACTACCTAAGTTCCTGTTGTCGGGTTGGGAACGTAATGCTGTGACCGATGGTTCAGGTCGGAAGGAATTCATGGACGTACTGGGAAGAGAGTTGTTTACAAACAACAAACTGTGAGAAACAAATCGAAAAGGCTGCCGCTTAATGTAAAGTTATGTAGAGATGTTTGTATATTTCTAAGGCACCATGTACACACCAGGCTTTAGCTAACATACGTAAACCGTTTAACTCTGGTGAGTCTGTGTTAATGTCCGCTAACTTTGGTTCCGCCTGGTTTTGCGTCTTTATCTGTTTCCTGGTTCAGCTAACGCCTCAATTTTAGCAGCTGTTAACTACAGATGCTAACACCTACTAATATGCCAGACACTCACCAAACTTAGTCACTAGGTTTATTTATTTAGAATTTCCTTTTGAATGCTGTAACTGTTACAACTCGTTTTTCAACAACAAAACCACGATTGAAACTACCTGGTTTATACTTAAGTTAACTGTTGTGCTTTTGTGTTAAAATGTATAGAATATCTATCAGTAGTCTGGGGTTATCATAGTTATATTGACTCTAAAAATGAATATAAACGGTGCAGCATCAGTCTGTATTCACCTCAGGTGTTTTTTGTGGAAACAGCTGTTTGATATTAATCATTGTAAATATATGATTAAAATAAGCTTATGTTTTGTTTTTTAAATTACATAATTATAACAGTGATAGCCTTAAAAACAGGTTGTCTTGAGATGGTTTGTGGATGGTATTTCTCTCAAATAACCACTGAAACAAGATTTTCAGACTTTACATTATCCCTCCAAAACATTTCCTCTTTTTTGTCAATAAATACTTTGAATAGGGGGAAAAAAAAAACTAAAAAAAAAAAAAGTTAACATTTCTAGTTAAACATCTGAAACTCAATTGTGCAAAATGTAATGAAAATACAGATTTTTTGCTTTAGTTTACAGTTGAAGTTTGCTGTTGTGATGTTGTAGTGAATAATTGTCTCAGTTTCAGTGTAAGTAATGCCTAACGCCTCTCATAATCTTTCTCTTTACTCCCTAAGAGAAATTTGGCAAGAAAAATATTGATGATATTCGTGTGAGGGGGATGCCAGTTTTAGATGTGTGGGCAGATTTGCATGTGTCACAGAGTTTATTAATTAGAATTTATGTATTTGACTAAAATCATACTCTGCTGGTATTTACAGTGTGTGGAGGCAGGGAGATAAAGCTGAACAGGTGCAGTGTCTAAGTTACACAGAGGTGTGGGCAGTCTGCAGGACACATGGCAGAGGAAGGCAACAAGCTGACACTGAGGCGCCTCGAGGCACCCATCCACAAGTTCATTAAAGTGGCTCTGCCCACGGACCTGGAAAGACTGCAGAAACACCACAATAACATACTGAAGGTGACGGTTCAAATCTGGCTACACACTTGATGACACCCTACACATTCACACACTTTACTTCCGGTCCGCAGATGGTCACATGATATTTTAGTTTTTCTCTTTTTATTATATATTTGCAGTATCAACAGAGCCAGCAATGGGACCGACTTCATCAGGAGCATATCAACGCCAGCAGAACAGTTCAGGTATGTGTAGATAGCAGAGGTGGGTAATCCCAGGTTCATCAAGTCAAACACCTGCCATGTATTGGTTCCAACCAGTTCAGTGAACACAGGTGACTCCACTAATCATCCCATCTACCTGGATGACGAGTTGTGCTCATCAAAATGGGCTGGTTCAGTCAACAGGTTGGACCCAAAACATGGTAGGACTTTGACTTGATGAACCTGGGATTACCCACCTCTGGTAGATAGTTCTGCAGCTTCAATAAGTGGAAAAAATCCAGAACAAGTGGTGCTAGGCTCAACAAACTCCCCTTTGTTAACAAACAAACAAACTGAAACAAAAACAATACCCATCACCTCTCCTTCTGAGTGTAGGGGAATAACCTTTCAGTATTTTTTAATAGAGGATTTCCAAGGAGAAACAACACATCTGCTTTTTCTCTTTGTTCTGTTTTCATACTGTAGTATCACCAACGGTCAGGTCACAGGTCAGCACTTTGTGCTACAATGCTTTGTATGAAAAGTGCTATATAAATAAAGATTACTTACTTACTTACTTACTTACAGATCTACGTGGTACAAAGGTCATACATTAATATAATACCAGGATTATGAATTACGCCTTCACACTAGCTCGAAAAAGATTTTGATCAATCACAGGTGTTTGTTGTGTTGTGTATTAGTTTAATCAATAGGACTTGTAGAGAGATACAGGATGATATGTTTAGATTTGGCAGTTCCAGTTCTAGATTTCCGCATACCGTTGTATTTAAAAAAAAAAAACAAACATGTTTTTGTTGAGGTGTTTGCTCTGTGATTCTGAGAGCCAGTTTGGTAACTAACATGCAACAGATAAAACCCAGGGAGCAAATCAGTAGCTTAAATATAACTAGAATTTAGTACCAATAAAAGTCACAGTTGTCAAAGGGGGTTATTAATTCACCAGTGCTAAACCACAATACGTATTGTAAGCATAATTTTCTGCCTCAGCCTCATATTCAAGCTTCAGCCTGCAGATATGTGTTGAGTCAATGTAACTATTGTTGAATGATAATGTGACTCCATGCCCCTGAAAATCCCCGAATCTCGTAAATAGGCATAACTTTGTAGCTACATGCCATTTTTAAGTGTCTGTACTTTTGGGGAGCATTTAAGAGCTTAGTTTTGGGAGTAACTCAATTGATATTTCACCACTGATGCTGGGGAACTTTGAAGCAACAGTTGTTGAAGTGTAGTGTTTCCGTGTGTGAGTAAAAACTAGAGCTGTTGTCTGTTTTACATCCTACAAGTTCTGCTGCCTGAGTAGTAAAATGACCTTACCAGAGTAAAAACAAGAACTAAATTTAGCTGTGGAAAAAAACAAACATCCTTCTGAATAATTAAAGCTAAACAATTATTACAATGAAAGTGTCAAGCTTTCATTTGAGGTAATTTGGTTTCAGTTTTTATTAAATTCTGGTTACTAGTTTCTGAGCTTTGTTCAATGTTAATGTGTTGTTGACTGAAATAGCTTCTACACAATACGTGCCTTAAACACAGCTGCTACAAATGAAGCCTGTCCTCATAAGTTAACACCTGAAAAACAAAAGTCTCAATCAATTTATCAATTAGTTGTTGACAAAGCAATGAATCCACAAAAGTATAAATGATTTGTGAAATTTTCTGAAGAAATATTTTTGATTCTCTTTCCTCTTCTATGACAGTAGACTGATTATCTTTGTGTTGTGAACCAAACAAGACTTTTGAAGATGGCATTTTTGGTTTTGGGAAATACTTTTCCACCATTTTACATTTTATAGACCAAGTCATTTCTCAGTTAGTATAAAGACAGAACAAAAAACATTGTGTCGGCCTAATATACACACAAAAAAACAACTAAAGAGTTCCTCTAATACTAATTTAAAAAAATCACAAACACCATACAGAGTAAAAATGATTAATTTTTAAAAACTGTGGAACCCTAAAAATTGTATAGTATGTTGTGCTGGTACAAACCTCTTTTTGTATAGAAGAACACAAATAGTAGAATCGTAGATATAAAATTTAATTGTAGATATAATATGTAAAAACTACAATTACATTTGGCCTGAGAGCTAGTTTTATAAACAAATAAATATGTGATTATTATAGCAGCTTCTTCTCACAAGGAACATCAACAACAAAGACTTGATCATTCATTGATAACTAAATATATTTTGACTATAGAAAGTAATTTTCCTTTTAAGAAATCAGGGCAGAAAAAGAGCAGAGCCTCAAACGGACCACCTCTTGTGTGTGTGTGAGTACTTGTTGGGTGTGAAGGGCCTCGGGGGATGTTGTTGCCTGGAAGCTACCATGTCTCTGAAGGTGAAATAACTCCAAACAGGCACACACCTATCCTCTCACCATTACCCTACAAACCCCAGGGACACATGCAGAGTGCTTTCCCATGTCTTCATAGTGTTAATCCAGAGTAGGGGTTAGTCCACTCTGCTTTAGATATGTGTGTGTGTGTGTGTGTTTAATATCCATATATAGATAACAACATATATAGTTTTAACATTTTCAGGCTGCCTGTTTGTCTTTGTTGCTTTTGTCTTCCTGTCCTTTGTTCCGACTTTCAAAAGGACAGACTGCAGTCTCTTCCCATACTTGATGATTGACATGTACTCTCACTAGCCGAGCACCAAACCAACCCCCATGAGAAAGGCACAGGCAGACAGTACCCCCACCTTTAACACAGCAGCAGCAGCAGCCACAGTCCGACTGGGGAGTGGAGTCAATACTGTTTTATCATGAATACCGGCCAGATCAAGGACATGGTTGGCCTGTCTGTGTGTTTGATTACATACATGGTCATGGTTAATTTGCAGGCTGACAGGTGTTTGACCTGAGTATCTCTGGGTTAATCAGTGTGTTTTTGAGTTTTATGCACATGTGCGTGAAGGCAAGCCTATGCATGAATGTTTATTCATGTTGTGTAATTAGCAGAATGTGTTATCGGCAGCGTGCTGACCCCCTGAGCCCGGGTCGTGCTGTGGCCTGAAGGGCTGATGGCTGGGATGTAATCCTCCTGTCACCCTCAGGGCATGGCAGGATGAGGGGGTTTGTGTTCCCCAGCATCATATCTGAACCTGTTAACCACCCCCTCCCCTCTCACACAAACACAACGCGCGCGCCCACACACACACACACAGACACACACACGCAGTCACATTTCTCACTAGAATAATTCTGTCTGATGCTGAGCCTGTCAGCATGGGACTTTTCATTACAACTGAGAAAAAGGGCAAAATGAGCAAGAAGTAGTATTTTTAGAAGGAATTAATAGATTTGAAGGTAGCGTTGCTCATGACAGCTGTAGTTGAGACTTTTATGTTAATCCTTATTCTGTAGGTACCTTAAAAATCCCAAGACTCCCTGATGAGGGTTCAAAATGTATGACAGTATACTTTATTGGGTTCAATAAGACCATACAATTGACTAATTTTTAATGTTGGAAACGTTGAAATACCTTGGATTTTCTTGGACTTTTATGTCTATATGCATCCTATCCAATGAGCACCTCAAGAAAGCCTGTTTTGTAACCAGGAAATTCTACACAAGCGTTTCATTTTGTATGTAGATAAAATTTACAGTTATTGACTGATATGTTACCAGACAACTGGATGTTGTAGACTATCACCATGATGAATGTTATGTGTCTCATTTTGGTCTCACATAGTTTTTCTCTCTATTAGCATCTGTTGATCAAGTGTCAGAGTTTTCATTATTTGTTTATTTCCCCTCATTCATGACAGTAACATCATTGACAAATCTGCCATCTTCTCTCGGAGCAGCAGTTGAGGGCTAACATCAGAGAGATGGAGAAGCTGTGCACTCGGGTCCGTGCTGAAGATGCTGCCGCTCTGGAGAAGCTCGTCAAGCCAGTTAGAGACAGAGCGTCCGCTGCTGCACAAGACTTCCTGCTTTTGCACTCTCACCCTCTTCATCAGTCCATACCAGCACCTGCCTCTCAGCCTCCGTCATCCAGTTGTGTGCCAGGTAGTTGTCATGATGATGATGATGGGGACGAGGAGCCGGAGTCTGGCAGGCAAATCCAGCTCCACCTTCCAGAAATCCCAGCTGACCAGAGTGCAGCTGAATCCTGGGACAACCTGGAAGAGGTACCCATGTGTAGATCCTGGCATTTCAGAAATGAGTGTTTAACTGTTTAATATGATGTAGAGCTGCACAACATATCGTCACCATGATCCGCACATGCACTATAGTCACGTTTTAGGGATGTGCAAGTCATGTTAGGTAAATTACCTCAAACACAACTCAAAAAAGATGAGGAACAAAAGAAAAAATATGATGCAGATGTTGACCATAAACAGATTTTTTACTAAATCTGGCTTCACAATTGGGTCAAGCAGTATATGAAGCAAATTCATTTGCATTGAAAATTGCTTCACTAGAGTAGTCACAACACTCACCTCCTTTGTTTTTGGTGCACTGACACCAACTGTAGTATTAAAAGATTCTTTCAAAAAAAAAAAAAAAGTAAAAAGTAATGTTTCAGCTTTTAGGGCATTTATGTTTTTTTTGTTTTTTGTTTTTTTTTTTGCAGATGCACCTTCCTAAAATATCACCCCATCATTCTAGAATGACTTAATGTTTTCAAATGTAGTAGTATTTCAAGTCCTGTGCTGGAAATTCCTGTATTTTTTTCATATTTCAATATATATTACCTTTTTTCCTGTTTTTGTGTAGACCTGTTATGTTGACAGTTATAGTTTGTTTTATACATTTAAGTGTGATGTCAAATCTGTTTCCTATTTCATGAATTGTGAACTTAAAATAGGACTCAGAGTTATAAACAAAGGAAATTAATTAGTCGTTTCATCCCAGCACTTTCAGAATTATTAAACCTACGCCTCAGCATACGCCTCCTATATGCTGAAAAGAAACACTGACTTTAATATATGTATAAGTAAACATAAAAGTGCTTGTTTTGTTTTTTTCCTACTGTATCTGTATTAGTTTATGTTCCAGTTTTGGCTCATGTTAAATGTGGCTCTGGTTGTGTGGATAATTTGCCCTACTTTAATAGTGTCATTAGTTAATGTGTTTCTCAGTCCCTTACACTAACACTATGCATGTATTGTAGCTGTAGATTTGTAGGATAATCATTTTTGGTATTCTTGTTTCCTTTCAGGGTCTGAAGGAGCTGAGTGGTTTGGTAACGGACTTCTCTCTGCTTGTCCATGTAAGTATGAACGATAAACCCCTGTATGTGCTTCCGGGCTGCTATGCTCACATTTTGATGCTGTATGCATTTCTCTGTCTACGTGTGTGCACAGCTACGTCTCTGAATGAAAACAATGTGAAAGAGACAGTTGCCTATAGCGTTTCCAGGAAGTGGTGTGTATTTGACCATGTGTGTTTGTGTTGCCTAGTAAGGCTCCTCTGTGTAGGCAGATCGGTTGGAGACTACTGTGGGGCCCCAGAGGCCCTTCACAGAGGCAAGAGGAGAGAGTGACGAGTAGACAAGGGAAAGAGAGAGGATTTGGGAGGCAGGAGTCGGCTGTCCATAGGGGAAGAGCTGGGGAACATAGGATACATCAGAGCAGGTGGAGAACAGACGGCTCAGATTATCACTCTATCCTCAGGGATGGAGGGAGGGAAGTGGGAACACTGGGTAAAAAGGAGATTAACAGTGAAAGAGAATGAGAGAGTCAAGATGTTGTTAGGGTAGAAAAAAAAACATACAGGGGCAAGAGGGGAGAGGGGAGGTGGGTGGAGAAAGAGCATAGACATGTTGTTGTGGTGTCTCTCGGGTGAAAACGTCGTTAGGGGAGTAATATTCCAGTGCTCAGCCACAGTGGAAATACTGAGTGAGTGTGTGGTTGTGACTGCATCTGTACATGTGTCATGTTAGTAGATGTTCTAGTGTCTTGTCGTCTCTGCTTCTTATTTCTGTGTTTCTTCAAGGCTTGTTCAATCATGTACGTCTAGAATGTGTCAGTGCTTTCATACATCAGACAGAAATACAGTGCATTAATCCACATTTAATTTATCCACCATTTCTTCGAGTCTTTATTTATACTGATAAATGTCAATATGAGATAAGAAAGCAAATAAAACCACAAGAAGAAAGCAAGTTTTTTTTATTTTTTTTTAACTTGACTAAAGTTGACTAAAACTGGGAGGGATACAATTGTTTTAAATGGAATAATCAATTTGTTAACTGCGTGATGGCATCGTAGATCGGTAGTAATTTTTATAAGCTCTGGGAAATGGGTAGTATTCCAAGACAAAGACCTCTAAGATTAAATTCAGAAATTTCCAAGAAAGAAGGTTTCTAGGAAGGAATAAATTTGTAAATTTATTGAAAGGAGAAACACATTTACAAGAAATTACCTCACAAACCCCAGCCTCCTGAATGTCACTCTTGTGTACAACCCATTGACCTGCGATTTTCTCCTTTTGATGGTCATTTTATTGCTTATTCCTCTCTCACCTGACTCCTTTTTTTTTCATAGTTTTTCCACATAAATTTGTACCTTTAATCGCATAGATTTTTTTTCTTAACCACTAAGAATATCTAAATCTCTATTTAGCAAAAATAATTTAGGTTTCTTTCCATATTCTATATTTTTCTCCAGGTTAGACTTTTTCTTTAACCTAAATTAGTAATATTAGTAATATGCAATTTCAGTATTAGTCCTAGTTTCTACATTGAATAAAAATAGAATTTATTTGTTTTTCCATATTTTGCTTTGAGGTATCCAGGTTAACATTCCATAATTAACAAATATGTTACCCCAAAAACATATATGTGACCATGTTATAGGAAATATATTTGAGGTTGTCTGATGATATTTGTTCAAAACCATGTGACAGGATGTATCTCTGATCTGAGATGTCAATCTGACATACAAGGCCCTAAATCGCCTCTCAGAACAGAATTGGATGTTTCATAAATCACTGAGTAGGTTATACATGTCAGTGGGGTGGGAATAGTTAACCCATAAAGACCCAAACATCCACAGGCAACAAAAAGCATCAACGGATCTAAAATATTTAATAACTAGAATCGATCCACTAATCCTATCAATACATGTAAATAATTGGTGTAAAATACAGTTTGTGATCTTTTCATGGCCATCAGATATGACCCATTTGGACGTTCAAGGCTCCGTAGTGAATGTGGAAACACCATCATCATCTACAAAATTGATTGACCAGTAAAACCCATGGAGTTTGATCAATGACAGTGAATGGAGACACTTAATTTATGTGCAGTTATTGATATCTTGTTGAAAAAAAAATAGCTTTTCATACTTTTCATACACTTATTATTTTTCTTTGTTTTGATATAATAACTTTTAAATTTACTGTGAGTTTTCATGAACATCTAAATTAAATAAAGGGAATTAAATGCAGGAAAACACAGGAAATTCCACTGAAAAATGTAAAATGCAGAGGATAATATTTTAAATCGATGGCGATAAATCATTGGGAATTAATTTGGGAACTGCCAAAAAAGTAGCACTGTGTCTTTATGGGTTAAAATGGACAAAGGACAGAAATGTAAGATGGAACAGACAGACCTGAGGAAAGGTGAAGAAGAGGAAGAAGAGGAGTGCTCTGGTTGTTGTTTGGTCACTGTGTCCATCCAGCCCTCACATGGAGAGAGACAGCTGCCACTCTGAATATTTCATGAGATCTACACAATACCACAAACACACACACACACACATACACAACACCATCTGACCCCACCCCAACATAATCTCTCTTGAATATACCTTTAGCACACACACACACACGCAGCCCTCTTATGTTAACTTGAAGCATGGAGTAGAATTTGGGCAGGTGAAAAAAATCGTACAGCTGGCTAGTCTTTCACACTTTTGTGTCTGGTGTTTATGTGCTCACTCAGATGTGTGTGTTTGTGTGTCTGTGTTTGTGTGACCATTGTGCATCAGTCCCAGCAGGAGAAGATTGACAGCATAGAGGACAACGTCAACACAGCCGCTGCCAATGTGGAGGAGGGGACCAAGAGCCTGGGGAAGGTGTGTCCGTGTGTGTGTGTGTGTGTGTGTGCCCTGACGATCTGATGCCTGTGTGTGTGTGTGTAGTGTTTGGGAGATGGGGAGATCGATGGCACTTTGCCTCCCAGCCATTCTACAGCGTTTGTCCCTATTGATCCGCTCGAATACGGAGGAAAGCTGCAATTAAGGAAATAGAGAGAGGAGTGGGCTAGAGAGGAGTGGAGGGGAGGAAGAGTGATAGAGAGGTAGGATAAGGGTGTGACAAGACAATGCTCTGTATGTGTGTGTGTAGCATTAAGGAGAGGGTTGAATGACTGTTTAATAGTTTTTCAGGAGCAGCGATCAGGTGCCCATTGTTGATTCAATACACACTTTCACTGTTATGAACATGTACGAACGCAGTGTGAACTCAGATGGACTACTCACTGCCCTTCACACATATTACACACTTGTGCTAAACTTTTTCCCTGTAATACCAGAATGAATCAACTGTTCTTATCTTTTTTTAGTGTGTAGACCAACAAGTAATGGTAACTTGTTCTGCCTTATTCCAAAAAAAAAAAAAAAAAAAAAGCAGAAGCATAATCTGCTTTTATTTTGGCCACTTTGGGATAATGATGGAGATGTGAATAAATTTGGCTTTAATTGCAGACATGATGAGGGAAATAACATAGAAAAGTAATGAGTGTTAAATTAAACCAGCACTGTAAATACACAGGATGCACTTACGGCTGCATCTCTTAGTCACATTAATAACAATAACAAATGTACCACTTTCACAATAAAAGCACTAAATTTTACAGTTTGTGGCCCTGTGACAGTAATTTACACTGATGTCCATAAAGTTGGAATAATTAGGTTTTCTTACAAATTTCTCTTTTCATTCTTATTCATCCACATCAGTAATCAGCTTTGACCTGGTGTAATAATCACATATGGAGTCCCAGTTACACTTTATCAAGAATAAATCACATTGTCAAAATCATTTCATGAGAAGATGTAAGAATATTTTATTCCAATGTTATGTGCAAGAGTGTAAATTCAATATAACCCAGTAAAACAGCTTACAGTGTTATTTATATCATGTTTTTGTGATGACTACTCATGTCTTTCACATCCAAGTAGAACTTCATGGGGTTATAATACAATTGAAAGCAAAGTCTCTATACACTTATGATGAATAGAAATGTCTCTAAATTTGCACATTGGTTTATATGCGTACACAAGTCAAGAAAATATAGAATAGCCCTAGTGGATTTTATAGGTTTACATGCAGAAATGCTATATATTGAGGGTTTAAAGTCAGGTTTAAATAAGTTATAAATGACTTTAAAGGGTCATTTCACCCAAATTTCATAACGCCCCCCCTCCTCCTCCCAGCCTCTGCTCCCTCTTTAGCCCTAACATTTATAAAGTAAACACCAAATCACATCAAATAATAAAATAACATTTTAATTAGTAATAAGTTAAATCTGCCAACACAGAAACAAACCGACAAAGGCTGACCTCTCTGTAAGGTTGCCGGCAGATATAACAGGCCTCATGTAGGAGTGTGTGTTGGGGTCTGGGGAGATAAAATAGATGAGAAGGATGTCAGATGTTTTAATGTGTTTGAAAGCTTATAATCTGTCATCAGGTCAAACAGCATTATACACACACAGACACACACACACACACACAGGCAAACAGTCGACGCAACACACATGCACACACATTTCCTCCATCTTCCACAGCCTGCACCCAGAGCCCTTTTAACTCCGCTCAGATGAAATTAAAATTCCCTCTACTGCCACAGGGGTGGGGACAAGGAATGGTAGCTTTTGAACTGCATTAATTTAACGGTGAAGTGTTAATCAAGTGTGTGTCCCTGTGTGTGTACTGTATATACGCATGTGTGTGTGTTTGGGAATGGTCAGAGAATCAGTCATTAATTGCCATCAGCAAAGAGCACCTTCCACTTTGATGATAACAGCCGTAATAACACACAGGCCACATCTCTCTGATTTCCCCTAAATGAAGATAATGAAAAGGCTTTGATGGAGCTATGGAAGTGTCAGTTTACATTTACACATGCTGGCTTATTTGTGTCTTTTTTCTTCCTCCTTCTGTGGGTTGATGTGTGATCATGAAAGGATAGACACATCCAAACTGTATCACAACCACAAAGTACCAACATCCGTGTGTGTGAAATTAAACTGGAATATTTCTCTCCTTTCTGTCTCTAGGCGGTGGGCTACAAGTTGGCGGTGTTGCCAGTTGCGGGGGCCCTGATTGGTGGAGTATTAGGAGGTCCACTGGGCCTGCTGGCTGGCTTCAAAGCTGCAGGGGTGGCTGCAGCGCTGGGAGGGGGGGCCTTAGGGTTTGCAGGAGGCAACCTGGTTCAGAAACATCGCAAAACCCAAGTGGAGCTACAGATGAAACAACTGACAGCACCGCCACCAGAAGCACCGTCTGAACAAGACCTAAGCAAGGACAAATGACCCAAACAGTGACCCTTCACAAACACAAACAGAATAGTCCATTTGACGAAGGACTTCCTGTTTCGGTGTGATGAGGGTGTCTTCGCTGTTCTGTCCCTTTAGGAAATGAGTGGCAGATACTGTCCCATTCATACCAATAGAGGAAGTGAATGTGATTGGTAAACCATGGGCCAAACGTTTGCACTGGATCAGTCCTCATTTTCAAACGCCACATCATTCTGGAATAAGTAGAAAATTGACTTAGTTGGAGGCTTGTGTTTGTGGCAGCAACACGTTCTCACAGGATCTGGTTAATCTTATCTGAAAGATAAAAAAAGTGGTAAAATAAAAAGAATGAACAGTTATTTTAACTAAATTGTTACTATTAAAAATTACCGTCCGAGTCTTGTGACCGTGGCCAATTAGGGGACAGAACCGCTTCTTACCTTTCTCATGCCATCCAGTGTGCTGTCTTTGTTATATATGATCTTTGACCTGACATCTTTAGTTACATCATGTGACCTTTGACCCTGCGTAATAGCTAATCACTACGTTGACTGACCAATCACAAGCTGTGACTGAGACAGAGCTTGGACTAGACCTGAGCTGAAACTGGACAGAGGTAGCAGCTGCCAAGTGTTGCTGTCTGTTACCAAGTATGACAGTAAAATTATGTAAAAATAGCCTTATTTAAATATTGAAGGCTCTAATGTTGGGTTTGTGAATGATGTTTCTGTGAGCAAAGTAATCTAATTTTATGCATACAAGCAATTTTTTTTTTTTGCATACAACAAAGCAGTTATTATTAATACTACAGATCTTACTGTGTGATTTGGTCAGCCTATGGCTATGAGCACTTCTAAGCAAAAAGAAACATTTATAACACAAAGTGAAGACGCAAGCATGCTGTAAAAAGTTACCACCAACATAATTTATGTTCCTTGAGCTAACGTGACTTTTAATTTGAAATAAGTTTTACTGATCCTGCTTCATTGTCTCTTTGTTTCAGATAGAGTCCTACTGTGAGAAACTGTAGCACAAAAAGTAAAACCAGGAAAAATGTATACAGAGAAACTTATTTGCCTAAAGATACTGTGGTATGTATTCAACACTGTATATTTAAGTGATAGTGCTTTAATGTTTATTTAAATGAGCACAGACTGCACCAAAGTGCCACTGTAATGATGACTTCAGGGACTGAAGTGCTAAAACCTGCCATGAACTGATTACACTGCTGCTGGTGTTCTGCCAAATAAAGTGTTTCTTTCTAATGCTTAGGTCATTCATTGCAAAGAGTCAAGGGTAAATAACTGTATCGGACGACAACATATTGTAAAATGGTTTTTAATTTACGTTTTCATTTTTTTTTTTCACTCTTCTTCCCCTCTGAGATGACTGATTTAGAAATGGCATCACTCTCCCATCCCCCTCCCCCCTGTTGCTCTATTCAATGTGGTCTGATATGTCGCTATGCAGGCATCTGTTGGCCACTATGGAGGGGCGGGATGCACAGGACAAACTTAGCAATAGGTCCCCGTACTCTTATCCGGCTTCCACTTTGGGATTCATTTAAGCTCAGAAATCTTGTACCAAAACTGACATATAAAGAGACAAAATGTGTTTTATAAAGTGGCAGACTGTAAATTTCCACCGTTGCTCGTGCAGGTTTTCTCTTTTTTGTCTCTTTTGGCATGGGAAGGATGCCCTGTTTCTCCCTCAGAATGATGACACATTTGACAACAGGCAACAGCAAAAACAACAGCCATTTCATAAATCTATGTTAAAGTACAATATTTCAAAACATTTTTTTTTCTCTATTTGATTCCTATCAACACAACTCAGAGGTGCTATGGCAAATATTGTGCCTATAAAAAGTATCCTGCCCTGATGGACGTTTCCATGTCAACCGTTTTGCAACTCAATCAATTCGCTGTAAAGACTTTCTTTGGTGTCAATTTGATATATCTTTACACAACGGTGACATGTACAAAATTAACACATTTTCTAATTGCATAAGTCATTATCTCTTTCTTTCAGAGATCTTTACTTGTGTTCGATTGATCGCTGTGCTCCACAATGAAAGAGCGACAGAATCCAGTTCATGTGCACTTATTTGGCCAAACGAAGGCTTCAATAGAGTAATTCTTCATGTGTAGTTTTATTTTTCTGGTCATTTTCTACTTTCTTTTACCTAACGCTGTCACTATTCAGGAGCTGCTGTCAAGAAGCGTCCACACAGTATGATGCTGCCACCACCAGGTTTCATGACGGTTGCTGAATTTCTGATGGTGTGTATTGTTTTTATTTACACCAAATACACAGTAATAGCTGCTGTTTTGACTGAAAATCTCAATCACTGTAAAATCTTCCTTAAATCCACTGTTTTTCAGTCTTGAATCATAAAAAGGTCCAGTGGGGGAAAATTTTTATAGGCACAGTAGGCAACATCATAATCTTAATCTATGTAGTACCAGGGAGAGAAGGATTGCGTCTTAGTAGACTGGAGGCTTTTTATCTTCTGTCTACCAAGTACGTTAAAATAATAATATTTCTACTTCAGAACTGTGTGTAGAAGACAAGGAGATAAAGGTACTTCAATCAGCCTGTTTTTCCATTATTTGTGCTATACAAAATGAATCAGACAAGAGTTGCTCATATTGGGATGCAGCCATGAGGTCAGTGAGACTAAACAAGTGTCTCCTGTTAGACAGGCTGAACTGGACTACCCACAGATAAGAACCATATAGAACTGGAGTGAGGGAACTGCTCGATTTATCCTACAAAAAAGCAGGGTGATGAAAAAGACAGGAATAAAATAAAGAAAACTCTGCATTTAATTTAGACCAACAATGAGACCCCCATGTAGCACAAACTTATTTACAAGCTCCAAAAAATAAAAGTAAAAACACTTCTCTTGTGGTCCTAATGCCCCTATCCCCCTGCCCACACACACATTTTTGTTGCACCCCCTTCCTTTTAATCCAAAATAAAAATTGTACGTGAAAGAGTTATGAAAATATAGGATATTCCATCATGGTTGTGTCATGGACTGCTCTCCTCTCTTTCCACCTCTTCTTCTTGTCGTCATCCTCCTCCACTTTTCTCTTGATTTTTCTCCTCCTGTCCTTTCTTCAGTAAGGGTGTTGGGTGTTGCTGTTCTGTCCCGTTGGCCTGTCCCAGCCCTAACCCCCTCCCTGACCCCGGGGCGTGGCATTGAGTCACAGGATCACTAGAAGGCTGTTGAGGTCACAGCTCATCGCGGTCCCGGAGGATGGTGTAACGATTCTCGCTGGGTGCCAGCTTCTGGAACGAGCTCTCTGGAGGGTTGCTGGCCACTTCTCCTACCGTCTCCTCCTGAGGGTGACAAGGATGGGAGGAGAGACAAGTATGCAACTTCAAATCCAAAATGACAAACATATGAACAGTATTAGGGAGCGACTAGTTACAGGAAACGGTGTTAATAATAATAATACATTATATTATAGTACCTGCTAAAATATGTGATTAACGCTCACAATCCTAAACAGCCATCAGTAACCAAAAGCATCCACTGATCTCAAGTGTTTAAGTTTTTGATCCACTAATCCTGTCAACGTATCAAAAATAATTCAGGTCAAATGCAGTTTATCAGATTTTCAGCAGGATCATGCGTGTTCTTCGGACGTTCAGAGGCTCTGTAGTAAATATGGAAACACCGTCATCTTCTGCAACACTGATTCACCAGTAAAACCCATTAATCTTGACAAATGACAAGAGTTCAAGACGCTTGTTGTTTTTTTTTTTTGTTTGTTTGTTTGGTTAGTGACATTTTACTGCGAAAGTTGTTTTTTTCTGCAGTTTTATCTGCTTTGACAAAATAACTTTTTAATTGATTCTGGTCTTTAAATAACATCTACATGATCGAAAAATATAGAAAAATACCAGATTTTCACTGAAAATTCAAAATGCATTATAATGCAATATAAAAATTCCAGAAAAGGTGTTCTCAGTCTTTAAGGATTAAGTATAAGTTATTAATCAAAATGTTAGTGATTACAAAGGTGTACATATAAAAGCAGCTGTAGTAAAAACCTGATGTGAACGATTTTACGTTCAGTCTGTTACTTTGCATCATTTCACTATGTACGAATGTTTTCTTTTGGCAAATTTACAGATGATGCAAGTCAGCAAAGGTGGTCACAGAAACACCGTCAAATGTAGGATGCTTTATAGAATTTTCCCAAGGTTTGTGGACAGCATAGCTGCATTGGGTAGTGATTTTTGTTATTTGACCACATCCTGCATTTTTGCACAATTTTTAGTTCTATATTGTTACAATATTTAAAATAATATCAGCTTGCCATAGAAATTCTGCAAATAACAGACAACAGTAAACTCCACTGGTCTACTTTTTCTTTCTTTTTTTTTTTTTAATTATCAGCTTCAGAAATAAAATGTGCTAATTGTTGCATGCATTGAGAATTGGTAAACAAATTACACCAAAGCTGGCTAGCTAATGTTTTCAAGATGTTTGATGAACAGTTATTTCCATGATAGATTTATATATCATACACTAGAAAAAAATCTGCAAAGTGACTGTATTAAATACAGACTGTGTAGAAGTAGAACTGGTATTTTGAGGACAAACATTTCTCTTGAATAAAATTAATTATGTCATTAATTCAGAGAATTTCAGATATTGATTCAGTGTGGAGTATTGCTAACTGTAGCGAACTAGCAGTTTTTTGAGCAATTTTGTTTTTGTTAGAGACACTACACAGAGTGGTGAGAGACTGGAGCAACAGCGAGAGAAAAAGAAAGAGAAAAAGGATGATACACAGCAAAGATCCTCGGCCAGGAATCAAACCCAGGTCGCTGTGATAAGGACTCGGGCCATGTGGGATTCACCAGCGTGTCCCCCAAGTAACACTTTTGACTTAACTTTTCTTTATGTGTGACCCAAATATGGTAATGTTTCACTGTAACCCAAAATGTGTACTGAAGCGTCTGTCCCACCTGTCCAGGCGTGCTGTCCGTGGGGTCAGGACCATGGTGAAACTCTCTGTGCAGTTTTCCAGAATGAAGGTCCAACACAAACTGTCTCAGTTTACCAGGGACACTGACGATAAAAACACAAGAGCATACAATAAATGTTTGCGCTTGGGGAGTGCATGCACAAGGCATTCCTACACAGCGCTCATCACCAAAAGGCAGACGTGGTCAAATTACACATCAGGACGCAACTGACTCTTGATATGAGACAAAACTGTTCCGAGCAGTTACAGAAGACACTGGTCCCTGTGGACATGTCACAACGCAGCATTAATCCATAACAGTTCTGTCCTTTGAAGTGTGCTTATTAACGACAGGTCATGAGCTGTCATATCACCCAGACAGAGCTGGTCCCAAGTCCCATCTAACCCTGTGTGTCACACACAAACGCACACACAAACACTCATGTATATATAACATACACTGCACTAATGTAATTACAAGCTGTGTGCCACATGCAGCGGTGATGTGATGTAATTAGGTTGTGGAGGGCTGGTCAGTCCTCAGGGCTTCTGTCTATCTGATCAGACTCTGATTGGGGACCAGGGGAGGTGCAGTGATGGGGGGCAGAATAAATAAGATTAAATTAGATTAGACTGGATTAGTTTAGCACTTATTGCACGTGCCAAATCATGTCACATTAGCTCCGGTGTCCTGGCCCATTCATAAAGGACAGATTTTAGGAGGTGTGACATTTCTTTGGTGCTCAGTCCACAGTGGACTATGTTGTGTGTGTGTGTGTGTGTGTGTGTGCATAAGTCGTTATTTTTCCTTAATTTAAAAAGATCAAACTCCATTATGGAAATATTCAGATATGGATGAACGATACATTATTTAACTCATCACTATCAGACTATAACTGCAGAAAAATGTCTAAAAGCGTAATGAAAGTATCACAGATTTGACATGAATTGGATTCTTTTGTTTTATGTACAATAATGGATAACTGATATTTAACAAATTTACATAAAAAAAGACAATCTTCCACTTCTTTACAAAAACTGAGTCGTTAATTTCAGTTAAAATTAGACATATATTATTCTACTTTAAACACTGTCATTATTTTTGAGTTAAAAAAAGCTGTACATGCAAAACAGTCATTAAAAGAGAATAAAAGGCAATACTTACGTGAGGTCTTTAAACTCGGGAAAGACATACATGTGTCTGAATGAGTCTATAGCGATGACAGGACAGTCAGCGGGAGTCTTCTGAATATGGAGCAGAGGATGACGGAACTTATCACAGTCCGCATGCAGGAAGTTTATAGAACCTGAGCAGAGCAGGGGAACAGTCAACACTGTTTTTTGCGGACAAAACTATTTGTAGAATGTGTAACTTATGTCAAATACCAACTATCGTCAACACTGTGCACAGTCATCACTGATTTGCACGTTCATGATGCTGTTACATTAGTATTTTTTCTTTATAGCTTTTACACTTATTAGTATTTTAGAACAAAAGCATGTGAGTAGTTCCCCACAACCTGCAATCAACCATTATTTTTTAGTATTGATTATTCTATTTATTACATTTTGAATAAATCTACAAATCATTTGGTCTGCACAATACTGAAAAATGGGTAAAAAGAGGAGAATCATCCTAAAATCCTACAGATATCAGCCTCAGTTGTTTTGTATGGTCACATCAAAGAGACATTCTGAAGATTAAAAAAAAAAAAAAAAGCAGAAAATACCAAAAAAAAAAAAAAAAATTAAGAAGATGAAATATGAGTTTTTACCTATAAAAAACCCCAAAACTCAATCTGACCATTCATTGTCAAATACTTACTTGACTAAACATTGCAGTTCTAGCTCCCCACAAACAAAGAGGGTCAGTGTATTTAGCTAAATCCATGCATAGCTCATCCACGTGTTTATCTGACTACTGGATACTTTACTAAATAAGGCACCATTCACTGGTCATTGTTGACAGAGCCAGAGACACATTCACTGAAAAATAGGTGTTTTCACTTGAAGGAAGAAAAGTTGAAATCCACCAATTTTAGCCACGTACGGATTCTTAAAAATTGCCAAAATTGGTAAATTGGCCACACAGCTCAAAAGAACATCTCTGTGCCTTACGGGCACAGACTCACCTTTCTCGTTGATGAGCTGTCGAGCTACTTCATGTTGGAATTTCTCTAAGCTGTCTGTGTCTTCTTTAATATGGAACAAGATGAGGAAAGGAATCCCTTCTTCAGTGAGCTCCTGGTAAACACACATAACGGAGTCAAAGACAGATGGAGCTGAGGTCTTCTCCCATGACTCTGCAGATGGACGGGTCATAAACCATACGTACTGTGTGTACTCTACTCTGTACATCTACATCTATATTTCATCATCTTAAAGGGGCCATATTATACCTTCTCATACTCCAGTTAGAATTGTTCTATGGACTATACAAAACATGTTCATGAAG
>JAPSES010000228.1:6746492-6761274 GCA_029822895.1 Maxillicosta whitleyi
GGAACGACCCAGATGGGCTGTGTACAGCCAACAACACAACACCTTTTACACATGCTTGGATAAACTAAATGTACAACTGATTCTTCTTCTTCTTTTGAGTTTTAGCTGCTAGGGCGCGCGATGGGCAAATCTAACCAATATGTTGGACAATCACAATGTCATTTGTGGGTGAAGTTCGCCATCCCTGGACAACAAGTATACGCCCCCTTATTACGTCACATGGGCACTGAAATCTAAACGGCTCAACCAGAGCTTCTGACAAATTCATTGTAGTAATTCACAGAAAACAGAGGGTCATTTTTTTCCATATTTGGAGTGTTTGAGACCAGACGAGACCCAAACAGGAGCAAAATTACCCCAAGAAATTATTTTTGTACAATATGGCCCCTTTAACATACAAACATAAAAATGGCAATAAATTATTGTGATGCTGGCAGAGCTCCATGGACAGTAAGTAGGGCACACACCTCTCCATTCTCAAAGGTGATCTCCCTGACCAGAGGCACACACTTGTCCTGTGCCCAGGCATAGGTCAGGTCGAAGTTGGTGAGTGAGCCGAGGTAAACCATGTCGGGGACGCTCTCGCCAACAGGTTTGTAGATTACATTGTCTCCGCTGAAGCGCTCAGGCTCGGAGACAGCACTAAAGTAGATGGTAAACAACAGTTTAAGATAATGTTTTAGGAATACAAAACATGTTTGTGTTAATTATCCACCTCATAAGGGCTTGACTATTTGGATTCAGATACAGAGTTGTGTCTCACCCAAAGGCAGCCGAGAACATGCAGTCATCTCGAAGGATGTTGGCAACTTTCTCGTACGTGTGGTAGTTATCGGAGTCCTTCCTTTCAAAGTAACCAATGATGTTTCTCTTGCTCCTCTATTGACAGACAGAGAGTGTTGGGGAAGAACTGTTAACACTCGTTTTGTGCTAAAAGCAAACATTTTTGTTTGTGTTTCTGCAGACTTCAACAAGTTCATTTCAAGACTTAACATTGAAAAATGCAATTTAACACCAAATTCACATCCATGGAACAATACGATATATGATATGATGCTACTAATGTGAAAACAGACAAATACCAGATGATGGCAGGCATCATACTGTTTAATTCTACTGTATAATCGCAACATTTTATTAAAACAATAGTTTGGCACACTTATTTATGTATATTTCTTTTAATTATCTTATTGATAATACAGGGCTCCTAGATGCTTTTACAATTTAAATTTAAGTTTACCTAGAACAGAATTTAATACCTATTCCATGACCATACAAAGTTAGCTTTCTCGGGCAACGTGTGTGTGACTGACGGCTGCATATGTGTTGGGCTGAATGTTTCTCACTGAGTGCTACAAAGTTAGTGATAATTGGTTCCTAATTTCAATAGAAATGGTCAGGTTGGAAGGGGTGGAACTGAGTAGACTAGAACACTACTTTCTTTGCTGCTTGGACATTTCCCAGACACATTTAAACACAATACAGCCAACAAGTTTATGGCAACACAACTTAAGACCTACCATTACTAATTTAATACCTTTAAAAGACTTTAATGTATTAAATTCAGATTGGTAAATTCATGATTTTTAAGACTTTTTAAGACCCTGCAGGAACCCTGTAATTTATTATCTAGTACATATTGTACAAATTGCTGTTCTTTCGTGCTACTTTTTAATCATACCTAAATGGAGCAAATGTAACATCCAATTTCCTCCCACGGAGTAATAAAGTATTCTTATTTCATTGTGCTTTTTAAAGCAGCTTTATGTTTTTCTGGCTTCCAATGCAACTCAAATGCCCTTTTATCCAGATTCTCATTTGACTGTTTTCTTACACAAGATACAGCGAGTGCCAAAACTGCACTGTGTGCACTGATAATTTCTGATATTGGTTTCATTTTATAGTCTGTTACAGTGTGACTGATATTATTTTTTCAAAAAACATATTCAAAAGTGAAACAGGCAATAAGTGAACTATAAATCATCAGATCCCATGATTTTAGAACCTTTTCAAGGCCTAAACTTCTGATTTTTCAGTTGTTTAAGACCTTTAAGAACCTGCCGAGACCTTGGTAGAGGTTGTGTGTTAATCCTCCACTCACATCCAAAGTGTTGACCTCCTCCATTGACTGGATTTCTTTTACAGGGTTGACCTGCTGCTGGCGGATGAAGTCTGCGATGGCTGCCACTGACCTCTGACCCCTGTACTCCCTCTTCATCATCATTCCATTACGAAACAGCTTCAATGTTGGGTACTTGGTGATGCGGTACCGCTGTGCTATATCCGCTGCAGAGGATAAGTTAAGTAAGTAAAGAAGGACAAATCAATTGATGAAGAGGAAGATGATGCAGAGTAAAAACACATGGGGATGGGTGGATGAGGAGCGGAGCAGCGACGCAGACGGCGGTTAAACCTCGGCCTGAAAACACTGCCTTCAGTCAGCTCTGAGCTCTGATCTCCCACATGAAAGCTGCCCCCCACCAAGTGTAAATATTCTCTCTACACACAGTGAATGAGAGTGTGTGTGTGTGCATGTGGCAGGTGTCAATCTCTCTGCGGGACGTCTCTAAGCCTCCAGTCTTCACAGGAAGCAGCAGTTTTGTCATTAGTCTTCAAACAGTTTGCAGGTCATCAATAATTCTCTTTAATTTGCTTTATCTCAAAAGGCGGAGGCAGGCGGTTTATGTGTCTGTTTGGTGTGGCAGCCATCTATGTGTACATATGTGCATCAAATATAGGGAGTGTTTGTCTTTTTTATTTCATCTATATAGAGTGAGGCTGGTTTACATGTTAAGATAAAGAAAAAAATGTGAAAAATACCAATAAAAATGTAAAACTGAAATTTTGTTTAAATTTATTAGATTACGCACTTTTGTTAGATATCATTTTTCCACTAGTGATCATGATCATATTCACAAACCTTCACTCAAATCTTTCCAAAGGGCTCCTTACTTAGCCTAAAAATATCCTAAAACAAGGAATATCAGTGTAGCAGTGATTTACAACACACGGCACATTCTTTTAAAGGTGCAATTGAAAAAAAACTAAAAGAGTCAAATCATAAGGTCTCATTGGTAAAAGTTGAGAATAGACTCTCTATTAAGACATGTTATGTTGGAATTCTGAAGAATATAAATTAGCACATTAACTCGTCGGGATCCGCAGGTTCTAGATGTGGTAGTTTTTATGCTGTTGAATGATGTACCACATTTGTGAAGCAGTCTCCACCAAAGCATTGTGGGTATAGTAATGTGATTGTAAGGGTACTGTATTTCAAAATAAGTATAACAAACTGAGCAGTCGGCTCTTTCCAGATTTTGTGTGAATCCCCGGACACACATATACAGTGATATGAAAAAGTTTGGGCACCCCTGATCATTTTCAAGATTTTCCTTTATAAATCATTGGTTATTCAGATCAGCAATTTCAGTTAAATACATCATATAGGAGACAAACAGTTTGGAGCTGGTCTGTGGGTTGAGTTTAAGACCTTCACCTCTGCTGTGCTCTTCCATTTCCTCACTATGTTCCTCACAGTGGAAACTGACAGCTTCAATCTCTGAGCTAGCTTTTTGTATCCTTCCCCTAAACCTAATCAGTTCAGTAATCTGACCTTGTAATTTTCATATGACTGGCTTTTCAAGGAAATTGTGCAGGTTGTGTAAATCAATCAATAGTACAGTAGTATAATAACCAATATAACTGTTTATTCAAACTATTGCTTAACTATTGAAATAATATATTTCTTGTCAAATCACAAAATAAAACAAAAAAAAAAAGGATTTAAAAAAATAATAATAATACATCAAACCCTCAGAAACCTATGAAAAACAGATACAACTTGTGTTTTGATTGTGACCAGCCTACATTTTACAAGACATGAGCAATATGGTGCTCAGATGTGGCAAAAACATTGTTACATGATCTTCTGACCAGATCACCCAGCCCTGTTTTGTACTAGAAAGTTTTGTGAATATGACCCTGGATGAAGCAATGACACAACTCGAGACTGTGGAACCATTTAAGTGGAATTTCTCAATTTTTAAACAAACATTAATGAAAAAAAAAGGAAATGAAAAAAAATGAAACAAAATTTCAATAAATAAATACATTTCTGTTAGTCTAGTTCTGTTAGTCTTCTCAAAGACTGCTGAGAAACAAACAAACAAAATAACATTAATACTCACAATGCTGGTCGCAGTCGACTCTGGCAAACACAACCTGTTTCATGTCAGGGAACTCTTCCCGCACTACATTAGAGGCCTCCTCAAAAATAGGATGGAGCATTTGACTGAAGCGACACCTGTAAGATGGGCGGCAGCATTATGAGTCAAAAGGCTTTTGATGATTTCCTTTGATACAGCAGGAAAAATGCTGTTAAAAGATTTTGCCGATGCCCGATTAATTATTCATGCATTCATTCATTAAAGTGCCTTCCAGTAAAATAATCACAGTCTATGACAACAACTATGCTATAGACAGTATTGACAGGAAATACCCGAATCATGTGCAAAGTTTAATTATGGTCTTTGAGGTAGAATATAATTGAGAGTGTGAGAATATACTTACCAGTCAGCATAAAAATTCACTAATGCCACCCCAGCATTATCTGCAAGGCAACACAAACAGAACCAGTCCAATAAAGCCCATTCATTTATAAATGCAGATTTCTTTAGGATAATTAACCATCCAATCAATTAGTTTTGTCATTTTAATTTATCAGCAGTGGCTCACAGTCGTCTCAATTTGTTATTATAACTCAACGAAAAGCGAGGCTATGGTCAAGGGGTATCAAATAAACTACAACTACGTGACAAATGATGACAATGAAACATACAAAACAACATCGTAACTGCGTTCTAGATCATCCGGATATGTTAGAAATCATATCTGGTACATGCTGAAAGAATTTTCAGAAGTGGAAAATCTGTGAGGGCAGCAATAGGGAGTGGCAAAAGTGGACAAACTTTCTGGAAAGCAACCAGTAAAAAAGGAGCCACCTCCCAGTTCAGGCCTAAATAGGTCATTTGCTCAGACCATAGATACTTGTAAATACAATCTACTATATTTTGTGAAACGCTGCTAAAGACAGGGGAAAGTCATATAAAGTGGACTGAAAGCAAATGTGTCAAAGGCAGGTCCCTTAAAAACATCATGGCAGACACAGAAGTGGTGAGCTTTATCTTACTTAGGACTTCGTCGATGTTGGCTGAGTCCAAACTAGTGATTTCTGCTTGACCAGGAGTAGAGAGGCCCATCACCTACAAACACACAGGGAAGAGATAGAGGAGCAATTAAACCATAAAGACAGAGATGCTCAAAGACAACTCTGTGGGGGAGGAGCAACAGAAAGCTGGAAAGACAAGTTGTGTGGCAAACTAAACACTACAACATGCTATCATTTGTTTTACTCTTACATTGGCTTCATGCACTAATAATTTCTTCTGAATACAGTCAGAAGAAGATGAAGAACAGCATTCTTGCTTTCATTCTGTTTGTGCTTGTGCTGAGGTGGAAGGTAAATTCCCTCCAGCATTTCCTGGGTTTGCCACAGGCAGTTTCCCCTCAACATACCATAAAACATGTACAACCTTGCTGGTACAATCAGATTTTGCAGAAAAATTGAAGATCCTGTAAAACCTGAAGCGAATGTCAACTGCCTCAAATTAATATAAACGTTTGGGACTGTGGTTACAAAACTGGGATACACAGATATGTCGGCCTTGTTGACAGAAGGTGGCAATCGGCAAATAAGATGACATTTCACAGATGTCAGAAGCCGATGTTTATCTGTTATCATATTAAAGGTTACTTCAAAAATGTGTCCTCGCTCAAAGACGGTGTGATAAAGACTTTGGAATAAATCAGTTATTTTTTATAATGTAGATTTATTTGATTCCTTGACAAACAAGGGAATAAAAAGATAAACACAAATAAAAGCAGAAAATAATATCGGTATCAGCATCTGCTACTGACCCAGATTTCAGGTATTTCACCATCATTGTAACCCTATTATAGAATCTTTTGCTGTTGTTATTGCATAAAGCATCTCAAAAGCGAACCCACACTCCGTTTTTGGCTCTGGCGTTATTTCTTTAGGTAGTCTATATTGAAATAATGTGACTATCATAAACTACGGTGCGATACAGCATTTACAAACCTCCCTTTGTGCCAGACATTTTTCCTGAAAGCTTATCTTCAAGACATGATTCATGCTATATGGCAGCTCTAAGGCTTTGCTGCAAAGATAATGAGATTCCATTGAAAGTCTAAAAACCAATTATGGGATGCTATGTCAGGTCATCATAAACTATAAATGCAAAAGAGAACATGATCATTTGCCACCATTGTTCTGAGCTGGATTAGACTCGAACATCACAGGCATAACATTAGCCACTCCCTGGGGACAGTACATCTTGAAATAAAGTTGTGATTACAAAATGTACCAACTGGGGATTTCTGAATACCAATTCTGAAGTCCTGCATGAACACACAAAATTTAAGACTCTTCCCCTGTGGAATAATCACAAAGCCAATGACTGTCTAGTGAAAATGGATGCAAAAATGGTATTTGTATACAGTATTTGTATGGACACGGTATTTAATAATGTAAATATAACAACAGGATCATGAAACTCTTGCCAGTTTCTTTATACTTCATATTATTTTAAAGATTTTTAAGTACTTCTTTTCAGAGCATTTGTGTCATCTACTTGTTAATTTACCAGTCTTATAAAAGGAGAACTTAAGAGTCTTTATCTATAGCAATCAGTGGTGATGGAAGGTTCTCTTTTAACAGGATGCATGTTATCTGAACTTTAAGCGTGACAGAATAGTGTTGCATAAATATTCAAGATGACTTCAAAAAAAAGTCATACCTCACACTTCAGGCTGCTCAAATTTGTACTAAGCACACAGAAAAATATTACTGAAGATACACGAAACCTATTCACTGAGTCAATAATAGTGATGCAAACACAAATATTAAGTTGCAATTACTTTAATACTTCAGAATCCACAGTTGATACGGAAACGCAGCTAATGTCAGCTTCAAAGGACAAAATGTTGGGAAATGTATAACCTAAGATTAATCAATTATCATATTATCAATAAAGCCTAGTTATTATTCAGTTTATTATTAATTTAAGCTTTGTATTACACAATTCCAGCTTCCTCTTCAAGCTGATGATGATGTGTCCTTTCAAAAAATAACTTATGCACTATACTATAAACTTAAAGTACATGCAAAATACTTATTTTTTTGGCACTATATGAAACTTTATACATCTACTGCACCTCCAAGACCAATATTGCATTTGTTTACTCCAGTCCTTTTGTCTGACAGTTTTAGCAACTTTTCTGATTAAAATTATTCATCCTATCCTGTTTAACTTTAACTTTTTAATAAACTGAAAGACTTAGTGTTCCTTTAAGGGTGGGAAGATTCTTTTTCTTATTAGGTTGAATTAACCCTTGAATTACCTGAAAGATTGCATTGCTAGAGCCAGAAACAGGTCTGTTCCACTTTCCAAGCTCATGAAAAGTTAACTTTGTAGAGACACGTGGTTCTCACAGAACATTAACACTACAAATATATGATGTTATAGAATATGATGTGTTTGAGTAAAAAACAATACATAATAGCATAAAATGTAGTTAAAATTAGCCCAGCCATAAACATAAAGCTGAAAAAACTTCCTTAGTTGTACACAAGGCTTTGAATGTAGAAAATTTACTTGTAGTAGAGTATTTCCCAGTGTATTATTTTCCTGAGTAAATCATCTTAAGTCTCTTTCTGCCGTGTAACAAATGCAGAGTAGCAGCCTGGATATTTAGTTTCACAGGTGCTACCGTCACTGCTGTGAAGATCACAGTCTACACCCCAAAGAAGAAGAAGTTTTCAGTTAAGGCCCAAACTCTCACAACAGCTACGCTCTGGATAGTTCCGGGTTGTCAGCCAATGAGAATGAGCCACAACAGAGGAATTCACCAACCGGCGATCATATCACAGACAGATACAGATACACGACGGAGTGAAAGAGTAACTTTATGGTGCCGTATAACAACAATTGAACAGCCGCATCAAATGCAACAGACCAGCCCATTATTAAATCAAAATACCTTAAACGACCTTATTAGCAGATGAGAGTTTCTTATGGCTGCAAGTATCTGGTAGCTAAAGCTAACTGTGTGCTGCATTCCTTTTTCGGCTTCAAGTTAATGTGGGTTCAACTATTTAAACTTCAGATAACGCACAGGGCGTGTGGATAAACATGCTGATTGAATGGGATTGGCTGTAGCTAGTTGTAAGACTATAGCTAATGTTACTCAATCCAACCGGCTAAGTTGACATTGCAACTGGACAACTTGGATTGCTACGATTGTTTTGGGTGAAGCACAATCACATGGCCTCATTTATCACAGTTGATGCATAACTCCAGTTTAAGTTGGCAGACTAATCCAATAAGATACTCGAAAAGCCACGTCTCTGACCAAGAGATACTCAACGGTTAGCTAGCAGCTATCCAGAGGCAGGCTAACTAACGCTAGCTTGAGCTGTAAGCCTGAAATCATGAGACTATTTGTGCATAGCTTAAGGCTGGGTTTTATAATACTTACCAGGAGTATAACCGTGACGAAGCGGATATCGAGAGAGGGTAATATTGAAAACAGTTTCATTGTACAGTATGTAGTGGAGGTGATGGGGTTGCTGAGTCTTGCCTGTCTGATCGCGACGCCGCTATTCTCTCTCTCCAGCAGGAAACCGACGGCGAACCACTCTCATGGTGACCACGGAAATCCGACTGATACTTCCTGTTAGTCTTTGGCTTTGTGGGAAATGTAGTTTTAAAAGTTAAACGAATGCCTGGGAAGAGACAGCAATAAAACTTCAATCATGGCGGTTTATACGTTTACAACAGCTATTGGGAGATGTAGTATTTTGTTATCCAGACGATAGGGATCCAGCCGGACGCCTGGGAAGAAAACTTTGCAGAAAGATTTTCACCAAAGAGAAAAGGAAGTTAACGGGTAAATATAATACAAGCGACGAGGAAGAGAATAACTCACATTGTTTAAATACAACTTTAACTTGACTTGCACTTTCTGTATACGTGTTTTCAGCACTTCTTTCTCATGATTTGCCGATTTCTCCTAAACTGGAGGAGTTGCATCATTTTGGCTCATTTTTTGTAATAGTTTGACCTACATCCACTTACAGATTTATTTCTCTCTTTGTTATTTATGCATACAAGACAAGCGTATTTCATGGCATAAAACGCAGTTAGTTACAAGTAGTAGCACCACGTAATCTGATGCTCAACTCTTTAAAAAATTCTGCAGGCAAGACTCCAGTAATCCAGCAAAATGGTGCGTTTGTGTTTCTACCTTTCCACTTAGACAGCACGAACCCAAAGACTTTCAGTGAAAGCTAAAAAAAAAAAAAAAAAGATTGTTGCACTTGATCAGATAATAAGTATTGACTACAAAACCTCTTCCTCTGAGACACCCACTGTCTGTGCTCAGTACAGAAGCAGTGTTATGCTGGCAGTTATTTGTGTGAACAGGTGGGCTGGTCTCAGTATGTGAGTGATCCTCTTCTCTGCCTCTGCAGGAGCCAGGATCAGGGCAGGTAGGGGACCTGGACGTGCATCCACACCCACCAATGATGCACTGAACTGGGAAACATCTGCTGAAGTGTCCCCCTTAATGCAGTGATGGTAAGACTCCAACACACACAGAGCACCTATGACTCTTTAATTTAGCTTTAACAAAACAGTTAACTTTTCTATAGTTATTTTCAGTCATTGCTTCTAGTTAATTATGTCTTCCCAGAGCTTCCTGTTTGTATTTGTGTCTCAAGAGCCCAAATACTATTGAGACTATGTATAACAAACCTAAATGTGTGCGCTGTGACAGCCTAATTGTTAAGGAGATTAAGGTGGAATGTTGAATTGAATCCCAGCATTAATATTTGATGTGCTAAAGCTGTCCATAGGGGGTTCACAGTGTGTAAGCAACTCGCAGATGGAGTCAGAGGAAGATTTCTCTCTCTCTCTCCTTCTGCTTGAAGATCATCAGTTGAAAGAAAAAGAAGCAAAATCCCCTACTTAAGTTGCTAATTCTGGATACCAGTAAAACCTGTTTTAAAAAGTTCTCATATTGGTCAGTAGTATTAGTATTTACCATGTTATAACACATGACTCAAAGCGTTGCCAATATGTTTTAGTCTTATTAGAGAGAAAGTTCATTATGGATTTTATTTTGAAGTCAGACACAAAACATGTACATCCAATGAGAAATCTATAGATAAAATAAATGTACAATAATAATGAACATAGTAATATTTTGTACTTTTTTGTCACTCCTAGGATCTACTTGGAGTTTGTGAAAGTGTTGCAGAAGATTTACATAATTGTGTTTGATAGTGGATTGGATGGATGAGTCCAAAATTTGACACATTCATAAGCACATAATAAATTGATTAGAACTTTTGAAGAACTAGAAAAAAAAAGTAGATAAGCTGACTGAAAAATCTCAGGTAAACTAAAGCTTTCCAGTAAGATAAATCTGTGCATCTATCTTCTTGTTCTTGATATTATTGTAGCTTATTTTTGAGAAAACATTTGGAGGACATCCTAAATTTGTTACTGGGCTCTGTAAAATCTTGTCCAAATGGTTTTGTTGAGACAGAGAAGCTGGAGATAGTGAGTGACAGAAAATAACAAATGCTACAACAAGGAAATGTTTACAATATATCATCAAATCTGCGATAGCTTACTTTCAAGGCCCAACAAAGTCTTTGTCAGCACTTATTTTAATCAGTGAACATTCATGTGTATTTTTGGAAGGCGCAGATGGTGCAGTGCACAGTGTCCTATGTATCCAAACACGTGGAACACACAGACATCTCTGATTTTATCTGTCTATCCTCTGCCTGCTTTGCCCTCTCCAGTTCGCTCCATCTTTACCATTTTGCATTGCTCCCATTGATTTTTTTGTTTGTTTTTCCAGCTGATTATGTCCCTCTACTCTGATTCGCCGGTGGGCACATTGCTCTCTGCACTTTAATTGGACATTTAATTAGATCACAGTTTTAGTCCAATTAGACTCAGAGGTGAGGGGAAAGGGGACGGAGGGGAGAGGAAGAAAAACTCCCCAAGCTGGTCTGTGTCTCGCTCTTCCCCCCTTTTCTAACACCTCCCAGCTCTTTTTCTCCGTCTGTCTTTTCACTGTCTGCTTTGCTGTCTCTCTCCCCCTCCTCCCTCCCGAGGGCTGCTCATTAGTGATATAATGGGATGACACAAAACGCACAGCTCCCCTAACTCTCAGGCAGAGTGTCTCAGGCAGTGCCTAAAACACACAGACAGAGGTGACAGGAAGTGTATCAGTTCACTGTTGGAGAGGTTGCGTGTTTGTCTTTTTGTGTTGCTCTATGAACTGTTGTGGTCTTCCCCCCTTTTGCTACTAAAGTCAGGAAAGTGGTTTGAGACAGAGCCTGGGTGTTATAAGTGCCTCTGATTAATCTCCAGCACTGCCTGACAGTCTGCCAGTCACAGCAGCATCGACCAGCGCACGCACACACACACACACACACACACACAGACAGACACACACCACAAACATTAACGACATGCTGGGCAGAACCCTATCGACTCAGTGGAGTGCTCCGGTATGATATCACTACACCTAATGAGACTAAGATAAGCCTCATTACCAGCAGTGCTCACTTACATGCCAGTCAAATGCAGGGCTACTTTGCACTAGTTTTGGCTCCCTATGGTTCCACCCTCATCCCCCTTTTGTTGCCGTTGTCTGTGCAAAGAGCCCACATAAACACCTCTGTGCCCCAATGGGCAAAAAATGCTCAGGCAAATGTAAACACACCCAGATGTATATGGATTTACACAACTAATGTTCAGGTGAAAGTCCACAGAGGGCACAAGTCAGTTTCTGGTTCCCTGCAGCAGACACACATTCCTCCCTCAGGAGAAATTCTCCAGCATCACCTGTGCCCTCTTTTCTACAAATTCACACTTACACATCATCCTGCACTTCACATATGCACCAACAGTTTTTCTTTGTTCCCTTGATATGTATATAAACAAATATATGTGTGCATGTATAAATGGTGTGTATGAACGACAGGAAGTGAGCAGGGGTGTTTTAGCCACAGGCCTGACCCCCGTGGCTGTAAGATTGACAGCTATGGTCCCGCCTAATTGCATTACTCTCCCAGGTGATTGGCTCGCACCCTGGGGGCTCATTTGTCAGGATGCATTGTGGTAATGATGTAAATTAGCAGATCTATGTGTCACTCAGCCTTTTCGCCCCCTGCTGATTGGACCTGCTGTGCCCCAGGGCTCAGCCCCCAGCTGAGGGAGCTGGTTCATTGGTCCTTGGGGAACCAGGAAGTCCCCCCAGAAATAGGGCTTTACAGATTGGGCATCCCTGTGGGTTGATATTATCTTTCCTCCCACCTCTTTACCTGTCAGTCAAAACCCAGGGACCGATCCCTACAGCCTGCTATCCAGTCTCCTATCGCATACATAGATAGACTCACACACATATATGGAGGTGCTGAGAAATAGTAATAGAAACATTATATGTCAGCTAAGACCCCATTTATAGTTTATTCACTTACACTATAGAGAAGCAGTTCTGAAAAAAAAAAAAGATTATGTTTGCACTTGGAGAGAATAGAAATAAAGGCCACAGGCTCAGGCTCTGTCCCCCACTGCTTACCCAGCATGCCTTAGCTCTGTCTTCTATCAAAAGCAGACACCTTTACAGTGACGGACAGCTACAGAAACTTAATAGACACATACTTTACACAAACAGACACACACAGCCACATTTGGTCTCCTTGATGTCTTCACCTGTCTGTCTCAATAGCATCAGCTGAACTTAGACTACATGCCTGGTATGTACGTGCGTGTGCATGTGTGTTAGGAGGCGAACAGTGTTTACGTGCACGGCACTCCTGTTGTGTTGCTGAAAGGTTTTGTGGAAGTGTCTTTGTTACCCTGACTGTGTTTATATGAGGCAGAATATGAATAAAGACTAAATAATGTCAGCATCAGCATGGATCAATACTTATACAGATGCACAATCACTTGGTCTGGACCTCAGTCTGTGATCAATAGTTTACTCTGAGTTATTGTCTTCATATTAACAAGTGGAGTGCTCCCTGAGGAACACATATGAATGGCTAAATGAGACCACTCCAAACCTCGCAACGGGGCCTGGTGTTGTTTTTTACACCCTCCTTTGTTTGATTTCAGACACTGCATCTCAAAAGCCTTTTTAGCCAAATTTGGATGCGCTGTAGGTGTTTCCAAAACACTCAGGTCCTCATGAAACCTTAATTGCCGCTCTTGGTGATATGAATGTCTCTCATATCAATTGAGATATCGACATGTGTCCCTCATGTCAGTGTTTGGCCAAATTATACGATATTTTTTCCCAGTTTCTAAAATTATTCAGAAATCAATTGATATTTTTATTGTACCTACTGGGGACTTTCATATTGACTCCAAAAATGCAGAAAAGGGATCAAGATAAGTCAATAGAAGTTCAGGCAAACTTTCTAATGAGCTGTTGAAGAAGTTTTTATCTTTTTGTGTGACAAAATATTAACATTAGGGTCATGATACTGTTCTTTGTGAAGGTGTGACTGTGGCATCTTTAGTGTTTGTGCATGTGTTAGATATTAGTATTTGCAGACTCTGTGAGTGTATGAACACATGAATGTACATTACTGACTGAGTAATTATTGTAAATTAGAGATGTTTGCAGCTGATTTTGGTAAAAGCCCCTATAAAACCTCTCTCCCACGGAAAATCATTTCCCATGACGTGGAACATGTGCCAAACACACGCACAGTCGCACACACCTTTAACTGGTACCCCAACAATCTCTACCTCCTACCCACCTCTACACGCACATACAGCTACTTTGCTGTAAATGAAGTAACTAAACTGTATTAAATCTCTGCTACTACTTGGTAGAGCGTGAGAAAGCAGTGAGCATGATGGGTAATTGCCATGCTGCACGCAGTGTCTACAGGAGTGCTCTTTATGAGGTGAAGACATGTAAGGGGGATGAAGGAGGGAGGACACCTGAGTATTCTCTGCTAATTTGAGATTCCTTTTGATGTTTAGAATTTTCTAAAAAAAAAATAATAATAATCAGACTTTCCAGGCTTTAATAATTGCTTTTATATGTTTTGTTATATTAATACATTAAATATGTTACATTTCATATTGTTATAAAATAGATGTATTTGCATGAGCATTAATGAAAATGTCTTGGAGAAATCTCCGATTGTGGCATGAGTTTGTGCCTCTAGCATTTATGTGTTTAGGGGCAATAATTGATTTCTGTGTTTTGCCCCGCAGGGCTTGTCCCACATCTCTAAATACACACACATACGCACACATACACACATACACACCAAGCAAGGCACACTGCAGTATTAATGAGACATGAATAAGACATGAAGAGAGACCCCCCTCTTACATGCTCACACAGGGTCTCCCCTTCCCCAGCTGCTTCCTGTCTGCAGATTACCCAGCTTTCACTGGGCTCCGGTTAAGTGGGGCCAGGAAGAGATTTAACCCCCTCAGCAGGAGGATATACACACACAAACACACACTGACTACTGTCAGTAAACATGTGATTGCCTATTACATTATTGGAAAGTATCTGTTTTGTGTGTGTGTGTGTGTGTGTGTGTGTGTGTGTGTGTGTGTGTGTGTGTGTGTGTGTGTGTGTGTGTGTG
>JAPSES010000228.1:6765034-6793833 GCA_029822895.1 Maxillicosta whitleyi
CACTCACACAGCTCTAAACAGTTTAACAAAATGTGGCTTTGTGCTGTGTGCTCTGCTGATAAGACCACAAACACACAAACACACAGTCCTTTCTGTCTGCTGGAGCTGATGTGTATCTGACATCAGTAGTTAGTTTTGTAATAATCCAATATGCATCATCATGTCAGATGACAGTGGTTTCAGAAAATCTCAGAATAGCTCGGATGCCGTTATTCAGGCTGTATCTGGACTACAATCTGAGCTCAATGTTGGATCTTCAATATGAGCTTTGTGTGGTGTGCAACCCACATATTTCTTGGTCATGTCATTGTTGAGCAATTTTCTTTAACGTAAATGGAAACCTGAAGCTACAAAAGCAGCCTCTGTCTTGAAAACCATTCTTCATCACTACTCCATCTTTCATGATTTTCTCTGATGCTCTATTCACAGCAAACTGCCCTCCACTGGTCTGCATTTTATAACCGCCCAGAACACGTTCGCCTTTTAATCAAGCACGACTCCAACATTGGCATCCCAGACAGTGAAGGAAAGATCCCTCTGCACTGGGCTGCACACAGTCAGGAGCCCAGCGCCACGCAAACTGTCCGCTGTATACTGGTACACACTTTTACATGCACACACCTTCCTCAGCGTCCATCCTCACTCAATCAGTCTTGTTCTTATCATCTTGATCTCATCCTGTGTGTGTGTGTGTGTGTGTGTGTGTGTGTGCGTGCGGTTAAAAGGAAGCAGCCCCCACTGAGTCCCTGTTAAACTGGCAGGACTACGAAGGTCGGACACCCCTGCACTTTGCTGTTGCCGATGGTAACGAGGCGGTGGTGGAGGTGCTGACATCTTACGAGGGCTGTAATGTGACGGCTTATGATAACCTCTTCAGAACGCCACTGCACTGGGCCGCTCTGCTGGGTCAGTGGAAACACATCCTCTCTGTGACTTCATCAAGTGTAACAGACTCCGGGATTATGAATTCACTCCTCTCAAAAACCGAATGTGACGTGCGCAAGTAAACTTCATTTATATAGCACATAGAAGTCTGATAATATAGTGTGCTGTGCAAAGTTTGAGGTACTGAGAAAGCCATAAAAGCTGTAGATCGTTAAAAGATTAAAACCTCAAATATCATTAGAACAAACACAAGTCTGTGAGTTAAAACAAATAAACTGATCAGTAAAAAAAAAAAAATAAGACATGAATCAAAACCATTAAAATGTAAATTAAATGACTGTACATACATTAATAAGTAAGATAAAGAGTAGACCAATTAAATTAATTAGTGTGACTTAAACCAATAAAACACTCTAAACTGAAATAAAATAGCATCTGAGACTAATGAAATAAAAGTTGAAAATATAATAAATAAATGAAATGTGCTTAGTTTCTGTACATGTGTTTACTGTTAACCCAAAATGAAGCAGTTATTGCTCATTGATAAGATAGTGTTTAAAAGTCTGGTCCTCTTTACTCTTCGGGTGTATTTCATTCCAGTAAGCTTGTTTTATTGCACAATAGACATATGTGGTTAGTAACTGCACTGTAAATTATGGCAGTTAACAAATGTTTACATAATGTAGAGTTTCTCTTGCTTAGTTTTGTAGAGAAAACTGATAAAAAACATTTTTGTTAAATGTCTTTGCAGAGTTTATTTAAGGGACTGTTCCAGCTTATTTAATTCTTGTCTTTCTTTGTTACTTGACATGTTCTATGTAAACGTGTTCTTCAGGACATGCCAGAATTGTACACCTGCTGCTGGAGAGAAACACTTCGGGCACAATTCCCTCCGACAGCCAGGGAGCAACACCTCTACACTACGGCGCTCAGAGCAACAACGCTGTGAGTCCAACACAAAACTGGTTGAGCAGCTGAGTCATTATAATCCACCCTGAAATATAGCAGTGTTTTAGTGTAAGTGGTGGTAACATATGTTTAATTTTTCATACCATAATAACAGCTTTTATTTTTAGATATAGGAATTGACAAGTTTTAGTTGACTTTCCCCTGCATTGTGAGGAAAGCATTGATTTATAGAAGTAGAAAAGGGTTGAAGGGAAGGATTAATCAGGGATATGATTCATAAAAAGAGTAATAATTAAAAGTACCAAAGAATAAAGTGTTATATCAACCACAGTGGAAATCAAGGAGGAAAACAAAACCATTTTACCTGCTGGTGTGTTTTATTTAGTTTCTGGTTTAATGTTAATTTGTCTTTATTTTTCTTGATTTAGAAAAATATTTCTAAAAAAATATTTCTTTATTTCAGGTAAAATAATTTTTTCACTAGTAGTTTTAATTTTATTCTTGCTTTTCATTACCTAAATAATCCTGGATGCCACCTGCAGAATTATTTAGTATATACTGCAACGTAAATAAATACATTTCTTAATTTGTATGTTGTTCAATAAAATCACCTGGAATCACTTGTCGGTGTCTGTCTGTATGTTGTAGGAGACAGTTGGTGTGTTTCTGTCCCACCCAACAGTAAAGGATGAACCTGATTTGGAGGGACGGACAGCCTTCATGTGGGCTGCTGGGAAGGGCAGTAATGATGTCATTCGCACCATGGTTGCCCTCACCCCGAACCTTGACATCAACATGGCTGATAAATACGGAGGCACTGGTGAGTGTAAACGTATGGGTCACAAACACAACTTCCTCCTTGTCTTGTTTGTTTTGAGGACCATGGCCCAGTGTTTTTGTAGACCAGGGTTGGTGATGTCATGGGGGATTCCCTTAAGGTGTTAAAGAGGCCGAGACACTGAGGGAGAGAGGGAAGTGATACTGTCAGCAAAATTAGTATGAGCTCACTGAATAGACTCCCACCACTGCCAGCACTGCCCCTCTCACACACAACACACACACAGAGACACTCCTGACTTATTGCTGCACTCTGACCCCCAGGGAGGTTTGGACGTATAATCTCCTTGGCGATAGCCCCTCTGCTCAGCAAGACAGTCATTGTTTATGCATGCATAACATGCTATGCTGAACTTATGCTAATGAGAGGGTGTGAAGGGCAGTGGAGCTGACTGGTGCACGGATCACTTCCAATGCACTTGACTCTCGTCTGTACTGTCTGGGGACTCTGTGAAGGAAGGGGGGGGGGGTTGTCAGAAGGAGGCTTAAGTGTATTGCTCCTTGTTAAATTCCTCTGTCTGTTTAACCCTCCATTGACCAGGCGATAGCTCAGAGAGGAGTTAAGAGGATGAGTGAACAAACAAGAGGCAGACGAGGAACAAGCGTTTGTCCTGAGGGGCTTTAATGTCCAGTTCAGGCACTCTTACTGTTATCTGAATGTAATTGTCTTTTTTTTATGTGTGTGCGCTCACAGCGCTGCATGCAGCTTCCCTGTCAGGCCATGTGAGCACAGTGAAGCTGCTTCTGGAGAGGGGAGCGATGGTCGACGTGCTGGATGTGATGAAACACACGCCGCTGTTTCGTGCCTGTGAGATGGGGCACAGGGATGTTATACTCACACTCATCAAAGGTGACAATTGTGGAAGCATTTCAGTAATAACTCATGAATACAGGCCAAATAAAATGTATTTGTAATGACTGAAGGTTCGGCACACGTTGACCTGGTGGATGTGGACGGTCACACTGCCCTACACTGGGCAGCACTGGGAGGGAATGCTGAGGTCTGCCAGATACTGATGGAAAATGGGATTAGTCCTAATGTACAGGTATGAATTCACCAAACACAGATGTATGTGCATTAAAATATACAACCATAAGTTGCCATTCCCTGTTGCACAGTCAGCATTCCTCTAGTTTTTACTTAACATACATTTTTTTCTGAACATGTAACTTTATCTTTCAACCCACAGTCTAAAAGCTGTTGAATAAAAACACTGCATTTTTGTCAAAGCTAACATGATGCTGTCGTAGTCTAATTATAAATGATTATTTCTTACCTGTGCATCTTACAATATTTATTTATTTTTATACTTAAGTTAACAAAAAATAGAAATGTTTTATACTGTAAATCTTTGACTAGATTAAATTATAAGCGTTATGTTGAATTATGCTACTATTTCTACAGCACAGAAGAAGAATTGCAGAGTTTTTTCATGAATTTTGCCAGAAATCTTTGAAAGAGTTGCATGCCAGTATGAAGGATATATGGCTGCTGAAATGAAACCTAGTACAAAATCAGATTTACTTCTGTGAACATTTTTTATTAATGTGGATGTTGTTAATTTAAACTACTGCGGTGTAGGATCAGGCGGGGCGGACTCCGCTGCAGTGTGCTGCTTATGGAGGCTACATCACCTGCATGGCTGTGCTCATGGAGAACAATGCAGATCCAAACATACAGGACAAAGAGGTCAGAATTTACTCATATCTATGTAAAGACACTCACACATTTGTGCAGCGTAAATTGATGCTAGTCCTTTCGCACTCAGGGGCGGACTGCTCTCCACTGGTCATGTAACAACGGTTACCTAGATGCTGTGAAACTGCTGCTGGGCTACAACACCTTTCCTAATCACATGGAGCACACTGAGGAGAGGTGAGAGAGCAGGTCATGACAGGAGAGGAGACAGTATGGAGGTATCAATGAAGCAAAGAATCACCGTAGTACCTGTTTTTGTAAAGGTACACACCCCTGGATTATGCTCTGCTGGGGGGGCACAGTGAGGTGACACAGTTCATGCTGGAACACGGTGCTCTGTCCATAGCTGCCATCCAGGACATTGCTGCTGCGTCCATCCAGGCAGTCTATAAAGGCTACACCGTCCGCAAGGCCTTCAGAGAGAGAAAGCAACTCCTCATGAGGCACGAGCAGCTGAGAAAGGATGCAGCCAAGTGAGCGCGCACATTTTAACACATGTATTTACACACGCAGAAACAGCGCAATAATCACTGATTATATTCATTCTGGGCTCTAATTAACATCTCCATCTTCATCACAGAAATCCTTTTGCATTTTTATATTTACATGCTTTGTTCTTTTGTCTTCATTATCTATCTGTCTTCCTCCTCTCACCCATATAGTCACACTCTTGCCATATCTATCTTTCTTTCTGTCATCCCTGCACACACATACATCTTCTCCCTGTCTTTCTCCTCCAGCCCGTTCTCATTCTGTCATTTGCCAATGACTGTCACCTTTGTTCCTGGTGTCTACAATGCTTTTAACAAGCAAATTTGTAACTAATTATTTCTTGGTAGATTTTGCAAACAAGACAAATGTTTGAAACATCTTAAATATAATTCAAAATCTGTCTGCACCTTTTGTACTAAAACTATGTTTATGTTCAGGAAACGAGAGGAGGAACAACGAAGAAAAGAAGCTGTGCAGAAAATTGTACTAGACAGTACAGAGAAGCAAAAGGTCCCGCTGGAGAGAGTGGAGGTGGAGAAGCCTTCTTTGGTCAACATTGTAGAAAATTTTACAATAAATGACTTGGTGGTGGAGACAAAGAAAAAATCCAAACTTGGGCGCATTAAGGTTAAAGAAGAGAGACACAAAGGTACAAAATGGGGGAAAAAAACCCTCAAAGTTTGACAAATGAACTTATATAATTTATTGTTAAATATTTTTTACTCCAAGACAATTTATTTATTTTTACACTATAAAACTTTATGGTGATTATATATTAACATATATGTTTTTAAAATATTCAATTTTGATATCAAGACTTCAAAAACCTGCCTGTTTCATTCAGTTATGTTGCTTGTTACAATATTGCAACTTTGGTGCTTGTCTTTTCTTATTTCCCCCCTAATTTTCTCTTTACAGTCCACAAGAGCAGATTATCCAGAAAAAGTAAAGCAGCTGAACAACATGAGGCTCCTGATGCTTCCAGCCACCACAGTCATGTGACTAGTGACACAGTGGCCTGTAGTCTGCAGAACAACCGACTGACAGAGCTCCTCTCTCCTTCTAGTTGCAGCCACACACTCAGTCTCAAACCAAGGCCCCCCTCTGTGCCCAAGGTGAGGGAACGGCCATCCTCACGCACAAATACACCCTCCAAAAACATCTGCACTGTGGACCCAAGTAGCCCTATTACAAGTGAGTCCCTGTCTGTAAAGAGGGGAGACACTTACATGAGTGTGCAGACTGTTGCTGGGAAGACAGATTCCCACACCTCTTCACCAAAGCACAAAAACCACAAGGAGCAGACATCAGAGAGAGAGCGAACTCACACTCCCTCATTAAGATACAGTTCATCTTTGGACCATAAAAGCCTTTCAAGAAAGACCAGCACTCAGGCTGCCACAACCTGCACACACAGGGAACATGACAAAGAACAGTCCAGGAGGAGAAATGAGGCCGCATGTATCATCCAGCGAGCCTGGCGAAGGTGAGTGTATCCAGGGGGATGTTCGGTAGCTGATGACTCCAGGGGTGTGGGACATACACTGGTCCATGTGGCGCCCACATGTACCACATATATGCCAACCATCTTTCCATGTTGAACCCCCCCATCCATGGTCTGGATGCCATCAACACTTGAGCTGTGGGGGGGAGAGCGTGGGAGATGGGAGACACAGAGAGGCAGGGAACAGGCGGGCTGTAATCTAGAGCTTTCATACTGCTTTAACAAGAGGCAAAAAGTTCAGCTTTGCTGCTCTAATAGCTACCAGCAGCCTACCTTTGCTTTTCTCTCACTCTGTCCCAGTCTGTATTTCTCTAAGAGCTTGCCAATCCACTGCAGGAGGCCTTCTGTTTCCATTCAACTGACACAATTATATTCTCTATGTGCTGGCTCTTAACTGCCTTGAATAAACTGTTTGTTTATGCTTCGTGAATATTAGTGTGAGGAGGTTCCAGCTTGTAGACCTTTGAAGACTGTCTGAGATTTTTTTTTATTGACCGACATGCATGTTCTTGTGCATCTGCAGGTTTCATGAACACAGACGAAGAGCAGCCAAAACCTGTGAGGAGGTGGCCTCAAATGATTCAAACCACGCCCACAACAGGAAAATGCGACCAGTGTCCACTAAATCTGCAGGGAATAAGAGCTCAGTGCTACAAAGCATCTATGGTAAAAAAAAAAAAAATCCTTAACATGCATGAAACATTTTTTTTTCTGTTGGAAACTTTATTAGATTAGTACATGTAATTTTATAGATGCCATAATACATATGACATAAATGTAAAAACTGCACTGCAACAAAAGCTTTGTTTGACTCCAGTCAAAGGTGACTGAAAGTGTAGCATGTACAAAACAGTGCAGCAGCACTTTTCTGTTCCAGAATATTTGGATTACCCTTTAAAGGGGGTGTTTTTCCTCAGTAACTGAAACTTTAATCCTTGAATTACCCTAAACACTTTAACAGTGGAAACAGAAGTTTTGTGGGATTAAAATGAGTTGCTCGGAAGGAGGTTGATTATCATACCTGTGTAAAACATGCTGTTAATAACTAATTGTGAGAACAGGAAACAGCATCTGGGCGGTGCTTCATCTCAAATACCAGGACAGTATCAGCCTGGTTCTATGACTGAGGCCTCTGGTAGGTTTCGCCCCACAGACAGGCTTGACCTTCATCACACATCACCAGGTGATGATGGGAGAATGGGCAGAAACCTTGCAGTGCCAAAACATACAAGTACGCACGTGGACCCCCATCACTCGCAGCTCCAACCTAACCCAACCTTCTGACGTGGTACTCTCCTCCCTCTTCTCATCTCACCTCCCTCTTTCACTCCTTCTACCTCTGACAGTCCTGGCACTGTGAAAAGTTCAGAGCTGTCAGGGGGAATGTCAGACGGCTGCGTAGAGCTATCTGCTGAACACACACACACACACACTAACCCCCACATGGTGCCACACACATTCATGAGACTAATTTTCTCACTGCCACCTTTTTTCCAAGAAGTAGACAGACATTTGACACACAGTACTGGACTGGGTCATACAGCGCTGTCATCAAAAACATTTTTCCAATTGTTAATTAATCTGTCTCAAATGGATCTTAAATATCATTTCATCTAACTGTGACCACATGTGGTAAGTGACACATTTATTTTATATCTTCAGCAGCTTCCAAATCACAATACCATGGCTTTTTATTCATGTTGTGGCCTTCAATAAAACAACAATACAACACCAGACGAGCACATGCACTGTACGTATAAAAGTGGAGTGGTGAAGCCTGCGTGTTTTGGATGTGCTGAACTTAGAAGTGGCAGTACAATGTTGTCGCTTATAAACCTTTAACTCACTGTGTTCCTGCAATCTAAGTGTTTAGAGGTTGTCAAACATGTCACAGTGATAAGTAGTTCACTAAGTACATGGGTAATGATAAGTGACTGTTTACAACAACTACAAATCAAGGCAAAATACAAATGTTAGGCCCCAGCGAGATTTGAACTCGCGACCCCTGGTTTACAAGACCAGTGCTCTAACCACTGAGCTATGGAGCCATTGTGAAACATATCACAATAGATTCACAATTTCATGACTACACCCGAGACAAGTGGGTGTGGAATTAAGTACACTAACCAGTAGTAGCAACATGAGCTTTGTACTGTTCAAGCTGATTGTGTTGGAAATCTTACATCATCACAAACTGTACCATCTGACATTTGTATGATTACAGTGTGAATTATATCTTTATGTTTTCTGTACATTAACACAGGCAACTCAATGGCTAGAAGAGGGCGTCTACTTCGAGGCTGTCAGTCACAGCTTCTCCTAGACATGCCTCTGCGCACCCAAAGCCAGTGTGAGTACAAAAGCACATACATCATTTTTACTGAAAAGAACTTTCCAGGAGCTAAATGTGTATATGTATTTATTTTACAGTGAGTGGTATAGACTGTGTGCATCTGACCGACACCTTGAACCAAGCGAAGCAATACTCCTACCATCTGAGACCACATAGTGCTTTACAGGGGACAAGAGGCAGAGGAAAACATTGAAGCAACACTAAACAGACACCTCCACATGCAGACTCGCACATAACTCATGGTCTTTGATGTTTTCTCAGCTGGCTGGCAGCCATAGCTCTATAGAATTACTATACACATTGTTCACTCAATGTGCCAGGCTTTCTAAAATTAAGCCATGTGACATCAGAGCCATGACCTCACAGGGTGGGGTTAAGTCTACAGAAATAGTGTGTGTAAAAGATAACCTTTCATCCATTGTGGAGGGAACACATACACACTCCATCTCCCTCATTCTCCATCGCTCTCGCACACATACCGAGATAACCTTTCCTCCTGTTGTGGAGAATGAGGCGGTCTATCAACAGCCAGTCATACAGATAGCCCACCTGCAGCCACGAACACACACAGTTACTCTACACACCAGTCTGGCTGCTTAAGTTCCTTCTATATAAACTATGTCTAAACTATGCCATTTTTATTTACTTTAATGCATTTGCACAAAAGTTATTCCGTCTTGTGTAATTTTAAAAAATATACCTCATTGTTGTCTATTGGATTTTTGTTGTATTACGGAAAGAATAAAAAAAAAAAAAATCCAACACCACTGAGCTGTAATTTATTTTGCCTTTATTCTTTTTTCCTCTTAGTTTTTTTGAAATTGTGTAACTCAGTATGAACTGGAGCAAGAAGTAAACAAACATTTAATTGACTAATAAAGAAGCAAAAAAAAAAAGGCAGTCAACAACAGAAAAATGTTTAAAGCAAAAATGTGTACAGTACAAGTACAAAATGCCATTTTTCCTGTGTTCCTGTGGTAAATTTCGAAATATGTACCCATACCCACTGAAATCTGTGAGTGTTTTCTTTGTAAAAATGTTTCTGAGATGCACATCAGGTACAGGTCTGGCCTGTACATTGGTCAGTACATGTCTCGAAGGCTCAGGTTTCCACGGTGAACTGATGAGCTGTGAGCCACAGTGACACTGTAACAGTAAAGCAAGTCTGTCAGCCACTGCTCCCTGGTCGCACCACGGGAGTACCTCTGGAACACACACATAAACAGAGTTGGTTACTGAGCAATAATCCTCCCATGTGTTGCAGCTTCTCTACCTGATGTGTGTGCTGTTACCGTGAGGTGCTGTATGATATCTTGCAGCAGAGCAGTGTTGGCCAGTAGCTGGTTGTGGAGCGGCGTGTGCTGAAGCAGCATCGACAAAATCTGTCCGAGATGTGGCAGCTCCTCCTCATCCAGTTCTCCAACACGCAACAACTGCAGGACCATCCGCAGCAGACGAGGAATTGTGCTCAGTGCTGAAACGCAAGCGCCCCAAATGGCCTCCCTGCAGATGTGACAGGGTTGTTTTAATTCAGGAGAAGGTAAATCATGTGATCAGTGTTTGTGCTTTAGGTTTTAAATGCTATTACAGTAGAAATCACATAATTTGTCACTAGAGCACAGCATTTTTAAACAAACCTTTTGTGGTTGGTATCAGTGGGTGCCTCCTGCTGCAGGGTGATGAGCAGAGCCAGCAGACTGAGGCAGCACTGAGACAAAAAGCGCAGCACAGGCTCAGTGGGCAGGACGGACAGATCCAGTAATCTGGACACAGCTCTGAGCAGCCCAGCTGCCATACTGTCAGGAACCACCCCCAACTTGGCCTGAGACACATATAGACAGTCAGTGAACCTGATGCTAATTTAAATGCATATTTCCAATAAAACAATACAAATAAAGCTTAGGATATGCTGGTATAGGAGGAAAATACACGTATAAATATGTACAGAAATAACAGAAATACTCAAAGTGTCCTTACCAGATATTTGCAGATGCCATTTTGAACGATGTCAAAACACTGAGACTTTGAACCCAGAGTTTCCATACAATGGCACACCTCCTGTGAATGTTAACAAATATAAACACCAGTCAAACATACTGCATTCTTACTACTACCAAGACTGAATATTGGATATTTTCTGCATTTAGGACTTATTACAATAAAATTAAGAAATAGAAGTTCGCTCAATTACCAGAGTGCACCTGCCAAGGCCCAAGGTTCATTTCAACCAAATCTCACATATAAAAATCCAGCCTCTGCACCTTCAGTGGATCTGCTCCCAAGTTTAGTGTTTTCAACCTTCAATCCATTATCTACAATTCCACCAAGTTTAATTATAGTCAGTTGAGTAGATCCGAATAATTCGGGTGACAGTTAAACCTCCAAGCAGTACCCAAAACCGCAGCCTTGAAACAGGAAACACGCGTGTACAATGTTTTTTTTGTTTCAGAAAAAAATAAATCAAGCACCTTCTAGAAGTGAAATAACACCAACAAAAAAGGAATTTTGATAGAATTAAGCAGATGAACCCTAACCCAATGACACATTGCATATGGGTTTAAAAAAAACTGCCAACTTTTTAGAGCTGAAAAATAAGGCTGTACTTTTTCTCATTAACTTCAAATCAAAATCAAATTTCTCATTAGCTTTTATCAAATTGAGGAGTGTGTGCGTGCTGAAGTGCAGGAGTCAGTAGGAGCCAGTGTGTCAAAATGGTGCACCTGTTGGCATTCTCTCCGTCATTAAAAACAATCTCATCTCATTAGTCCAACCAGAGTTGACACAGTACGTTCCTTAATGCCACCCCGCCCTCACCGCTACATGTCCCCTCTTTCCTCCTCCATCACCACTTGTGATTGACTCGGACAGGGAGATGAGAGAGGCAGGATCTGAGGCCTTAATTGAGGAGCTGAATTAGTGATTATAAGCCTCCCAACCTGCTCACACACTCGCACAAACTTGCTCTAGGGCATAGTTACGTTAACGGTAATTTCTGTGCAGAAATGTCACACTCCCATCATGCCATGGGCTCTCATTAGCATTTGTGCATATCCGCTATGCCCGATAACCACGCATCTCCAACCTGTGCAACGCGATAAAGGTCCCCTCTCTGCCGGAGCTCTACGATAAAGCTTCCACCCTCTGAGCTCAAGATGAGCTACGGAGAGAGACCGGGGGGACAGAATGACCACAACTGTGTCCGGAATATCAACATTTTTCAATTTTCAAAACAATATGTTCTCTCTCTCCCTAGTTTCTGTCCTTTCATATTTAATCCAAGTGTAACTGGACAGCAGTTTTAGAACCAGTTTGTGTACATGAGGATGGCAGCACTTATTTTGCGAACACACCTCCACAACATCCCAGTGGTGAGTGAACTGCTCCAGCGATGTGGGGTAAAGGCTGAGGGGTGAGAGAGAGCTGGGAGGTAAGGTACTCTCATCGCCAGCCTCCTGCAGCGAAGCAAGCTTGTCGGACGAGAAACCAGTCAGGGTGGAGAACAGGAAGCTGATGTAGTCCACGTCCCGTAGGGCCGCTTCCTGGCTCCCTACCGACCAGCTGCTCAGAGATGACCTGTGGAACATAATTAGTTAAAATGTTATATAATTTCACACAAAATCTCTGCTGAACACAATTTCCGGCTTAAAATTTATGTAGCAACTCTGTGTCTTAATAACAATAATTAATAATAATATCATGGGCATTTCTTCAGCTTTTGCGTATCTGCTCCTCGTTTTCTTGGGACATAATAGCACATGGTGTCCAGAAATACAGATATGAAAAATTCTGCCTTGCCCTTAGGGGAGGATGGATCTGTAACAGTAGGAAATGTTTGTGTATAACAGTGTGTTTTTTTTTAACGCCCAGGAGGCACACGCAGACTGATCTGTTTTCTCAATACTGCATGACGACGCTGCATTCCAGTCTCCCAAAGAGCTCTTTGTATCAAACCCATTACACACACATCCTATCACTTATGAACGCAGTCCTTCCTCCACTCAAAATTTGTATAACACTGCCCCACTGACACGAGCAAAAGGTCAGACACAGGAATAAAACACATACATGATCACAGGGAAAGGTGAGCAGGGAGTATGCAACAGAATGTTAAAAAACACCTTTATTGTTCATCACTAAGTTGAAAATCAAATATATGAGACCTACACATCAGTGCCTGTCAGGGAGATAAAATGACCAATGCGATAGCGCAATACTGCCATCTGATGGTGAGAGTGCTATGAGAGCATCCAATACTTGACTGTCAAATCAAGACCAGCTTGTGACCTGATGATGTATCACAGAAGATTTGATTTAAGTGACTAAATAGTTGCATTTTCAGAAATTCAACAAACGTTTTTAAAAAAAAACCATCACGCTTTGACAGCACTAACTGTAGTGTGTGGATTATTGAATTGCATGAAAAGGCAGAGTTCTGTTTGTTTTACTGATGAGACGAAACACAACAAACTCCCACCTCCATTCAACAAAATTGCAATCACATAAATGTGGACTCTTAATGTGCATTATTTAAATTTTGTATGTCTCTGAAAAGCCTGGCTCATCAAAAATGATCCAAAAGCAGTGATAAAATGGTCAGGAATGGGGCTGCAGAATAGATACAAAATATTCATTGTGCCGTAGCATTGTTTGATACTCTTATATTGATATGCAATCAAATTGATACCTATTACTGAGGGGAGCAGAGGGCTAGGGACAATCTGATTGATCTCCAGAGTGTGAATGCATGGAGTGAGCAAATAAAATAATTTCCTATTCAGTGCAGTCTTCTTTAAAGTATTCATAATGAAGGTTCATATCATGATGATGTAAATGACTAGTCAGAACTACAAGGTACATTCATTATTGCACTTATGTGCACTGACTTATGTGTATTTAAAAATGGGTATGCAGAAAATAACACTTGGGAAACACTGCCTTCCTTACACTGATGCCTAGGGTATTTAAGCGCACCTGAAATGTATGATACGAATCAGAGAAGCAGCAAGGCCAGCAGAGATTCGTCCGGCATTGCAGCAGCAGCTCAGATTGGCCAGAAGGGTCTGGGGCATCTTGGGTAGGAAATAGAGCAGCTGCACCATTTTTTGCTGTGATTCCCCTGGTAACAACACCACCACTCCTTCCTGTGGATCTACACATAAACACACGTCATTCAGAATTACGTAGAGCCAGCATACCACTGCGACCTCGTGGGTCAGAGAAATTAGAGCGATACCAGGAAAATCAACAATGTTAATACAAGTAAAAAAAAAAAATTAAAAAAAACAGAGGCAGACAGGCATAGACACTACATTGAGTGCTCAGATCATCTGTGTGTACGTGGTGTTCTCTCCCACTCTGACGCACATACTGATGTCAGAAGCCCAGAGACAAAAGAAGTCTTGTGATGGTGAAACGCTGGCTCTGCTGCAGTTTCTATCAGTGACCCCCCCCCCCCCTCTCTCTCTCTGAGCCCACTGTGTCAAACACCAGCTCACTATCTGACCATTCCCTGAACAGCGGATATGAGTATGCTTCCAGCACTGTGGTATTATGGTTTTCCACAGCTCATCTAAAAAGTTACTTCACTGAGGAACATGGAGTTTTGTCGCCTCCTACAGATCCTTTGGTGCAACATGTGTCCTGCCTGGATACTGATATTTCAGTTTTAGTAATATGTTTGTCCTCTTTCTAGTTGTTGTTGCATTCTTCATTGTATCATGCTGTTGTTGAAATTAAAATTAGTCTTTGTCAATCATTTGATAATTAATGCTAGTAAATTTACATCATCTCAGAGAGAGCTTAGTCTATGTGCATATTTACTGCATTAAATTGAAAGTCAACTACAGAGGAACTTGATTCTTCTTACAAGGTATGAAATTTTACAGAGCTTTAAACTACTCCTGATCTGGCAAAAATTTCAATTCTTCTGTATATTAGATCAGACATAAAACTAAGCTATTATTGATGCACAATTCATGTGCAAAGATGAATCATTGCTAATGCACTTCAAGTCACAATACCATTAAATTCACTTATTTTAACTCGTAAAAAAACACATAAAAAACACACAAAATTGGTATTCGCTGAGAAAAAAAAGAGTCTGCCAATATCTGCTACTCTGTTTTTAAAAAAATTATTACAACAATGTAATTTCCCTTCTATAATAATAATAATACAATAATTCTACAAAAATTTTGTTTTAATCTCTCCAGAGTTCTGTGGTGCTGAAAGACACAGCATGCTGCAGCAGTTACTTGTGTCTATTTTTTCATTTTAAATCAATAATATTCTTATTAACAGGAAAAATGATAAAAGATCAAATCCAGTGCTTTATAAATGTTGCATCTATCTTTCTGACTCATGCAAAAAGGACAAAAAGTGAGCTGCCATGAAAGCCATACAATAAGTTACATGATCCTATGATTTCAGAGCAGAACCTTTCTCAATAAGTCTCGACTTTGATTTAATGGATCCTTTTCTACCCGAAAGGCTTCAAGCATCATTATTTTATTCCACTTTCACATAAAATAAACCTTGTGTAATTGGTTCAAACTTTCAAGGTTAAGGACATTTTTGTCTGTTGTATTCATGGACTATACATACCATACAGCCTGCAAGCATGTGTCTGCAAACTGTTGAGCATGTCTTTGTTGCCTCGAGAAGCAGCAGCCTGAATGGACTGGATCAGCTGTGCAGACAGAATGGGGTTACGATGACCCAGCTGGGACAACTGCACAGGAAGAGATGCCAACCAGTGACAGAGCACTTTACTCCTTTGGAGACAAAAAGAAAAGCAATGCAGCCAATTACAAAACCTTGTTTACATACTAATGCAGTAGACGGACACAGATTTTTTGGGGAAGCACATAACCATGGGATGTGTACGAGCCTGAAGGGAGAGTCCCTTTCACTCACAGAGTGAAAGGACTTCCTTGGAAGGCTAGGACTTATTTTATTTTGTTAATTTTTATATTATTATTCTTCAACTCGACACTTTAAACTGGAATATGACCCCCTCAACATGCTAAAAAACTCAACAAATTTGGCACACATGTCAAATCTGGCAAAAATGTGATAAACTATAAAAAAAATTAACCCGTTATGTGGAAAAATGTGGGCTGTAGCACCACCTACAGTAACAAATGGAACAAAAAAAGTAAGTGGTGGACCCCAAGAAATGTCACCAGTGCCGAGCCAGAGGAACCGATTGGCTGTTACTAGTGCCAAAACAGCTCAATAAGCAACAGACAGCATCTGCCAGAGAAGGGCTCTAACAACAAAAAATGTCCTCAAAGGCCTTGTCTTCTTCAATGCCATGAAGTTGCCTCTTTGACCTTTGCAAGAGAGCACCAAACATGGGACACTGAAAGGTGGATTTTTTTATTCTTGGATCCTGATGGATTCCAACATTACTGACATGACAAGGAGATCCCACTGGAGATGTTTACTAGGCAGCACAGTGGAGGGGGCATGGCCATTATGATCTGGGGTGCTTTTTCTTTCAGTGGAACAATGGAGCTTCAGGTTGTACAGGGGCGTCAAACGGTGGCTGGGTATGTGGAGATGTCGCAGGGGGTATCCCTCATGACTGAGGGCCCTGGTCTGAGTGGTAATGACAGGGTTTAACAACAGGACAACACTACAGTTCACAATGACCACCTGACAAAAGACCGAGAACAGAGGAAGAACACTACTCTTTTGGACCTTCCTGAGTGTTCCCCTGATCTAAATTCAACTGACAACATTTGGGGATGGATGGCAAGGGACGTTAACAAAAATGGATCAGTTCTAGACAGGGGGTTCAAAATGACCGTCTGTGTTCAACCACAGCAGCGATGTCGTGTTGCCAGAGGCTTTGGTTATGCAGCTCAACAATCCAACCATGCTTAAAGACAAAGCTTTTTGCATCAGGAGGTCATGACAGTGTGAATACCTGACAGAAAATGATTCGCTACTTCTTTAAAACATTATGAAATGAACTAAGAGCAAAGAATAAGATCCAGGATGTCCCTTATTTTAATTTTTTTAGGTTGGTTGAATTACAGTCTCAAGTCAGAACAACACAGAAATAAAATAATATCTTCTTCACATTAGGAAAAGTGCAACATTAGAACCTAGCACAACATCAAAGACTCAATAAATTAGTTGTGTTAAATGCACCCATTGTTTTTCCACCTCTCCAGATCCCAAGTTTGCAAAGCTCACAGTTTGGTACCGCATCGATCTCCTTGTTCAGTCATAAATATGTCCACACAGCAAACAGATCAGCAAAAAACTCTGAGCAAATCCTGTGTCTCAGTTTAAAAAGAAACTGTTGTGTGTGTGTGTGGTCTGTGCAGACATGGACCTGGACTGTGAACGTTGGTAGTTTAAAAAAAAATACTATTTAGTTCTTATTTACTTTTAATCACTACTTAATAAATAATAATAATAATAATAATAAATATATGTATTATTTATCTGATACCTGATCGGAACATAATATCTGAGTCCGGATCTAGTCCGCAGTCACGTGATTTCCAATCATGTGATCAGATCGGGACAACCCTAGTTACTGCATCAGACTGTCAGATGGAGAGCACTTTTGCCTAATTAAAAATGCTACATCAGGACTTTTATGTTGGAGTATTCATACAATTTCAATTCAGTACTCATTTGCAAGGATGACTCCAATGCAACATCATCAACACACCCACTGGCAAAACCTGCTCTACTCTCACTTTGGTTCGGTTGGACATCATGCAGACTTTGTGCTGGGGTGCTGGCAGGGAAATGTCTGGTTTATGTTACATCCAACTGATTTGGACTTTTCACATGCACATCTCCTCCAGGTAGTGACCAGTAGATTTTAGGATATGCGCATGTGGCGTGCATGTGTGACGGTAACTCATGATAGAAAATGGTGTTACCTGGCTAGGTGGGTATGTTCTTGCTCCTGCAGGTAGAGCTTGCTGTAAAAAGACAGCAGTAGAGATCTGGTTTGCAGAGTAAGGTGCCTCTGTTGATAGTAGGTATAGACTGCTGTTAACAGATCCTCTGTCACTGCTGCAACATGCAAAATAGAACCATGTTAAAGAAAAAGACAGTCATTCTTGTGTTTGTTCAGTCATTCAAGAATACACCTCACATACTTACTTTTACTCCTCTGTGTCAACACCATCTTCCACACAGTCCCCAGCAACATGTGAAGCTGCCTGTAGCTTAGTTTAACTCCACTGCTCAGAGTATCTCGAACAAACATCCTGAGGGGGGTCAGCCAGTCTCCATCCGTCTCTCTGGACAGTGCCTGCCTCTGGCTGAGGGACACCATTACCTGGCAAAGTGTAATGTTCAGGGCAAGAGGCTCCACGGTTACTGTTGGGATGGCTGCAGTCTGCTTACTCCTGAAGATGACAGTAATTATACTAAGGGTTAATCTTCACAAACAATAGACAGAATCATACCACGGCATACAATGTCTTCTGTAGGCTGACAAATCAAATCATTAAAGTTATTAATTCAAATATATAAACACATCTCAAATCACTTGCATACCAAATATCAAAGAAAGAAAAGTACAGGCTACTATCGTTTACCTTTTCAGATCAATCTTCTTTCTATGTTTGGGTGTGTCCCGGGTTCCATAGGGAAAGTTTTTCATGAAGTGCTGTTTGAAGTCTCCCAGGTATTCTTTCCGGAACCAGGCATCCTTAACAAAACCAGGCAGTCTGTCATTTTCTTATTTATCATTCAGTCCTTTATCAGACAAAAACACCATGTGAACATTCCTCATCTCACCAGGTCATCCTGTTGCCCCTGTTGCGGTGCCAGTTTTCTCAATAACTGTAGAATAGACAAAACCTGGAACATAACTGACATGGCATCTGGAGCGAGCAGGTGAGCACCCTCAGTGTTGTTCCAGGGACAGTCAGTTGTACTGGCCTCCACCCACACTTCTAGCAGAAGAGGCACAAGCGTAGCAGCAAAGCTTTGAACAGCCTCAGCAGAGTCCAGACCCTCACCGACTTCAGCGGCAGATTCCACCTGTGGCCTAGTGAGAGCATAACAGATATAGAAACAAGAGAATTGTCAAATATAACTGAAACAAAGTCTAAAGTTTACAGCTGCAAGAAAACCTATGTGAACCATCTGAAATTTCCCATTTTTCTGTATGAAATGGTCATAAACTATGATCTGATCTGCATTTAAGTCAGAGTGCAACCTGACCAACACAAACACTTACATTTCATTTCAGCTATTAAACACTGAGAATCCTGCTGAATTAAGTATGTATGACTCAAGAAAGAGATAATTAGTCAGGAATTAGCAAACCTGAATTCTAATCAACAAAATGTGATTTAAGCCATGCATGAAGCCACTTTGACTTATTAAAAAAAAAAAACTTGACCCTCTAGAGTTCCTCTAGAGAACCCTTGCGGTTCACGAGAAGCAATTGTTCATGTGAACTATACCTCACAAACAGACTACTCAGAATTGTTGATTTACAAGTGATTGGAAGGGGGTACAAAGTTATCTCAAAGACTTGAAGAATTCACCAGTCCACTGTAAGACAAACAGTCTACAAATGGCTACTCTCTCTAGAAGTGGATGCCCTGCAAAGCCGACTTCCAGGCCACAATGCAGAATGCTTAGTGAGGTAAAAATAAATAAATAATAAAATTAAAAAAAAAAAAACCCATAGAGTTACAGCTAAATGATTAAAGGAATCTTTGGAACAGGTCAACCTCTCTGTTTATGAATCTACTATATGTCAAAGATTGAACAGGCACGTGTCCAATGTGTGAGTCCATGGATGGTGATTCTGCATTCCTGCTGCCTGCCAAAAGTTAAATAAAAGTAAACTAAATTTTTTTTCAAAATTCTTTTACATTGTGGATGATTTTGTTTAAAAAAAAATTCAGTCTTAACCACAATACATGTCTTGATGTGTATAAATCCATACTTAAAGTGGTTCAAATTGCTTGTACAATGCATTGTTATAATAAGAGCTTGTACATCATACCTGAGTCTAAAGGTGGAATGAGGAGTTGGTTTGGCTCCAGAATGCTCATAAAGCTTAACACCAATTTTGCTGTACATGAGCTCTTCCCAGTTGAGATGCAGAGATGCAAGACGGCCCTCTCCACTAGAGCCAAATGCTCCCTCCGTTGGGACTGACATATCACCTTCTTCCACTGGTCGTTCTTCAACTACTGCCTGCAAAAAGCGTCCAAGCCTAAACACCAGCATCAAAATAAAATTTAAAAAAAGACTATTCACCATTTATGTTTTTTATGCATTATTCTGACTATGTGCAAGTGGATTTTTCACCTAAGGAGGACAGAAAGTCTCCACTGCTGGCTAGTGACAGTCCTGCTAGGGTTGACTGACAATGACCAGCTCCGTCCTTTAGCATCCGGGGTCTTTTTGATTCCTCCCCCACTTTGTTTGTGAGAGATCAACTCTAGGAAGTTGGTAAGGAGTACAGCAGAGCGTGCTGCCAGGAGTGCAGGGTAGTGTTCCAATAGGACATCCAGGACCTTCATGGCATCCTCCTGGATGCGTGTTTCAATGTGGGTCATGGCACAAGACAAGTGAGCACTGAGGAGTGGGAAAAAAGGAGCCACTCGTTCCGCAGGCACAGATTGTGCGATGAACCTAAAAGCAGTTTTAGACAGTTTAGAAAACACAGACTGGTTTTTAAATTGTGCTATTTTCTATTATTTTAATATCACTGTTAATTGACAAACCTGAGCAAACGTGTGGCAGCCACACGAACATTAGCATCTTTGTCTGTGAAGACAGCTGCCACTTCAGACAGCAATCGAGAAAGTTGCTGCTCTAACAACGAAGGATTGAGGGAAAGCAGTTCCTTCAAACCCAGCAAGGCACTATGTTTTACATTGGCATTGTAATGATGGAGCTGAGATAGGAGATCCTAGTCAATGGAAAGCAAAGGGAAATGAGCACATATAAATATTTCACTTTTGTCAAACCATTATTATACATATGACATAAAGTGAGATAGAAAATAGGGCTCACATTAATACCAAGATGTCTGTGTGTTGTGGGTCCACTAGTGTCTCTCTTCAGCTGTTCAGATAGTTGGATTCCCTTTGTACGGAAATTGGTGTTTGTGGCATTATCAGCCCTAGGCTTCTTCTTTCCCACCTTTAACTTGACCTTCTGGAAATCATCCTGCCTCTTCTTCTTCTTTGCCTTCATTTCAAGGGTCTTTGCTGCTGTTTGTGTTGCTGTGTAGTGGTGAAGTCATGAGTGAAATTAATAGAAGTACTCCATCAGCAAATTGTGAAAAGAACACATCACAAGCATAGGTTCAACATACAAAAAATTAATTAAATAACACTTATCAGAAAAACACTAAGCATCGATGTGTCCATATGTGGCACCATCTTGGAATTTTATTTATTTATTAATTATGCAAGTATTATGTCATCTCCAGCCACATAACCAGGTTCAAGAACACCTTCTATTCCAGAGTTGCTGCTCTGAACAAAACCAAATAAACATGGACACTTTACAATGTAATTGCACTCTGCTGCTAAACAGTAACTAAACCCATACTCAGAACATTGCACTACCTACTTTTTGCCAATACCGGACATTATAGTCACTACTGTCACCTGTACATTCTTCACATTTTGCCACTTGACTCACTTTTGTGTGTTTCTTTTTTATTTGTCTGTTTATATATATATATATATATATATATATATATATATATTTATATATATATAATCTTAATGTGTGTATTTTACTTGAGCACCTTACAGAACATAAAACTAAATTTCAGTTGTACTGTACAATGGCATTCTGCAATAATAAAGCTTATTCTATTCCATTATGATCAAAATATATGAAAAGTGAAAAGCAAACGTGGTTACTACACAGAAAATTACTGTTTTGAGTGTATTACTACTATGTAAGATGTTTCTGGTTCTTATTATTGCTGCATCGGTGTGTATTATGTTGCATTTTACTGCTGTGCGTGATTAAGGTCGACTCTATAAGATTCAAAGTGTTCAAAATCAATCTTTTCATACCCATAAAAACAAACCTATTTCTAGCTTGTAATAATATCTATAAGAGCAACATTTAAATAACCCATCACAAACGTTCAAAAAGGAAACGTGGAGGAATTTAAAGTTACATACAAACAAACAAAAGTAGGGGAATAAAAAGTGCAATGTTTGCAAATTACATCAGGCTATAAAGCTGCACAAGATAGAAATAAATACTTTAAATTTGCTCTAGGTACAGTAAATAAATACATGCAATTAGTTACATTCCGTCATTGTTACTAAGTATTGCATTCATTGTTCTTTAGTCTCTGTGCTTAACGGTGAAGTTATAGTTGCATTTCATTACAACGGTACAATGAACATATTATCTTATTACCGAATACCTGGGTTCTAACAGAACGTTAGCATACCTAGCCGTTAGCTAACACTAGCTGCTAGCACATCTCTACCTCAGCTTCATGCTTAACATTTTTTACTCACCAATGAGAAACCCTTGCTACACCAACCAAAGATTTGTACAGCAAAAGTCTGCCGATCTGGGGAGCAGCAGAGACAGTCTGTTCACAAATGAACACATAAAGAAACTATACAATATGTATTCTCGTGTTGATGCAGTGGGTCCTGACGATGTGTGTTTGATATGTACAAAGCGGCGAACCGTTCAATATTACAGAGCATTACAGCTACAACATAACGGGTTTCTGTGATCAAACAAACAGTACTTTAGTGCTCCTATGTAACCGAATAAACACACGCTGTCATCAAGTGCCCTTACAAAATAGCTCCACTTGATTTAGCTTCTGGAAGTATTACAATACAATTCAGTAGTACAGCGCCAGTCTGTCACATTAGTCACTTTCTAGTCGTAACGAAGTTAAATATAGCTCCAGTGTTTATCTAGAATGTATCTTTGGATGTATTGAGTGTCTTTGCCCTCAACACATCTTCATGCAACTTGTTCCAGATATTTACCACACGCTGGGAGAAGATCTTTTATTGTACCCTATTGCGGTAATAGAAAGTGTACAAAACAAACGCACTACGATGTCTTCAGACATGCCTTGTAAATATTAGGCGTGACGATTAGTTTCTAATTTACGAATTCAATTTAAAATGTAATAATTTAGTTTATTTCCATGGTTGATTTTACATTTTATTGTATCTTAATTGTTGGGGTAAATCAATTAAAGATAACATTTTAAACAGGCAAACGCCTAGTTTCCTAATCCTATAGAGTAGTGGCTCAATGCAATGTAATATTTTATCTCACGGTTGCTGCTTTGCCAACCTCGACTGGCAACTGTCACCCCGAGGAAATTGCAGCGGACATTAGTAAATCTCAGGTAGGTTGGGTATGTTTATTCGTCTGATTAACTTATGGAGATCGCCGTGAAATGTATAGCTATAGATGGCGTAATGTAATGTTATCAAAAAGCTAGTTGTTGTTGAGGTTTAACGTTGGGCAGGCTCCGCAAGGCCCAAAAAAGATTAAATGGTTTTAAGTAACTAAATGTCAATACAGAAACCTCATTAAAAATGGTCTTAAATAGAGAATGTTTCTTTTCTTTTATTGTGCGTCTGCTAACAAAGACTTGTGCTTTGTCCTACAGCAGAGGGAAATGGAGGAACAGGCTTCTGCCACACAGTCTCCCAGTAGCAAACCAACTAATGGACCGCAGCAGCAACACCAGAAGATGGGCAGAAATGTCAGGGTAAGTACGACAGTGTCGTACTCAGGAAACACGATACGAACAAGACGCAGGTGCCCAGCAGTCCTACTACACACGCTCTCATTTCCGTTCCGCTGTTGAAGGAAAACAAACTTTTCTCTCTACGTATATTTTTCATGGACACGGGCTGTTGTGATGCCTAATGGAGACATGGTTGGACCTGTCCCCCCAGGCTTCACAGTTTTAGCCTCAACTCACTGTTGTGGTCAAGGAACCAGTAAAGTCCTGGTCGCTGGTTTCATGCGTTTCGATTTTTTTCCTGTTATCTTGAATTTGAACCAAGTTTCATTACAGGCTGCTCGGTTTTTACATCTGAGTGTTGCCTTTTTCAATGTTTTTTTTAATAAAGGTGTCGTGTTTATACGGACGAAAGGACAGCTATCCTAAAAAAAAATATGTATTTGCAGTAGAAATTGCATTGCAAATTAATATCTAGTGCGTCAGAGCTTGAAAGCAGACTCTTGTCTCCAGTGGTTACACAAATATTGGATTCACACTATTATTATGTACACATTTGCTGGATTACTTTTAGTATGAGTGACTTTTTCATGTATAATTTCCAGTCAGCTGATTGTGCTACAATATTTTTCCACATGTCTCTAACAACAACTAAAGAAACATGTTTTCTTGATTATATGATGCTTTCAGTCTACCTAAACCCCCACAGCTTCATATCAGCTGTACCCCATGGACCAAGTTTTTTTCTGATTCAGTATTTACCAAGAGAGTCTAGAAACAATAGATGAAATAAAGTTTAGATTTTCTTGGTGGTGTCAGCTTTACTCCTGAAAAGGGGGGAAATGTTTCACTTTCAGGGTGTTACGTTTGCTGCTTTCTTTTGTCAAACTGAGATTTGGCTCTCATCCACAGCACACAGGTGTGTATGCAGAGTGGAAGAGAAGCAGAGGATGAAGCGTCACAGTCTTGTTTTTTTATTACTGAGGTCTTGACCTCAGTTTCCTCAAGTGGGGGCACAGCCTCAGCCACTGTGTTCACAAATTGAACACTGTTTTATTCCTCCTTCAGAGAATCAAACCTTTCATTTCTTCCCTATTTAACAAGTAATATGTTGTTGCGGTACATTCTCATGTAATGAGAAGTAAATGTAATAATTAGGATACAGTTAAACAGACTTGCCTCTGTGACATGCTGCTGTGTAATGGGAGTTATGGAGAATGAGGGAATGGCTCTTTTGGCATATTTACTGTGGCAGTCTTGGACACAGAGTTCAGTCCTCTGCTAAGTGTCACCCTGTCACTAATGCCTATGTGTCTCTCTCCTTCATTTGGGTGTATTCCCGCCACTGACAGAGAAAGCAGCTGCAGCATTCTGCTGATATAGGTAAGTCCTTTACACATGGAGCCACTTGCCAGTTCTGAGAGTCGAAGCTTGAGACTTGATGTTCCTGCTTCATTTTATGGGTGGTGGCATGTTCGCCACTCTCAGACGCACTCTCAGATAAGTTGGCTTCTGTGTTGCCATCTATGGTGTTTTTGTTTGTGGAGATCAGTGATTTTCACTGCAGAAATCTAGCCAAACACTTTCACTATCTTGTATGTAATTTCTAGATACTCTTGATTATTGTAGAGTCAGTACTGTTACTGTATTATAATTCATATAAAAGGTCGATACAAAAATACTGAACAGTTAGAAATATAAACCTGTTCTCCTAAAATTGCTACATTGAAGAACAGCATCAGTAGCCCCTTAAGTGCGTGGCTACCTATACATTGTTGTAACTTATCCATGCATCCATTTTTTGTGATGGTTGTTTAATGACCTTAACATGAATATCAGTGCACTTGTGGAGTGAAAGTTGTATCAAATATTTGTACCCTGCTGAATGCAGTATTTTACCCACTTTGTTGCCTGTATTACAGTGGCTTGACTGATGTGCTGTGTAACACTATTTCTTAATCAGAGTAAACCTACCCTGGTTAACAGATTGTTTTATGAATTGTTCATTTGCAGTTGAAATGCTTCATTAGTGTCCATACAGAAGTGAAATTTCTGTAGTTGTCCATCATGGTAGCTGGTGAGTTGCAGCCCAGTTGGGCCTATGAAGGGAATGAACTGAGAACTGCTGTTCTTATTCTTCCTCCTTTAAAGCGCACAGTTTGGGTTAGCAATGGTTTTATTAGATAAACACTTCCCATTAGTTAAATTCCTCTCTGAAATGTATTTTAAAAATAAAGAGTGGCTCTTGTGCCACTAAACCTTTGACTTGTGCTATATTTGCACTACTTTTGCTGATGTTTGAGTGTTTGCTGTTAACCAGGTACTGGTTTGGATGTTTGTTGTATGGATGAAACTTGAACTTGTTTGTTGGACATTTTTTGCTGTCCCAGTTATTGTTTATCAATGATGAACCACCACAGAGTTGTTGGTTTTTTTTGCACTAACCACTGCTGTTTTTTTTAGTTTTTTCCAAAGGGACATATATCCAAACTATCCCATCTCTCACCAAACAGTTGAAGGGGATCAGTGATTGTGTCATTGGTAAGTACAGGTTTCCTATCAGATCTATTGTCCATTCTTCACTGAAATTCATAAATAATGATCGTGTGTTTGCAGGTCTTCAGTATGTGTGGGAGTACCGCAGCCCCAGTAAATCTGTCCCACCACACTACCAGTGTAAACTCTGTTCTGTGGCTCGCTTGCAACATGATATGCTTGATCACGTGAAAGGCTGGAAACACAGCTTCAGATACTTGGTGCGTACATTAAGTTCTCGTCGTGCCCGCGTTGGGTCTCCGAAGTAAACACTACAAAGAGTACAAAGAAAAACAATAATCATTTCAATTTGTTTCATGAATGACTGCTTTGGATTGAGTCTCATATTTTGTGAAGTCAAAAGTTTAACAGTTAAAATAGTTGTGTGTCACCTTGATAAAGATGTGTGTTTGTACTCGTATATTTCCTTACCTTCACCAGAAAAAGGCACATCGTGACAAGATCTCTTATGAGGAGGAAGAGGCTGTTAAAGACCCTACTATAAGAAAGTTCATTAAAGACATTGCTGCTGAGGTGGAAAGGACCGAAGGGAGGGGACAACTCAAGGTGAGCATCAGATCTACACTGTTGTATTGATTTTTACAAATGTCTTGCTTTTATTCTCCTGGGTCACAAACAGTTGTTTATTGCTTGGACAATCTGAATTTACATTTTGTTTTACTTACAGTGTTGTTATGTAAATTCTCAAGAGTTGGACGTAAGACTGACAAACTGAAAAGCCATTGCTGGACCAGTAGAATTATGCTATTCACATTAAAGTCATCATTAAGTAATGTGCAGTTGCATGTATTTGTAGCTTTGCTTAACACCTAGCTAGAGTTTTGAACATTTTTGACAAGCTTATTATTTCCTGAGGCTGCAGTTACTCTGATGTTATCACTACCAGTGATGTCTTGAACTTAAAAAAAAAACAAACAAAAAAACGCTCATTCAGTAGCTTTGCTTAAAGGCAAAGTATGTAGCATTTCCCTTAAAAAAAATAGTATATGCAATGTAACATAGGTTCAGTACTTGGGGTGGGTGGGGGAAGTTGGATCGGAACTTGATACAAAAGTTTCATGTTCAAGTTGTGTGTTTCTTGCTGTACATTTGAAAATGGAAAATAAAAAAGATCTTGATTTAAAAAAAAAAAAAAAGTAGATCCTAGTAATAAGTTCACATAAACACTATACAGTGTAATACTAATAATCATTCTCAATCATCACTACTGACTCTGCATTAGTGTGTGATCATGTATTTACCTATAGAAACTCTGTTGTCAGTTTATATTTTATATTTTCTCCTTGTTATAGTCACTTTATATAGTCATAGGCCACTACATTTTTGGGTGTTTGCATCTCCAGCCAATAACATCACTTACTCTGAGCAAGCAAAATAACGTTAAAAAAAAAACAAAACACCTAATTTAGATTCACAGCTCCCTATTCTTTTTTTTTTTTTTTTTTACACATGCACACACTCAGACCTGTCAGTAATGTACACAGCCGAAATGAGGAAGCTTGTACTTCAGATGTATTTTGGCTCTAGAACATAAACTGTAGATGTTTGAAGAATGTTTTGAGAATATATCTGCTGTGACAAAAATGAGGAAATAATGTTTTATTTTTCTATGTTATGACTCTTTTATTTCCTTTATGGTACCAAGTACAACCCCATTCACTCTATTGCTTGCTCAACCACTGCTCTCCTCATTGATGAGGTGAAGACTGATCAGTTGTGTTTACAAACAATCATGAGAAATGTTGCATACTTTGCCTTCAACATATATAGGTGATAAATTAAAGGAAAAACCCAAATTCTACCATCCACAGGACAAATAGGCTCACTGTATGATGTTTGATCATGTGGGATATGAGTTTTATGCCATAGCAGTCAGTCAGATTACAACCCCATTGAACACCTATTAAAGACTCTAAACATCACTTCATACAATCACTATCAAACAATCAAATGAGGGTATATTGTTTTGAAGAGTGTTCATCTCTCCAGTAGAGGTCAGACATGTAACATCAAAGTGTTTTAAAGCAGCATGTAGTGGACCAACACTTGACTCAGACACATGTTGGTTTTTCCTTTAATGTGTTGCTTGTGTGTTTATATAAGTTTTAACATGAATTTTAGTGCACTTTCTGTGGTGTGAAACCTTTTACAAATTTTTACAATCCTGAGTGCAGTATTTGTCTCCCCTTATATTTCACTGCTTTGATTGATAATGTATTGTTAAGCACTATTTTCTAATCAAACTAAACCTACCGAACTTAACATCACCTGAGATTACCTGTTGAGACTTAGTCTATACGTTGATATTTATTTTTTAGATTTGAGTTTTTTTACCTATTGTGTTGTGACTGATAGGTGATCCTGAAAGAGCCCTATGATGTCCCCGCTTTCAAAGGACTCCGTAAGTAACTGTGTTATGACTGAAACAAAACAGTATTTCCTTTCGGGTATTTCCGAGTCACATGTCTCACCTCCTCTTCTCTCACAGGTTCTGCTACTCCTAAGCCTATGCCTCCACCAATAATGGGGATGGGACCAAAGGGGCTCCATTTTGGTGAGTAATTTCTGTTGAGTTCTGTTCTTTGGAGTAATTAGCCCTTTTATGCAAAAAGTATATAAGTAAAAGGACATATAAAAACAATCTATGTAAAAATAATATAAGTATTTATGTACAAACAAACAATATATACATTGCAGTCTCCAACAAATTTGTATTCAACTTACTAACTACTTAAGTTGTTATTATGCTGCCTTCATGTGCTATCAGAAATTTTATATATATATATAATATTTTCCCCCTTCCCAACCAAGGACAGCACACACCAGGATATTTTATGTCCTATAAGTTTGTCCC
>JAPSES010000228.1:6793933-6826391 GCA_029822895.1 Maxillicosta whitleyi
TTTCTTTTCAATGATGTATTGTGAAAAAATAGAACTTTTTAAAGGGGGTGTACTCATTAACGCTGGGCACTGTATATATATAATATTTTCCCCCTTCCCAACCAAGGACAGCACACACCAGGATATTTTATGTCCTATAAGTTTGTCCCGTGGTCTGACGTGTGTTAAGAGTGAATTTGTCCCAGTAATCGGCTCTGAAACGGGTCGGGGACGACAGTCATAAATATTGAACTTATAAAATATTTACATCCAAAAATCTTCATATGTGTGGGGGAAAACCGGCAACTCCCAATTCATGTCTCTGTGAATTGTGGCGTGGAATGGAATGTAACCAATCAAGAAGCGAGCTGACTGAGGAGCAAGGAAGCAGGTGTAAATACCAAGCATGGTCATCCTGAAACATGAAGTTTGGACCTCAGAAATGGAGCTGTGGGAAGCCCCAGAATGTCTATTCAACATCTGCAACAACTCATACCACAACCAAAACAACATGTTGCGTGTTGTGTTTTCCGGGTGTTGCTATGTTTCTTCTTCATTTTTGTTAGATCACATTTGGTCACACAAGATTTCTGACTTGACAGACTAGATTCTATATCCATGGTGGGACAGAATTGTTATGTGTGTAAATTTGTTGAGATTATCAGAGCACACCACATATGTTTATGTTCATATGTGGTGTCTGAAACATAAAAAAAAATATCTCTTCAGATTTATTAAATCGACATGTGTGCACCCAACTTTACAGCAGCAGAATGTTTAAAAAAAAAAAAAAAGCTTTTTTTATGATGAATCCCTCTTTTTTCTTCTCCATGTTGAAAAGTTCAGAGGTTATTTTCATCTCAGCAGCTCACGTATTAAATTTTATTTGCAGTTCCCTTTTGGAAAATATAACATGAGGGAGTGTTCATAATTCCCATAGCACATAAAGGCAGCATAACCTACATTTTGGTGTTGATCCTGCCAACATGTGCATCACAAAAAGTGTCCGTGTGAAACACAGCAGTGGAACCAATGTGTAGTGGCAGTGAAATTCAGCAAACAAAGCTTTGATTCAGGAAAATTGTAACTGAATTTTTTTTTTTTTTGGTTGATTAAAGTCTCAATTAATCATTTCAGCTCTAGAGCAATGAACCTAACTTGCTTCCTCACAGGTCCCAGGTTTTCTGACCCAAGGTTTCCAGGAGAGTTTCCACCCAATGATGGCCCATTCTGTGAATATCCAATGGGTGACTTTGGGGAACCTGGTTTCGGAGGATACCCAACCATGCAGGGTTTCCCCGACCATAATATGGATGAAAGATCTTTCCATGATAGTATGGGCCCAGCTGGAGGAGATGGTTATGGGCCAGGTGGTGGAATGGATGGCTTTGACAGGAGTGGACTGCTAGATGACAATCCAAGCAGGCTCTATTCAGATGAGTACGGAGACAACCAAATGGGGAGTAGCTTAATGAACAGACCAATGGACAAGCCAATGGACCAGCCAGGCATTATGGGTGCTGGTCCAGACAGTAGCAGCCTTCCCAATACACTGCTCTCTTACCTGGTGTGTGTCCTTTTCTTACTCTCATGACAAGTTTCAGCATTATTAGATGGTTTCACTCATTTTAATCACATATTAAGTTCTGCCCATTTGCTTTCAGGATACTTTCCGGATAGAGAACGAGAGCGACGCACAACTGGTGCTGAAGGTGACACAGAAGCTAACAGATGTGCTTATGGAGTATAGGCTGAGGAGCGTATCACCGGTATGGCCTTATGTTCTTATATGTTGGATTGTAGGTATGAGTATGTCCATTTTATTCTTGAGTCTTTATTTTTTTCCCCTGATTTCCTGCACAGGGCTCTACAATGAACAGTTTATCAATGAACTCCACTGGCTTGGCCTCTTCATCCTCCAGATTGCCAGGCAGTAGTGATCGGTTCTCAGGTATACAAAAGTCATCATCAGTGCTTTTTTGATTCTTTCAATATAAATGACGTTGTAAAATGTCCCTTCTCTCAGCAGGTTCATCCAGGTACAATGATGGTCCATCCAGATACTATAAATAACATTCAGAAGAACATTATGCATCCTGATCTTCTCAGCTATCTGTCCTATTGGTTTTTAACTCCTGTTGTATGTTCATGATTTTAGGCATAGTTTTTCCTCTTACTTCTTAGAGTTTCTAATGCTGTTAAGCTATTTACAATGAGAACATTTACATGTAACTTGGAGCACTTTTTTCAGGATTTCCACTGTTCAGGTCAATAAATGTTCTGTGTAGTAAGTTCTATTAAAAGTAAGAGAATTCTGTATATTGTGTGCTCATTTCACTTGTGTATGGTTTAGTACAATAAGGAATGTTCGCATGAAGTCAAAGAAAACATCTGAGCCACTTAAAAAGTGTCTCATTTTGGAACTAGTAGACATTTTCCAAACGTGTACTTTTCCTTCTAGTGATGCACAGTTGAGGACAGTTACTTCATATGAATCTAATGCATATATTCAACTAATGCATGTCACTTCTTCCACAACTGCAGTGTCGTTGACGTTACAGTAACAGCTGCATCATAGGACTTCTTTTAATTAGCCAATGAACAGTGTTTTAACAACCTTTATTTTGAAATTTTAACACTGGATAGCAATGTCTGTAAATGTGTATTACTGAAAAATAAGGCACTTGATCACAGGAAACACTTTGCAAGACGGTCAGTAGGGTAGTTCACCCAAACAGAATACATGCAACCATTAATATCACAAGCTTGATGAAAAGAAGTTTGAAATAGATATTGGTGACAACTGCATCATAATGTATCAAAATTATTCAGTTCAATATTCTTCCTTATAAAGCTTCTTCGAACATCTGGGAATATTCTGCACCAAGATGTCTTCCATCTGCTTAATATTTATAGGCGTAAGTAGTGCTTTCGTTCCCAGAAAGTCCTGGCCATGGAGTGCTTGAGCCAGTGCTGCCATCTTCTGTGACTGGAATTGAACCACAGCCTCACCAATACATCTGCCATCAATGTCGTGCAAAATAGTAATGTTATCCCGCCTCAGTTTGTATTCAGAGAAAAACATTTTTATTTCATCCTTCTTTACATTTGCCGGTAGGTTTCGAACAAACAGGCACGTCTGCGCTAATGGATCCATGGTCTTTCTCTGTTCCACTTCTACCCTTTTGAAAGCACCTGGATTCTCCTTTCGAACTGGGTTCATGTTCCATTTCTTAAACCTCTGGTTAAGAGTCCTTGGATAGGTTTTGGCAATCAAGGCATTCATCTGCTCTCTTGTGATTGATGAGACCTTAATAATACCAGAACCCACATGGCAGCCATCGAGATTCATTGCATAGTCAAAATCCTCGGTCTGGTTAAAAATCAGAAAAGCTGTGTCTGTTCTCTTGCTTTCACTGTCAAGTAGATGCAAAACATTTTTGTGTGCAATATTTGGGCATCCAAACAGTTCTTTTATTTCAGTCTTGGTTATAATGACGGGGAGATTACTGACCATGACAATAGACTGCACACATTGTGTAGTTGTGGAGTCATGGTCAGATTTTGTCTTCTTTGGTGATTTAAGGGCCGAGTGTTTCCTCTTTTTTGGTAGTACTGGAGCTTCCTGTTTGTGATTTAAAGTATCCCTTAGAGGACTTTGCTTAGGGGTCATTATGTCCTGAATGTTTGTACCATTTTCACATTCTTGTAGGGCACTGATCCACATCTTCTCCGTTGCGCTACGTACCTCCACAGATATGGGACCCAATAAGTGGTGGTTGAAACTTAAAGCACTGCACGCATCCTGGTCACTTTCAAACTTCACAAGGCAGCCGTAGTTAACTCCCAGTTTTACATTCACAATGGCTTCTTGAACAGTCAACCCTCTGAAAAACTGACAAATATCATCTTTAGTTGTAGAGGGTGGCAAACCAAAAAGTCTCACATAGCCAGGATATCGCTTCAGATTGTGCTCAGGCGTCCACTTCTCATTGGTCACAACTGTGTGGTCATTCATGGGAGTATCAACACTCAAACCTGCCTCATTTTCTTTTTGATGGGATGACTGTAGGCCTTGAATTACAGTACAAATCCCAAGAAGAAAGGCAGTTTGGGTGTCAATTGAGTTTACATTTAAAATCGGTTTAGTATCAGTTATCTGAGGCTGCAGTTGCGCTGTTGAAGGAGACATTTGTACGATTCTAGGATCAGCTGGGTCACTGTTCAAAGGGCATTTATTTACATCTGGATGTGGCTGAGGACTCCTCTCAAGCAACTGTGTAGGGGAGGGCTTCCTTTTCTTCTTCAACAATGCATTTAATTTGTGCTCCATTTCTGCCATGTTGCTTCTCTGTAGAGTCACCTCAGATCCTTTAAGTAAATCTCCTGTGCGAAACATTGCAAGCTGGGCATCTTTCTCAGATTTGAAAGCAATAAAAGCTTCCCCAAGACTTCCTCCGAGTATGTACACTCCTCCATTGGGTATGTCCAGGCTTACAAAAAAATGACGTATATCATCAATACCCGCCTTTGCATCGAGGCCTTCCATTCGCAGGATTATGGTCATTTTGTCATATCAGGTGAAAACAGTGTCTGAAAAGTTAGAGAAAAACACATTTAAATGGACATGGTAATTCAACATGTTTCGCTCATCTTATAGAGTGGCAATAATGTTAGACCAATCTAATCAACTGATTTAGAGTTAGCACGTTATACTGGATAATAGAAACCCATAATATGCTATAAACCAGTGCTTGAAGACCCATATCCTACATGTTTCATAGAGTTCCTTCTTCCATCACACCTGGAAGCCATTCCATCATTATCAGGCTTCTACAGGGCTTGGTGATGAGTTTATCATTAATTGAATCAGGTGTGCTGGAGGAGGAAATATCTTAAACTGGAGGACCGGATTTGAGAACCACTACTGTAAAATCACGTGAGTAATGGCGCAAAACGACGAGAAAAATGCAACAAAAAAAGGAGAAAAAAAGTGGCTTTAGTAAATACCCCTAAATACTTACATAACAGCAGTCCTAGAAAACAGTCAATGAGAGTTTTTCTGTTTTTTGTTCCAAACGCGCCGTTATTACCCTATGAAAAGCGTGATTCTTCTTCCTGCTTTACTACAAAAATATGTTTCCCTCTCTCCAGTTTTAAGGCCGCTGGAATGTCCAATACCGCCCTCTGGTGGAGCGGAGTGTGAACCACAAATAAATAATACACATAGTGGTGCAGATACTGACACGGACAGAAGCATCATTGGTACTTCAGTAGCCTGGGCACACCCATTTCTGTGTCATCACCTGATTGGAATGTCGTGATAACCAGGCTAGTACTTTAGTCCCTTTCTGCATAGTTTAATATGGTCGAACCACCCTCTTACACGGATTCCAAAATAATGTAGGAACTGAAAAATAGAAGAAATTACTTTCCGCGAACAAAATGTTGTCGTAAATAGGCTATTCTTAAAACAAAAAAACTCAAAATCTGTCTCCGTGAAAAAGACCAGATCCATCCGACAGGAACAATCTGCGTAGTCCGAATAACCGGATAAAAATAGTGACAGAGTTAATTAATGTCTAGTCAAGAACCATGCGTTAATAGAAAACCCGCTTACTTTGGCTTCGTAAATCCTTCTGATCGTTCTACTTTTACAGTTCGTACTGACATCTCATTGTAGTTGGTAGTTTTTCTGTGCTCTGAAGATAAGACACAAACTACAAGTATTTTGCATCAGCCTTTAGACCGTGTACTTCACATTTCCGGTAAAAAAAAAAAAAAAAAAAAAAATCCCCATGACTCATTCGAGTTCTTCGTTAACCCTGTCAGAGCATAGACAGTACATAACGTAAAATTATTTCCTCAACTCATTAAAAATTACTTAAAGATCCTGCCTTAAATTTAATCTCTTTTTCCAAATATCTTGCATGTGTTATGTTTTTGTGGTCATGTGTTTTGGAGCTTCTTTGTCACATATACCAGATCCATTCATGTTATCCAAGTGAATAAAATACATCTGATCAAGCATAGATTTAATAGGACAAAACTAATAATAGTGACATAAAGGATGTTTTACAGGTCAGTTATCTAGTTAATGTCCACATTACTGTACAAATGTGATACATATAGCAGTTATAGACATGGAAAATACATCTTTTGTGTAATCTTCATCCTCTGTATATATTTCAAGAGAGGAGGGTAGAGTATATTCAGGCACAGATATCATAGGATGAGGAAAAGGATCACTGATGGAAGAGGTTAGCAAGCAGCACATCTGAAATCCACTTCATATGAAAAACACAACAGACAGATAACCTGACTTACTGTTTTGTCTGACTCTCCAAGTTTGTGTTTTCTCTCTGAAGAAAGAAGCCTCTGGAGATTACTCAGAGCAGTAGACTTTAAGGTCAATAAATTCTTTGTGTGAACTGATCTGGAACACTACACTCCCATTTTATACCACATCCTGCGCTTTTGGACTGCCCACTTTTTTTCTTTCAGTAGGACTCAGTCTGTATTTTACACCAACAGATTATATTCATTGAAATTTAGTCCAACTATCCATACATTCTTGTACCATTGCATCATAGGTTTTTTAGTGTCTCAGGCATGTCTGGACATGCATGACTACTGACCTTTCCCATTATTAGTACATACTTGTATTAAAATAGTGAGGTGTAAACATTTTCAAAAAATATTCTATAATGATTTAGCTCTTCGCAGATATTTTTATTCTTTTCTTTTTAAATGTATTTTTATTTTTTGGGTCCAGTGTTTTCTAGGAGATAATGTTAAGATATAATTCTGAAAAAACAAACAAAGGACTTTAACATTAAAACTGTCAGTTCTTATTATGTCTTTATGCAGTTTTGGCTTCACTCTTAAAGTGTCTTAAAATAGATTACAAAAGGATAACTTTTAGAATTTAAAATTTACATATTTGACTTCATCAGTATTTTACCAACTATTTACAGATTAACAGCAATGAATGCAGACTTATCTACAGACTACGTAGACACAGTATGGAGAATGTGAATGGACATGAAGAAAATAAAAATATTTGTATTATAATGCAAAAAATATTGCCAAAACAAAGACTTTTTTCAGAGGAAGGTCAATGATGAAGTTGAAAAATATTTTTTCTTTTTTTTTCTTAAAAAAAAAAGACTGATAAATAACATTCATTGCTGGAATACTACTTATTGGAGATGCATAATGTCATGTTGTGCATTAAGGTGCAATCATCCTGCTTCTGACTGGGATTCGTACCTGTAGTCTTGTATTCTGCAGTGAACATGACTTGCTGTGATTATTGGTGTTTTCTTTTGTTTCTATCCTGTATTGCCTGTGGAGGTTTGTGGAGGTGCTTGTGCAGCTGGACGGGAGGAAGTGAAACTTGCTGAACTGTATCTGAACGTGTCATTGTAGTGTACTGATAACAAAGAAAATCAAATAAAAACTAAGTTTTTAAAAAAAAAAAAAAAAAGTCTGATAAAAGAATAAACAATAAAAGAACATTTTCCAGCCAATCTGGGGTTTTTGGGTGATGCATTTTTATCAGATGTTTCCAGTTTGCCCCAACACTATTAATTTGGACTGCGGAGGCTTGAGGCCTTGAGGCGAGGGCTGACCATGACCCTGTTGGAATGCAGAAACCAGTGAGAAAGGAACTTTGCATATCTTTTCAGTGCTGCAGAAACTGCCTGATTCTCAGTGTTTTCTACTGTATCTATTTAGAATGAAGTGGTGAGTGGCTTTTTTTTTTTTTTTGCATTTGCAAGAGAAACATGATACAAACACGAGCAAGGTTAAAGTGAAGGAGCCACACACACACACACACACACACATATACGTATATGGTTTAGTTGGCTTGAAATCATTAAATATTTGCAGACAACAACACTGGGATACATTCATTGTCAACAATGACTGGTATACTTCTACCTGTCAGCCCAATCAGTTTCCATCTGTGTATCTCCAAGTGGAATGTTCCCGGGCTTGGACAGACCTTGGTATAACAGGGTCGTTGTTTTTTATTTATTTTTTGTTTTTGTTTTTTTGTTTTTTTTAAAATAATCTCTAAAGACTTCTTAAACTGAAAACACATATATCTATAATCGATTTTAAAAGTGTCATGAATATTAAATTGAGGGAGGAATGTCACTTTGTCTTGAGGGGTCGCTGTGCTTGAATAGCTGTTCTGTTTTATTGTTCATTTGTGTATATTGTATGTGTGATTTCGTATCAGGTCTTCTATGCAGAGATTTACGATCTTAATTTGACATCCTGGTTTAATAAAGGTAAATAAATAAATAAATATAACAGGCAACAGACAATGTATAACACACAACAAAATGACAACAAATTTGTTTTTATGGGGGTTTAATAATTCCACTTTTTTAAAATCAGTCTTTGTAAATTCTTTTTTGTTTGTTTTTTGTTGGGTTTTTTGTTTGTTTATTAGGGATGATGAAAATGTAATAATGACATACATTTTGGATTCACAAACAAAAATTGAAAAGTCAGGAACTTTTTCCCCCCATCCTTTTTGTTTATGAATATGACATTTCTTTAATAATAATAATAATAATAATAAAAGAATGATTATAAATGATTTGGTAGAATCTATTTAAGTTTAATTTGAAAGAGGTGTGGTGGGTCCAAAAAACAGGAAATAAGGGCAGTAATAGAATAAATTAATCAGTGAGACTGCTTAGAGAATGTGTAATTTAAATATCTAAATACTTCAAAAAAATGTTGGTTGGTAGAATATGTTTTGTAACATTTTGACATGTATTTCCCTAATCTTATTAAATTCTTAAAGCATTTTCACATTATGAAGCCTTCTGGAATTATTTTGAACACAGTGAAGTTATTTATTAATATTGGGGGAAGAAATGCTGGCAATAAGTTATTCATATATCTGAAATAATTTTATCCCTTTGTCGATCCAGTTTGGTTTGATATTTTGTTACATTCTTTGTCCTTCAAGTCTACGCTCGGACGCACAAACTACGTCATTACGCCGAACACAAAGGATTGTGGGTAACTTAAGAGACCGCTGTTTACCATGGCGACGGGGACGCTTCCTTCTGTTGTAAACAGATGCAGAACATTTCTAACATTATTTGTTTTAATATGTCCGAGTCCACTTCATTGCCAACAGTTCATTATCCCGTTTAAAGAACCTAAAGACTGTGGCGTGGATGAATTTTTTGATATCTCAAGTCTGTCGTGTATCAAGTGCGGTTCGAATCAACGCCGCAGCACAACAGGTCAGTTAGCATCTACACATGAACTGATTTAACTAAGTTAAATGTGTGTTTAGATGTCTTTAGTTTAGCTCTAAACGGAATTTACCGTAAAGTGGTTTGTAACCCACGAAAACTGGTATGTTAACTAACCAGCTAAATACTACGAGGCAAAAATTTGTTTGAAAGCTGTTCAAGAGGAGAATGGTGGGAGATACGCAGTCCTCATGAAGGTGTCTTAGACAGACAAGTCTACTCTGTTCGACCACTCTAAGGTTCTAAGGCACATGAACAGTCAGTTCTAAGAACTACTGGCAACAGCTGACATTATTAGTCGAAAAGATTAGTTGTTATTAGTGGTTCAATAAGTGTATTAAGCAATGCCTTGAAAGAGAGTAGAATTATATAACAGGGAGAATGTCCATTAGTAAAATCATAAACGTATAGTACATCATCACAACAGGTAATGCCACAGTAAATGCTTTTATTTGTTTTGCATTAAAAATACATACAATTATTTCAAATAGTGAACCTATACCTTTGGACAAAATACGATATCTGAGAACATTACCTTTGGCATTAAGAAATACTATCTATCTTCTATTGACTAAATGACATGGTTTCTTTCAGGCCTGTGACTGTTAAAATGAACTAAACTGTAATGTTTTCCTGAAACCTAAAGCGTAGTGGTTTGAGTGGGTGGCTGCCTTGTTTTTACTAAGAAAAGTCTTAATCTCTGAATCACAGGAAAATTAATTCAAGTCTTGTGAAGAAAGTGTAATTAAACTGTTCGTCATTTGGCTGGTTACTCATCTATCATCAAACATGTCACCCATTCCTCACCATTATGTACTGCTTTCCTTCCTTTCACAGGTCTATCGTGCATTTGCCAAACTGGGTATCAAGCTCTAACCACTGATAAGTCATCTATTAGTTGTCAGAAATGTTCCAGTGACAAACCAGTATGTACCCATCACTTTAATCTATTCACTACTGGCTTTGTCTTGTGTCCTTCTTAATAATGGAATGATTCATTTTTCTTTTTTTTTCTTGCACAGGCTGTAACATCAGATGGGTTTGGATGTATTAGTTGTCCAGGCAGCCTCAGTGATGAGGGGAAATGCAGATGTCCACAAGGAAATATCTTGGGTAAATTACTACACACAGGACTCAGTCAAACTTGGATTATTAAATCTTTTGATTTATTTTGTGTTCAGTGAGTAACAAATTAATTCTTAATCTGAACTGTTTTCCAGTTGAGAGGGATGTCAGTGGAAATTATTTGGATGAGGCCAAGTGTGTAGCATGTAATGGAAGCAGGCCAGCCTTGTCAGTTCCAAACAGCAGTGGAGACCGGTAACAGTACTACACATAATGGAACCATAGATCAAATTGGTCCTCATATATAGTTGTAAAATTGCTATGCAGTGGCTGCTAATCTGTCAAACGTGACTAATATGCACCACTGACATAGTGCTGTTTAAGTTGAAAGTAAAACTGACCACTATTTTCTTACAGGTGTGAAAGATGTCAGGCTTCCTTCATTAACACTTCCTGTATGTGTAGTCCTCCTAATGTCCAAGTGAGTTCAGTCAGTCTAATATACTTATATCCATTAAAAATAAATACATCATTCAGTTTTGCAGAGTGATTAGTGTATTGTATAATTAATGGTAAGTGTGTGGTTTTTTTCCAGGCAGGAGGATTATGTTTCCCATCAGGTAGCCTCTCTACTAATGTGAATCCAAGTGTGAACTTTGCTCAACTGGTCAGTCTTATCATCACCATCTCATTTTCTCTGTCCATTTACTTTTCTATTGTCAAACATATTTTGATTCCTGCCGTTGTGTTCTGTTCTATTTGCAGAAGATAAGTGTCCACTCTGCCTGGTTTGTCAAAAATCTGTATTCATCGTCAGCAGCCTGCCTTGTAATGCTTCTTTTTTATTGTTGTATTGTTGTGTTTTGTTGTGAGAGGTATTAGGATTATTCATTGGTGTTTTGTGTTTGTCATGTGCATACAGGTATTCTCCAATCTAACTGCATGTCAGGCTCTCGGGAACATGTGTGTCATGAACATGCACTCCTTCAGTGCTGTGAACACTGATGCCTGTGGTCTCTTTAACACCATCTTCAGATCCAGAGCTGCTTTGAGCTCAACTCAAGATATTTCATACTGGTAATAAACACCATCACAGCTTCTTACCACTGTATCTGTACAGATGGGCTCCCTTTCACTATGACTGTCCTGTATGCTAATATTAAGCAAATGAACTAATTCTGTCTCCAGGAGAGTTAATTTGCCATGGCTTTACTATGGGGATGAGCCAGGGTTGGCTATTCGAGTACTTCAGACAAATCCAGTGCCCATTGGGTTCAGTTTTAGAGGCAAAAATAAGGTATGTATTGAACTGGTACTGCACTGGAACATAAACTGACAGACAGCTGTACAAAAAAATACTATCGTATAGTCAGCACTGATTTCATAGCTTCACACCTCAGAATGTGCAGTGACACACAAAAAATTTGTATCAGTTGAGATCCATGTCTTTCACAGAATACTGAAATCAAGCTGATTGCTGCCATTTATAATGTCAGAGGAGAGTTTCTCAGATGGCAGAAAATAAGAGGACGTGATCTGCAGGTAAGATGTGCTAGCAGACACAGCTTAGAACCAACAAATATAACAGTTGACATTCCCATTCTACCATTTATTAATGACTAAAATCCCTCTGCTTTGTTATCTTCATCTCCTGTAGCTTTGTCCAGACACAGCCAAAAGGCAAGAGGCAGCTTTTAGCTTTGGAACTGCCTACAGAGAAAGTGTGAGTGTCTCTGTCTTATTTTTTTTTAATATTTTATTTGTAACAGATTTTTTTTTTTTTTTTTTTACCACAAAATGAAAATGTTTTGCGGGGTCACTAAAATAAAACATTTTTCTTCTCAAAACAGCATGTGTTCAAAAGAGTGATTTATTTACATCACAAACCAATGTCAATGAAAAAGTCACACCTCGTAATCCCTTTGCCCTACTTTCTTTCATTTACTATCAGTGCGCTGTCATTCTGCTGACTGTTGCACTCTCGTCAACAACTTTTTTCAGCAGTGAAACAGATAGCCTAGCTGTCATCTTGTCGCATTTCCTCACTTTTCTTGATGTTATGACTCACTGTTGTCTTAGCTTTCCTTAAAATGTTGGGCCTTTCAGGGAGCTCTCACTTTACACCACCACTCAATTTACCACCATCCTGGAAGTCTGTCTCTGTCCTCATTTATCTCACTGATAGTTTGTCAAATTCTCCTGTGATGTGCATTTTTGCTTAAAGTTGTCTGTCTGTGTGCGTAGTGTGATCTCAAAGTATCAGAACTGCTGGAGATGTATCCTGAGCCGTTGTTCTATGATGTGTTTATGGACCTTGGTGATGGAGAGAACAGAAAGCTTCTTGCCCTGCCCACACTGGTCAGTAACCAACAATACAACGGAAGGTTCATCAACCAAGGTGGGATTTGATTAGATTTTTACTGGCTGTGTGTACAAGACTGTGCAATAGGTTTTCATTCAATATTTATTATTTTGCCTTTATATAGAAAGCATGAAGAACTGGTACCTGTCCCGACGTATGTTTCTTGTCGACACCTTAAGTGGAAGAGAGAAGCCAACGCAGCCAAAGGTCATCCGTGTGGTCAGCACTGTCACAATAAGGTAGATTCCTTTGTCTACAGCACTGTTTGTAGATAAAACAAGTATATATATCCCACAAAAGACGGGATATTGCAATCACCTTCGTGTGTTTGTTTGTTTGTTTGTTAGCAGGATTAAGCAAAAACTATTCATCGGATTTTGATGAAATTTAGTGAGCAGAGAGATAATGTCCACAGGAAGAACTAATTTAAATTTGGGAGTGATCCAGATTCAAATCCAGATCTCAGATCCGGATCAGAGTTCATGTGGATCAATGGTTACAATCCAGGATAATGGAGGGTCCCAGGACTAAGTGGCTTTTGCCGGGTTTGTGCTCTCTGAGTGCCATTCTAGTTGTGTATTAGAAGTGACTTTGACCCTTTAACAACAACAATCTCTCCAGCGCTGCATTTTACACTTTACTGGAACTCCCGAACTGTTCCAACATCAGAGAGCTGAGATCCTGAGTTTTCCGACACAATATAACACTTTATGGCAGTAATGTTGGACTTTATTACAAGTAGAAAGGAACTGTTTCAGAGACTTCCACAAAAAATGCCTGGAATAACAAAAAAAAAACATGGAGCTATAATGTGGACACTGAACATTCAACACCAAAATGTATGTTTGAGCAGCTGTTAAATTATTGGAAATTTATTTCTGCAATCTCAAAAAGTTTCGTTATGGACATTCACATTTTTTTCTGAAGTATTCTAAAAACTTCAAGTAATTTTTTTTTCTTTTTTTACTTAAACTGTTTTAAGTGTTTATTATTTATAATAATGATAATTAATGGCCAGATATTGAGAGAGAAAGAGTTCGTCCTGAAAACAAAGGTGCAAAACAATTGGCAAAAACAACATTTTATGACGCTTATTGCAAACAAAACATGAAGACACCTAGGAGGCCTGTTTTAATGTTACTCTTAAAAAGATTCACAAAGCTGGTTGGTGAATCTGTGATGTTATTTGTTGAAATGTGTGTTTTTAGATTCCAGCTGGTTCCACGAACCCAGACAGGACAGGTCTACCCTCCTCTGATGATGGTAACCTATAATGATGTTCTAGTCACGGACATCAACACGCAAAAAGTTTCTGTGAGTTGGATGCACACATTCAATCAGTTAGCTCACACCTTCTAAATCGCCTGGAATATTAAGAAGACCATTTTTAAGTAGATCATATTGTTAATTTAACATTATATATGTGATTGCTTTTTAATTATTTTTCTTGATAACATATTTCGGCCATGTTTATGTTTCCAGACAACTTTTGCGGTGGAGTATGACATGGATCAGAATGAGGCTCGTATGAAAACAGATGTGAGTGCATCTATAAGTGTAATATCCTCTGCTGAATTTTCTGATATGAAACCAATATAAGATGTTCTTTTGGACAGTGATATATTGATAGTGTAATGTACGATTGCATGTGCGCAGACTGCTCTAGGGGTGATGGGTGGTGTGGCAGTGTTGTTTTGCCTTCTGAAAACAGTCAGCTGGAAGAGGAGGATTGCCTCACCGCTCATTGACGCTAAGGTACCCCATCATAAACTATGTCCTAATGTAAACCTCTTCATTGATTACATCGATATACAGGCTGTTATATTATGTCTGTCTTTCCTCCTCTTCAGACAATGTTCACATTTTTGCTGTTCTACGCTGGAGATTTGGCAAATGTGTTCTTTGTCGTCACTGTTGGAACTGGACTCTACTGGCTCATCTTTTACAAGGTAAATTTTACTTTTCCCAGCAAGACAGATTTCATGTCTAAATATAATTAAATATATATTTTTTGTTTTATACTTTCTCAAAAACAAAGGTGACAGTGCTTTTGCTGTGGCAGCTCCACGTCTGTGGAATGCTTTGCCTCCTGACATCAGATCTGCTCCCACAATCAGTACTTTTAAATCCAGACTGAAAACACATTTGTACACATTGGCCTTTCCCTCTTAAATCATCTCTTTTTATTCCTACCCTTTATCTTGTCTTTTATTGCACCTGTCTGTTGGAATGCCTTTTGTATTTTATGTATTTTATTTTTGCTGATTGAAAATGTATTGCTTTTAGTTTTTTTTTCTATTTTATTTACTTTTAATTCTAGTCTTTTAGTGTGACGCTGTACAGCACTTTGGCCAGTCCTACCTGTTTTAAATGTGCTATATAAATTAAACTTACTTACTTACTAACTTACTTACTTCTCCTTTCTGGTGCTTTTATCTTCACCTTCAATTTGAATTACTTGTTTTCTCTCTTCTCTCTGTAGTCATTGAAGGTAAGGCTTTTTTTCCTCCTTTACCCTCTTTGCCTGAAGTATATATGATGAATACACACACATACACACACGTGATCATTTCTATTTACAGGATATGACTAATTTGTGTTTGTGTGTTTAGGCGCAGCAGTTTGTATATGTGCTGTTACCACTTCCTGCTCAAGAAGAACAGTTTGTGACGTACATTGGCTGTGCCTTTGCTTTGAAGGTGAGATCTCACATTGCCACTGAGATGTGAAAATAGTTGTCATTGTGTTGATTTTGAAGCTTTGTGGTTTTGGTGTGCATCTATTATAAATATTATGGAATATGTATTTGTATGAAGGCAGTGCAGTTTCTTCACAAGCTGACCTTACAGTTGTCAGTCGATGTGTTCCTCATCGACTGGGAAAGGCCACGAAACAAAGCCAGCAACAGGACGGCACAAGGTACAGACACTGTTACTCTTTTGTCACAAAGGTTCAAGCCACTCAGACTGTAAAATGTTTTCTAAGAAGCATCCCCCCCCCCCCCCGTTTTTTTTTTTTTATCAGCAACTGGTGAAATGAAACATGACCCCTCTCCAGTCAGTATCTGGAGGACCTACTTTGTGGCTAATGAGTGGAACGAGATCCAGACCATCCGAAAGATCAGTCCAACCTTTCAGATCATGGCCGTGCTCTTCTTCCTTGAAGTACATCTCATTCATTGAGACACAGCATTTCTTTACTTTTCCTTATGTCCCCTTCATTGTTCTTTGTGTTAAATTAATGACATATCACCCTGTGCTGTTTAGGTTTTGGGTTTTTCTAACCTGGCTTTGAGGGACCCCTTGCCAACGTTAGAGCGTTCCCCACAGGCGTACACACCTTCCTACAGCCTGATTCTGCGTTATGGGCTGGCTGCCACACTCTGGCTCTGCATTGGTTTCCTGCAGGTAAATGTGCCACCAAATCTTCTGGTCCTTATCCCTTTTTCACAATCCCCTGTCCACCTGGAGTCATATGTGAAAAGACACAGATATGTTATGGCTGAGAGCGCTTTGAAAAGATCATTTGTCCTTGTAGGTGATATTCTTCACCGTGTTTTATGAGTGCTTTGTGGAGGATAAAATCCGCCAGTTTGTGGATCTCTGCTCTGTCAGTAATGTAAGTAGTAATGTACAATTTATTTACTGTAATTGTACTCATCTCCTTGTAATAAGTTAAATGATTGACAATGAAAAAAATGATTAGACCACCCTTGTTTTCTTCAGTTTCTTGTCCATTTTAAATCCTGGTACAACTAAAGGTACATTTGTTTGGACAAATATAATAACAACAAAAATAGCTCATAAGAATTTAATTTCAGAACTAATATCTAGCCATTTTCCATGTTTTCTTGATAAACACCAAAATCACTTCTTATCTATCTATGTCATTGTACTGATAGAAGCAGTGCTTTCAAGAGTTCCATGTTTTGTTTTTTATGTATTTTAGTCACATGATACATACATGAGTTGGTAGTTGATTGCATAATCATTATTTTGATGACTTTTGATGGTCTAAGCATTTTTTTCCATGTCTGTGTGTGTGTTTGTGTGTGTGTGCGCATCTGTGTGCGTGCGTGTGTGTATGTGTGTGTGCGGCTGTGTGTGTGTGTGTGTGTGTGTGTGTGCGTGCATGCGTGTGCATGTGTATATTTGTCCATTTTTCCCCTGTCCAGATTTCTGTGCTGCTGTTATCACATCGGTGTTTTGGCTACTACATCCATGGTCGTTCAGTTCATGGTCATGCTGATACAAACATGGAGGAAATGAACAACAACCTGAAGAGAGAGGGTGTAAGTGTGTACACTGCTGAATATTGATTCCATTCAATTTTTTTTCTTACATTCTTCATCTTCTTATACATTTTTTAAAGGAATCCCTGGTTGCTCAGAGAGGCCTACTTCCCAACACAGACATCCAGACGTTTCAGGTCGCTATCAACAACCGCCTGCGTTCACAGTATGAGAGGATCCGGGAGCCACTCAGCAGGGTGAGTGTGTGTCTCCTTCATATTTTGTAAATTATCTACAATTACAAAACATCTTTCTGTTTTTAATGTAATTCTGTGAATATCTGATCTGATTCCAGAGGAACAGACCCTCACGGCTGATAGATGCATCTTCAGCAAACCAGTTTGAGCAGAGCACCAGGGCCTACAACACAATGAACCATTTCCTGAGATCTGTTATAGATCATGTAAGTCCAAACACACAAATAAAATTTGCACATGACAAGCTAAACAGTCTTTTACTTAATTGTGATTGTGTATAAATATAGAACACATGAAGGTGTTAAATAGACTCAGCAAATATGGTAGGGTTATGTTTGTTTAATGTCTCTTATTTACCATAGGTTTACCCTGACATGGACTACATAGTGAGAGACAAGCTAATGTTTGAGAGAGTCATTGGGATGGAGTTCCTTGAACCCAATGAGAAAAGCATCTTTTACAATGGTAATGACCTCCTAACCCAGACAGTCTGCACATTGACCTTTTTTATATGCAAATAGTACTGGAGTGTACACAATTTGTTGCGTTTCTTTACACAGATGACGCACACTCCTTCAGTAACGTGCTGTTTTATGGGAATGAGGTCACACTGCTGATCTTTGACACTTTATTCTTCTGTGTGGTCGACCTTGGATCTCAGAACTTTGTGCTTGCAGCTGTGCTTACATACATACAGCAAATGGTTAGTATGTTGTGCATACTGTATATACTGTGTACAATATGGAGATTTATTATTGTACATAAAAGTATATTGATCGTGCATTAAACCTGTTTCACTCATTACAGATATTTCGCTTGATACGCCACTCTCTTGGAAGGAGAAATCTTTCAAACAAGACTCTGGTGGATGAGAGATTTCTGATCTGAGGTTCACAGTTAACTTTTACTGATAGTTGAGTATCCTGATAGTTTAAATCTGTTGCAGCTCTTTTTTGTGCATTCTTTTGCCAAAACTGTATTTTCACTACATTTGGGATTATGTAAATATATTTTTGTAAAGAAAATCATGTTTTTTATTGATTGTTTTGATATAAGCATAGCCTGGTTTTTAGTTTTGGGGTTTTTTTGTATTTTACTTGTGAACATTTCATGGCAATGTCTTTGCAAAGAAGTACATTTTTATTAATAAATTTTTTTTGATATAATCACGCACATGTTCTGCGATTTTGTTAATGTTCTTGTGAAATTGTGAAATGTCTTTTGTAAAGTAGAAAATATTTCAAGCTGAAGAAAAACCTTTAGTTGCATTAAAGGTTGAGCAACACATGGTTAATAACTCAATTGCTGTCCAAAATGTTGTTAGTCTAACATGAAGCAAAACTCACATTCACAAACTAAAAAAGCGATATAAAGGACAATTTTGTCAATACAAGTAACATAAATAGAAATACCTGATGTTTGACAACTAATATTCCAAGAGAAGAATATAAATAGATCTGTTGTGTAACTATTGTATTACACATTACAAGTTTTGACCGGCAGGGTATTTGCTGTTCTTCACATCATGTTATTTATTCATTTATGTCAGTATATGTGTTGTAATACGGCATTGCAAAAAAAAATTACCTGAACTATTTTATATTAGTAATGAATATTTAATATTTTCTGCTAGCTAACTTTTTACAAGATTGCAGCTATATTTTAATTGCAGTATTATTATTCCACATCTTAAAACGTGCTTGGTGATAAACGCTTCTTCATATTCTTCCAAAACTACAGACCAGATTCCCCACAGTGTGTATATCAGTTTAAAAAAGGGCACAGCACGTATCTTTACGGGGGCGTGGAAACGGCATGACGTACACTAAGGGCCAGGGCTCAGCCAATCAGCGCTGAGTGCACCGTGCGGCGCTTCAGAATGATACAGAGCGGACGCGTCGGCTTTAAGCCATGAACTTCAAGAACTTCTTCATGTCCGTCGAGTCCAGGTGAGTGAAGTTAGTTGTGCTTTGGACAATTTTGGTTTATATACTCTTAACTCCTCAGAGATATAGGTGCGGTATTGATATGTTTCGTGACAAGCCTTTACTCAGTGTGTCCTATGTGGGTGTAACCCTGTCACTGGCTAAGGTTAGCCTAAATTTGGCTGCTCTGTCTGATTTTTGGACGCAGGCTATGCCGTTAAGCTCTTAAATCTTCCTTAAATAGCCTATGGTTCATATTTAACATTACTGGCAGTCCTCTAAGTTCGTTTTTCTGTGTTGCACAATCAATTAGTTCAGTGAGTTTAGCCTACAGCTGTATAGATTTGCTGCTGCTAGCTAGGAGGAGCTAGATGTCAACAAACATGGCATCTTTCTTAAATTCCACAGACCTGGGACAGGCCCTGTGGGTTTTATGACTCACATGCTACACGAGTTTTTTTTTATTTTTTTTTTTATCTTAACAAGGTCTGATCAGTTGAGTCACATTTCACCCAAATCATTTTCTGCAGTAGTGTAGATTATAGCTAAGATGTATTCACTTTATTGTTATATCTTTGCATCTGTCTTCATTAGAAATATATAAAGGTCATAAAGGCTGCAGATACATTTTAATGGTGACGCCATCACGGATGAAAGCCAGTGTTGCAGATCTATTTTAATTATGCAATGGTCAGAGACCAAAGAGAAGATCCGGTTCAGTAGGTCATTCGTAGACGTTACTCAAGATCCAAATGTCAGCTCTGAGATTCTTGCCAGAGCTATTTTTGGGAGGGGTGTCCATCACTGCTGACCTATTACTGGAGAGAATCTAAGGTTGGCAGCAAGAGGAGAGTAAATCTGAAATGGAATATGGTCCTCAAACGGCTGCAGTTAATGTTTAAAACCTTCATGAAGTTTTAAAACAGATGTTTAACTTTTGTACTAAATTTGGTGAGCAATATGGTCTTTTACTATTATGTAATTCAGCAATTGAATATTGCACCAATGGACATTGAACCATTCCATTATACTATTACCAATATTTGCTTTTAATAATCAACTATATTTGGAGAAGCTGAACAAAGTGTTTTAAAAGCTGCAGCTCCTTTTGGTAAAAATGAGTGGCTTCCAGAATCTGAATTATTGAACGGTGATATGTGATTCAGACAAGGGCACTTTCTTCTTGTGCAGTGATTTGTCTGAAAACATGATTTTCTGACAGGTTTCATAAAAGGACTACTGAAGCTGTATTTTATCATATATATATATATATATGAAATAAACAGAAGTTTGAATTTGGGTATTTTGATATTTTAGATTATAATGTGGCCAGTGGTCTCCAGCCTGTAACACTAAGCAGGGTGTTGGAGTAATCAGATTAAGAAAGTTGAGTGCAATTTATTGACAGATGAAACATGAAGTGGAAAATGAAACTTGAAGATATCTTCTTAACTCCTCCCAAAACATTTTGATCACTATGGCATAAAAGTTCCCACATGTAATCTCTTAACTTCCTGTTTTTCACCTCATTCGTTACACCTAAAATTTAGTTACAGTGGTTTTAGGGGATTATTACCTCTACCATAGGAGTTATCTAATCACTTATATAGTATTTTTCCACCTGTCTCTATAGGATTCTGCAGAAACATACTCTACCAATTCTCATGAAACTGGTAGGATAGGGCACTGGTCAATGATGCAACCTTTAAATTTCAGAGATCTATTTTAGGAGAAAGGGGGGTTGACAGATTGAATTGTTTCCCTCTTTAACATTATAGAGCAGTTTACCTCCCACCTAACATAGAACTGAGACATTTGTAGAGTTTTAACATTCAAATTAAGATGTGGGACACAGTGATAAAAGGGTGATTTTTTATCATATTCTGTGGTTAATTACTGTTTTAGTAATATTGGAGAGTAAAAAGAATGGGCTATTGGCCTGGATGGAGGTCTCTGACGTCTTACTGTAAACCAACAGCTCAAATTTAATACCTCTTAGTTTTTGTCTCTATTCTTTTGCTGGTATCATGCTTGCATATGTACTATACATGACCACAGGGGAATTAACTTAATTTATCTAACTATAACTACCCAATAAACAGAGAAAATTGAAAGAATGTCCTAGAAATTTAGAATATATGAAGAATTAAGACAAAATGTGAATGATAAGTATGAAAGCTTAAAAGGCAAATACACAAGCTGCACATAAGTATATAAATGTCAATATTAATGTGAAAAAATGTTTTGCATTCTGGAAGATTAATTTTATTAGTATAGGAAAATCAAGCACTATTCTACCAGTAAGTGGTGTGCTGCATTTGTTAATTTAGGAAACTGCTGATAAATGTAAAACAGTTTTTTTTCTCTCTGCACAGGCTTTTTCTGTTTGCATGCTGTTTGTTTAATGATGCACACAGCAGCCTGTCTGACCTGTGTTACGACATCTGAGCTCTCTTATAGGTCTGTAGACCGTGTCAGTGGTGTGCCCTATGTGTGTCCACAGTGCACCGTGAGCCATGCCTGTAACATCACCGATCCTCCGAGTTTTGCCGCGGACCAAGGTCTTGGCCTCCAGTTTGTTACCATGCCAACGCCATCAGTCCCATGCGGAGCCTATCACTCACAGGCCCACATCAAGACGAAATCCCCAAATGTGGCACCAGCACGGTTACCAGACAACCTCGACGCTCCGCAGCTATATCCTCACCCCACCACAAGTCAATTCCATCCTGAAAGCCAACGAATTCAGCTTCAAGGTCTGTAAAGTCACAGAAAACACTCTGACTACCATTTTACACTCCTGCTCCAAAGTGAAGTTCATACCTTTAACATTTTTATTCATCATGGTTCTAGGTACCTGAGTTTGATGGGAAGAATGTGTCTTCAGTCACAGGGTTTGAGAGTAATCAGCTGCCTGCAAACGCTCCTATAGAAGACCGCCGCAGTGCCGCTACATGTCTGCAGACACGAGGAATGCTGCTGGGAGTGTTTGACGGTCATGCAGGCTGCGCATGTGCACAGGTAGCACTCACTGTGTCTCACACTGACATTTTAATCTAGTGTTCTGCAAAGGATTTGTGCATTATTTAAATGAACTTATCATGTTTTAGGCCACTGTAGATTTCTATGCATAATATATGACAGTAGGGTTCTTTGTATATTACCAAATTCTCAGATATTCTTATGTAATTTCATTTTCAGATATTTAGTCATATTACTGTATGAAATGATAACATGGAAAGGTGTGTTTCATAATTAATTTATTTTCATTTATATATAACGATCAAAGTGTAGATACAAATAAACAATTGCATATATAGACAGACCTAAAACACAAGAAATTAAATGGGAAACTTTGCAAAGGCCTAAATGTGATTCTTCCTACTGTTTGACATGATTCTTTTGTAGGTGGTAAAAGTGGTTAGTGGTGTTTGAGTCTGTTGGACCAGCCAGCTGCATAATTTGCAAACCACTCTTTTAGGTACAAGTTCCTGATTTATGTTGTTGCTGTAGTAGTGTGTGTCAATCTCTCTCTCTCCTCCATGTTTGTTTGTGCTGTGTGGAAGACCAGTCAGTGCTGTCCAAGTGCTCTCACCCACAACAAGTGTGATTTGCATCAATACAGAAGTCTTCTGGAAACCGTTTAATCGTTCCACCTGTTTTTCCAGGCACTGAGTGAGAGGTTGTTTTACTACATCGCTGTGTCTCTGCTGCCTCATGACACCCTGTGTGAACTGGAGGCAGCGGTGGAGGCCGGCAGAGCTCTCAGCCCCATCCTGCAGTGGCACAAACACCCCAACGACTACTTCAGCAGAGAGGCTCAGATGCTCTACTTCAACAGCCTGCGAACATACTGGCAGGAGTTAATAGATCTAACCAGGTGAGGCATACAGGTTTTCTACAGGTCCATAGAAAGGTCTTAAACCCTCTTGAATTTTTATTGCTAAAAATGTGAAATGTAAAAACCTGAACACAGGACGGATATGTTTTAGTTCTCTTGATAGGGAATAAATTACAGTTCAGGCCAGACCTGCTTGTTTCTCAATTTATCTTCATGTGTTTTTTGTAGAAACGTACCCACATCAACTCACACCCATATGTTGTTTTGCCAGTAGCACAGTTGTTCTTTTATTTTTGCCTCCGTACTTCCTGTCTCTCTGCATCACTTGTATTGCTTTGCGTTGTCTTTTCAGCCCAGGAGAAGTACCAGACACTCGGGAAGCACTGCTGAATGCTTTCAAGAGGCTCGACAATGACATTTCCCTCGAGGCTCAGGTAGGAACTGGTGACCCTCATCTTCACTTGGAGAAATGACAAGTAATGTGCTGAGATGTTGTAAATGTCAATGACATGTAATTAAAATAAGAGTGTTGAAAACGTGTATTTATGACAATAATCTTGTGTGCACATAAATTCACAATGATTTTTTAAATTGAACTGTTTTAGTGATTTTCGTCTTTCCTCCAAATATTCTTATTATTATCATAGTAAAATTAACGTAAAAGAAAAGGGTAGTTATTGAAATACAAGTATTATACTTTGATTTTGTTTTTGCAAATATAATCTGTTTTTATATTATATTAATTACAGTCAAGGTCACCAAGTAAATCACATAAAATTATTAAAAAATACATTTCAAACATATTGTAAATGAATCTAAATGGATTTGGATTGATAGATTGGCCAGATGGTCACACCACAGAATATTTTAACATTTTAAAAATATCAATAACCAGTGGTTTAAGAAAAAAAAAGTCTCTATGTAATGATATTATTATGTATTATTGTATAAATCTCAGTCAGACAGAAAATGTAGGCATTTCATCAATGACCCACTTCTCAAATGATTACTGAAGCCAAAGGTCCGGTGATTCTCTGTAGCAGAACATGAGTAGTGGACATTACGATCATGTGGGATATCACCTCTGCCGTCTGTCAGCAGTTCCAACACATGGGCTCATCCAAATTTAACTTTTATGACTCAAACAGGAATTTAAGTGTCACCATTTCTTCATGTAACTTGAAACCATGAACCAAATCCTGTCCAATAACTCTGGGTTTTCTGACATTCAGGTTGGAGACCCGAATGCTTTCCTTCACTACTGGGTTCTCAGAGTGGCTTTTTCTGGAGCAACGGCATGTGTGGCTCACATCGATGGACAAGACTTGTACGTCTACCTCTACACATGTGTTGTGCATTTTAAATAAACACACATGAATGTTTGTAAGCCTTTCCTTGCCTGTCCTTAAAGGTTTATAGCCAATGCAGGGGATGCTCGGGCCGTGCTGGGCGTGCAGGAAGAGGATGGTACATTTACCGCTCACACACTTTCAAATGACCACAGCGCTCAGAACGAGGAGGAGGTGGCTCGGATTCGGGGTGAACATCCTGCATCAGAGAGGAAGACCGTTATAAGACAGGTGCTGCACCAAATAATCTCCTTAATGGGATTTTAATTACAGCGAGGGCTGTCAAAATTAACTCATTGACGTACATTAATCCATCATCATGATTAACCTGGTTAAAAAATGTTAACGCTATCAGCCCATTTGTAACGCAGGATGACTGAACGTCTCTGCCAACGCATTTTGGGCAGTTTGTCCAAGTACAGTTATCAGTGAAGACACTAAACAGCACATTGGCCCTGTGCATGGGATAAAAAAAAAAAAGTCTAAACAAACAACCGGCAAACTATTATAAACAGTCTGCAGGAAGGAGTTTTCTTTTCACTGAAGCACTTCCAGCTTTAAACATCACATTAACACGAAGCATACATTAGTCAGGGATTCTGCCAACACTTCAGCTAACGCGTCACCCAGTTTGCAAAAAAATGTTAAGTTCATATATATTCCCTTCTTTCTTGAGTCTGTTTTCTCATGCGAAATGAAACATTATTAATATAGACTAAAAACGAAGGATATTTAATTGTGATTAATCAAATTTAATCAACAGCAACCCTGTGATTGATCTAATAAAAAAATTTTTTGATTGTTTGACAGCATTTATTAAATCCTCTTCTCTGTTTTTTGTTCAGGAACGGTTGCTCGGCCTCCTTATGCCATTCCGTGCATTCGGCGACGTCAAGTTCAAGTGGAGCATCGAGCTGCAGAAGCGTGTGTTGGAGTCTGGACCTGATCAGCTTCACGAAAATGAACACACAAAGTTTATTCCCCCAAACTACCACACACCTCCGTACCTGACCGCTGAGCCCGAGATCACCTACCATCGACTGCGGCCGCAGGATCGCTTCGTGGTGAGAGACGCAGCAATTACACTTACACAAAGAACTGCATTAAAATAACACTTTATCCAATAAGTAAATTTAAGTAAACAGTATACCTGGTCAAAGGATTTGGTTAATTTTGTTGATTATTCTGGTAATCTGTTTTATCTATTCATTTATTTTCCTCTGTAGTTGTTCTCAGATACATGTTTCCAGTATATTTAAGATGGCACTACTACAGCTTCAGTCAGACTTTTATTTTATTGGACTAAATTGCATGTCCAATAAATGACGTTTGCTTAAAATAAGAACTCGATACTCTTCAGACAAAGGCTCTGCGTATGAGGAAGGATGTCTTTTATGACTAATTTTAACCAGACGAACTTCCCATTATTTTATTTTGGGCAATAGAACTGACCCTCTTGGTTTTCTCATCAAAACTATCTTAAACCCAGTATGATGGAGATTCAGAATTTGTATAAAGATGCTAGGAATTAATTGCAGAAAACTTGTGAGAATATTATAAAGTATGTGATACTGAGTAGTGGAGTTAGCCTGTTCAAACTATTTATAGTCACATCTATTCATTCAAATTTGGTTCTGTACACATGGACATATTTTTCTTCAAACCCAGGTTTTGAGTGTTACGTCTGCAAGTATTTGAGCTCACATGATGTTTTCTGCTTCCCTTTTGGGGTATCGTTGTAGGTGATTGGCTCTGACGGCCTCTGGGAGACCCTCCACAGACAGGAAGTGGTTCGGATTGTGGGAGAGTATTTAACAGGGGTGCATCAGCGCCAGCCCCTCACAGTCGGAGGCTACAGGGTCACCTTAGGACAGATGCAAGGGCTGCTGGAGGAGAGGAAAGCCCGCATCTCTTCTGCTTTTGAGGATCAGAACGTAGCGACACACCTGATGCGTCATGCGGTGGGCAACAACGAGTTCGGCACGGTTGACCATGAGCGGCTGTCGAAAATGTTGTCGTTGCCGGAGGAGCTGGCCCGCATGTACCGCGATGACATCACCATCATCATCGCGCAGTTTAACCCCCATGTGATTGGAGCTCAGCAGCAGGAAGGGCAATCCTGAGTGGCGGGGAACACAAAACTGCTGATCTGCGCCTAAGCACATTTTGGAGACAAACAGGAATATATGTCCAACGGCTGCAATGAATTTCTATAACAATATTTATCTAAAGGGTTTGTATGTTTGTACGCAGCGCTAAAGACATCTGGTCATTTATGAAGTAACAATTCTCTGTTACAGGGTTGAAGACACCTTATCTCATGTTCTCTGTCACACCATGTTATTCAGTCTGCCAATGTGTTTCTCACACACCTCTGATGTGATGTTACAGCCTGACATTGTGCCAAAAGATCCAACCTCCCCATCTGCTGAAACACTCAGCAGAGTTATTCCAAAGAGGAGCAACAGAGCACAGATGTGGACTTGAACTGGACAGGGCTGAACTCTGTTTCTGTTTGGTTGTGTCACTTTATTCCCAGATGCACTTTTATCACTTTTGTGGCTACTTCTACATTTAAGAGACTGATGCTATGGTTTTTATTTCACATGTGTTGTATGAGGTCTTAATATAGTCCGAGCATACAGCTTGTATTTTAAGTGCAGCCTTGGTTTGTTAGGATTCAGATTCTTTGTTTTTTTTACTCCCATCATAGTTTCATGTCACTTCATTGAATGTGGATGCATCAACACAAATAACTCGGATTCAAGTCACACATCAACAAAATAATTGGCTTTTTCTTTAACTTTCCAATAGTGTTATCTCTCGAAAGCACTTAAAAGTTTACTGAAACTATTTTTGAAGGAATGTAGCGTGACTATTCATTCATGTTTGGAGCAGACTCTAACTCATAAAAGACCTTCACAAGCCGACACTTGTAAAGAGGCCACATGTTACAAATGTTGGAATGAGTTTTTGTACTTTTTGTCTCATTTCACGTCCAGTGTGCTGACGTACAGAAGAAAACAAACATTTCCAAATATTTACAGACTGCAACATGTAACTTGTAACACGTCATGGACTCTGGAAGGTAAAATGAGCCACATCTGGCTTCTCTGTGACCACTTTTATTTATTTATAGGGAAAGAAGCCAATTGTTCTGTTCTTTTCCATATACAGTTAAACACTACTGCGGTTAAACAGAGTGTAGAACTAACTCGTTTCTGCAGCACCTACACCATTAATCTCGTTTTGAGTACTTTTAGTTACATTTCTTCCTTTCTATGCCTGTTAGGTGGAAATACTCATCCTCTTTTCCTTCCAAACAGGACATTAGAACAGGGTTGTTCACAGCAGATTCACAGATTGTTACAGTTTTTATTATTCATGAGAATTCAGAATTGGTGACGGCAGAAGCAAGCCACTTTTGTGATGATGTCCATGTTAAACAGTAATAAGAAGGTTGTTATGTGTATGTTTGCTCTATTTAAGACTAAAAAGAGAGCAGAATGTAAGTTAAAAAGCTGTTTGAATATAAGCATTTATTTATTCAGCTTAAGCATTACGTTACGTGCATTGTCACCTGAAGCTGTTTGTATAAAGTGTAAGTTATATGGGTTAAGTTTTGTATATGGAATGAAGTAATAAAACACCAAATAAACACTTCCAGTTGTTTTGTGGTTTTGCTCACACTGAGACAACACACTAACTTACAACCCACCTGAAATGTCACTGAAATGCATTCAATGTGTGATGGTCAACATAACTAACGGTCATTTCTTTGTTACTGATTGGGACACGGTGAGCATTTTCTTTGTAGCAGATCACAACCACTAGATGATGCCACAGCATCAAATACTAATGCCTTTGTCTAATGAAGACGTACAGTTTAGAAGAATACCTACTTTTCTATGTATTGAAAGATCATTAGACCTCTTATATTTGTTATTAACAAATGATAGCTGATGTGGTCACATGACTAAATATTTTATTTTGCACAAATTGACAGTTTCAATGTATTTTCATGTCTCATAAAAATACTAAAACAGGAGCAATTCAATTAAAGTTCACGTTAAAATCATCAAAATAAGTTGATTATTTTATATATTAAAATATATATAATTATATATTATATATTAAAATTGATTACTTTCAATTCAGGTATGGTACCGTAAATTTAGTTGTATTTTTATTTCTGTCTAATCACAATAAAGTGATCCTGTTGAGTCAGGGCACAAGACTTAAAGAAAAAAGTAGAGAGTATTTGAAATTGTGTTTGCACATTACAGTTTATTATTTAGTATAGTTTTATTTTGTGAAAGGGTGGAAGAATACAGAAGATTATATGATTTTTTTCTATGAATGGTCTGATATTGTGTTATTCAATTTTAGTCACTGGACTGTGTAGCATTAAGATACAGAGGAAGGAAAATGAAGCTGGTATTTTAGTTCTTGATTAATTGTTTTTGACTGAAATTTAAATGCTTATTGGAATTTAAGTTAAATTTAATTATAAGGATTATATGTATTTTTTTCTACTTTCAAGTATTAAAAGATGATGTAGAATTATCACTACAGTGTTTAAACACATAGATAGGGGCTAAGTGTCTTTTAGAGGTTGTAAAACCCTAATGCTGCAGAAAACTGAGGATTGAGTCTACAATATAACATATGTAGCCGACCTATGAAACCTGCTGTGATTCCAATAGAAACTGTTCGACTAATATCCTGATTTAAGACCAATCTTAACCTTTTAAAAACAGCAGGAAATTATTCATAGTCGTTTTGCAAGGAGATGATTATGGCAAGTGGTTCCAGGTGTGTGTGTGATTTAGCCTTTTATGTGCAGCTTTAAATAGAAATGAGGGAAAATGTCTGGCATTGACTGCCTATAGGAAGAAAATATGAGATAATTTAATATATTCATCCGTGATTGACTGATTTATATGTTGAAAAAGGAGATTATACTTCAAACATACAGAACAGAACAACCAGTGTGAGGTTTTTTTTTTTTTATGTTACTGGAAATGCTAACACATCACTTTTTTATGAACATGCCTCATTTCCGATTGAGTGCGGATGTTATTTCATGACTCCATTTATTTACATCTGTACAGTTCACTAGGATAAACATGCAGGATGTGGAAGTTAAAACATACCACATAACACTGACTTTCTGATGCACAGTAACAGAACAGAAGGTCATTTCAACTTATTCACCACCAGGCCAAGACTGTTCATTGTCACAAGGTTCGAGATAATTTAATTATTTCATTTAATATATTTCTGTGCATTAAATAACACAGCCTACATGTAAAGCATGATAGATTTATGAAATTTTACAATCAGAGCCCAATTATTCTTTGTCTTTAGACTCTGAAAAGTTTTCTTTATGACTTGCATTGTCAAATGAACTAACCACTGCTGCAGTAAAACACCCATATACACCTTCAGGGTTTCTATATTAGGATAAAATGGTTCCCAAATTGTTGAGGCTAAAACAAAGTCATGACCCTGTGTGCAGTTTGATATCCAGAGGTGATCAGGTGATTCATCACACAGTTTACACTCCGTGTCTTTCTTTCACCTCCTCTTTTCTGTCCATCAAACGTGCAGCTTCTCCCACCGGCTCCACAGGCCTCAGCGTGTGTGTGTGTTGTTGTGGAAAGTGTTGCTGGGATACAGGCGATGAGAGAGAGCAGATATAAACAGTGGGGAGGATCTGTGTGGAGTTTGTCGTTACAAGGTTGCAGCTCGGTCCATTCCTCTGTCTGTGACTCGTACTCAGTTTGGGTTTTAAGAGTTGAAGCAGGTCCTTGGATGAATCATCCTAAACACACACTTGTACATAATGTAACTCACAAGTGTGGCACATGTATTGGATGGATGCATGGCAGTACATGTGGCACCCAGATTTAACTGTCATGTGTGTATTTTTGTGTCTGTGAGTGCTTTTCTGAGTGTTGAAGCCTCTTTGTGCAGCTTAAAAGCCCACAATCAAGCCATCGTCCTTTCAGCACCACTAACAATCCACAGCTTGTCTCCCACTGTTGAAGAGATGACTCAGAGCATCCACAGCACCCTGGCCTTCAGCGCTCAGTGACAGACCGAGAGGAGGGGAGGAAGCGACAGGGGAGAAAAAGACAGATGCAACAGCACTGACTGTAAGTGTAGCGTAAACACTGGTCAGAAATCTGAACAGAAGGACAGAGGAAGTTGTGTAGAGCAAAACGAGGTGTGAATGGCTGCTGCTTATGTCTTATGTCACTGAACACCTGCAGCACCATGCATCTGCCATGACATGGACACGCACCCACACAGATGGACACAATAACGGTGAGAAAACAAGTGGTTCCCAGATTCTTTGTTTATTGGGGAGACAGCAGTGATTGCTCATCACATAGTTGTGTAATTACTGTTCACTACATTGACTGAACTGCAACTGTGAAAGGTGTCTGTCAACACTGAGCATCCTTTCAGCAGTTGCATAACAGTAGTTTTTGTAGATGAAATCAGAGTACAGTAAAAAAAAAAAAAAAAAAAAAAAAAGCTCTGGGGATGAAATAAATGACAAAACATGACATGAATGTTGATAAAAGTCTGGGAGTCATATTCAAATAAATTAAGTTAAGAAGCTGTATACAGCTCTGGAAAAAATGATCAGACCAGCACTTTGAATATTTCTAAGCAGGTGTAAGAGTAAAATCAACATTTTTGTTTAGAAGAAACTACTGACAAAACAAAAACATTACAGCATTTGTAAAGTAGACAATAAGGAAATTGTGGGGCCTCAAAAATGCAAAGAAAACAAATTATATTCATTCTTAAATAGCACAATACTTTTTTTAGTTAGAGGGAGTCAAGATCTGGTCTTGTTGTGGTTTTCACATGCTGCTTTATGTCACTTTGACTGTAAAAACATCAACAGCTCAGGTTTGTGGAGGATTGATGAGCTTCGACCTTCTCAGTGGAGTTCAGGGTTGAACATTTGGAGCAGCCTCTTAATTTTTTCCAGAGCTGCACATCAGTGATTCAGTTGGAACCTGGGATATTAATCAGACTTAAGTCTCACTTGTAAATAAAATAAACTACACTAAAGTAAATGTATGTGGTTGTGTGTGTGCTCTTGCATCTTGTGCTTTGTGAGGACGAATTACACTTTAACATGTTCAGAAAGTGGGTATTTTGGGGGAGTGAGCACAGGCACTTATTGTTGAGGGAATAACATTAGATTAGATTAATGTTCATCAGTAATCCTTGAACAGATACTGTACAGGCCTCCAAAAATGCAGCGATGTGTCAGACATTTCATCATTAGATGTAACGTTTAAGAGCTGACGAGGGTCCTCACAAGGCTGCGTTATCCTTCGTGCTTGTACCACTGCGCTTGATCGCTACAACGAACAGAATAACTGCACAGAGACAGAAAAAACACAGTTACAACATGAAACAACACAGTGTCGACACAGTTGAAACCAAATGTGATCATACAATTTGAAGGTTTGTGTATGAGCAGCAGAATGTGACTGAATATGACATTATACTGGAACCAGACTCACCGCAGAGGCCCAGAATGCCGGCCAGGAGCCCGATGGTGGCTCCCATGCCAAGTTTAAAGTTAATATTCTCTGGTGGCATGTAGCAGTAGCCCAGCTGGGTGCAGTTACACACTTGCACTGGAAAACACAGAACACAGACAGCACACATTAACCCTGTGTCCTGGGATCCTGTGTGATTTAAAGTGGCTGACAAATCCTGTAAAAGAATCAAAAACAACAACATCTCAGTCTGTCTGCTTATCTTTATGATTTCCCTCTGCCTGGTGCTTGTTTTTCCTGAAGATATTTCTATTTTCATTTCCTGTGCAGACGGGAATGACTTACACTGTGTTCAGAAGAAACGAGTTACATGCATTACATAACTGATGCAAGGACCACACTGTGTGTGTTGTTTGTTTTGTTGTGTCTTTTATATGTTTGTCCCATACAAAACAGATGACAGTTTATTAAAAAAAAAGTGTTGGTTATTTCAAAGGGATTACATGATGTAAGAGCTTTTATATTTGTTTATTTTGTTATTACTTATTCCCTATTTCTACCAGGACTATATATATATATATGTGTGTGTGTGTGTGTGTGTGTGTGTGTGTGTGTGTGTGTGTA
>JAPSES010000228.1:6830358-6840450 GCA_029822895.1 Maxillicosta whitleyi
AGATAGATAGATAGATAGATAGATAGATAGATAGATAGATAGATAGATAGATATACTTTATTTATCCCACCTTGGGGTAATTTCCACAGTTTCAGCAGCAGTGTGACAGTAAAGTGCAGCATAAAGATATATAAATAGTAGGCAGTGAGAAAAAACAGACAAAGCCAAGACATATTTACATTATTTACATGACTAATTCTGTGCATTTGGGGTCAGTGAGCACTATTGTACAATCCGAGTGTAACAATTGTTCATTCGTTCATTCATCTTCTGAACCCACTTTATCCTCATTAGGGTCATGGGTTCACTTGGAGCCTATCCCAGCTACTTAAGGGTGAAGGTGGGGTACACCCTGGACATGTGACCAGTTCATCACAGGTCTGAACATACAGACACAAACAATCACTGTCACATTCACACCTATGGGTAATTTAAAATAACCAATTAACCTATCATGTGTTTGTATGATGGGAGGAAGACAGTACCGTGTTACAATTGTCGTTCAAGATAATTTGACTGTCAAAGTTTTTCCTCTTGAAACAAACAAAAATAAATCAGTTTCTTCTGGATCCAAACTCAAAAATAGGACATAAATCACTGTAAATGTAAATATTTCCTGATTGTTTGACTATTGACCTTCAAAAAGCTTCAGGTAACCAAAGGTTTCTACTGATCTAAAATGTTCAATAACTAATAATCCTGCCGTCACATTAAAACACAGGTGTCAAACTCCAGTCCTCGAGGGCCAGTATCCTGCATGTTTTAGATGTTTCCCTCTTCCATCACACCTGGTTCAATTAGTGATCAGCTCATTATCATACTCTCCACAAGGCTGATAACGATGTAATGGCTTTCAGGTGTGACGGAAGAGGGAAACATCTAAAACATGCAAGATACCGGCCCTCAAGGACTGGAGTTCAACACTCCTGCTTAAAATAATTAAAATAAAATGCAGTTTCTCAGTTTTGTAGCAGCATCAGTTGTGTCTTTGTTGGACATTCAGAGGCTTATTTTATATTAAATGAATGATATATTTTGCTGAAAAAGCCACATTTTCTTTGTTTTTGAGTTTCTAGTTTTCATCGCCAATAAATAAAATAAAGGAAAATACCTGATTTTCACAGAAAAATGAAAAATGTACTGGATAATATCATAATAAATGGTGATAAATCACTAAGGAAAGATTAAATGTACAGATAGAATTACTGGGAAGTTGCCACAAAAGTAGCTTTAAGTCTTTACATGTTAAAACATTGTTTTCTTCTGCAGGGTCATGACTTTTATCATTAAGTCTTATATCATTCTGTCATTTGAATCTTTTCATGTCTTGTACATGTTTTTCTTTCATAATGTTTTTATCTTCTTATATCTTCTACTTCCAGCTTTCTTAACAGGTGGATTGTGACTCAAGAGTCGATGAATGACATTTTCTCAGTGGGTCGCATAGTGAATGGTTAAAAACTATTTTAAGTGCTTATTATAGCTATTATATACTTGATGTCTGGCATTTATCATGACAGATGGGCCTCAAAGATTTGTTGTAGCCTAGCTGTTGCCATAGCAATGCAAATTTCTGACCGAGATGACAGGCTAAGTCACCTTGTTCTTGTAGAAAAAAGTAATTTGCATAAGAGGATGTTGAATGTGGTGTACCGGACCTCAGTTTTACAAAGTGAATTATTATTTGAACCAAAACAGTTTCTGTAAATGCGCATTAGGTGAAAACTGTTTTGTTAAATTCGATGTGCTCTACATGCAGGGATGATACATGTGTTTACTAGTATGGGTGTGCGTGGTGATTTAATGGTCATGGGAAAATGTGCCAAAGTAACACCAGTTGGGAACCACTGTTTCATATCATGTTTGTCTCATTATGTCACTTTTTTTTATATATCTTTAATGTAACTCCTATCTTTTACAACTAAAGCTTCTCCTCTGCTTTTTCATGGCTTCATCCTGACTGTGTTATGTGTTTTGTCTTGTATAGTTCTTTTACTGACAATCTGGTGGTACTAACGTAAGGAATGATGAAATAATGGTACTAATGTAATGATGAAGTAATGGTACTAATGCAAGGATGAAGTAATGGTACTAATGCAAGGATGAAGTAATTTAATGTAATGATGAAGAAATGGTACTAATGTAAGGAATGATGAAATAATGGTACTAATGTAATGACGAAGTAATGGTACTAATGTAATGAATGATGAAATAATGGTACTAATGTAAGGAATGATGAAATAATGGTACTAATATAAGAAATGACGAAATAATGGTACTAATATAATGCATGATGTTCAAAGGGATCATGTGGATGTGAACAGGTGTCTGGATCCGCACTTTTGTTGGTCTAATGTTCTAAAATACATGTTCTTTTCACCGTACATGTGGGTTTTCTTTGCTGCTTATGGGTAAGTAACCAAATATGGTAACTTCAGTCACCTTGAATTTCTACACAACAATAAAACATTTAGAACACTTTCATAAAAGCAATACATTCTTATGGTCTCCAATAACACACTAAAGTTGAAATTTTGTAGTATTTCTATAAAGGGTGAATGTTTCCTTGTGTTGTATACGTGTTAAAAATAAATAAATAAATAAATAATAAAAAAAAAATAGAAATGAATTACCAATTTGGGATCTGTTTAAAAACTCACACATGGTGTTATTAATGCATTTTTTTCTTCTGCCAGTTAGTGGTCCATTTTAGGTCCCAACCCTGAACCTGTAAAAACATATATAGACACATGTTGGCACAGACCTGCTCTCTCCACACAGGTGTAGAAGGGGTTTTCCTCATAGGGGATGGACTTCACTGGTGTACAGAACTGGTCAAACTTTGTCTTGAGAGCTTCGATGCTCTGGTCTTCTCCTCTGCCATAGATGATGCCCTCTCTGGCTTTTAACATCTGTTGGCCTGTTAAAGAGCACACCATCATCATCATCATAACATCATTTAGTCTGCATTGACACATATTTAGAACTGGCCTAGAAGGAGAACAGGTCTGCAGTCACTCATGTCTCCCTTATTCATATCCCCGATGTAAACACACGACTCAGAGCACATAAACATGTTGATTCACATGCTCGGAGCTCTCACACAGACTCGAAGTAATCAGCAGTCATCATCACGCGACACATTTAGGCAATCTGCCTCCAATCAGTGTTAATCTTGAGTGCACAAGATGAGCTGTGTAATCTGGATTTACATTGGCACTATACAGACAGATTACAGGCAGAGATGGACAGATTACAGACTTTCCCACAGACAGTGCACCTAGTTCAGAACGTCTATATCTGAGTTCATATTCGTTGTGTGTGTGTGTGTGTGTGTGTGTCTAGACATGTGCATATGTACCCTCTTCTGTGGTGGAGATCTCTCCTGTGTCTGGATTGATTTGGAACAGGAGTACGTTGTGTTTGTTGGGGATCTGGCTGACTAAGCTGTATCTCAGATGAGCGTTGGGAGACTGTGGGTCGTCCTGATCCAACGCAAACACACGGGTAAATGGGACACCTGGAAGATCACAGAAAATCAGTTAAATTCTAAAAACATTGACATTCTGAATAGGTCGTGACAACATTAATTCTTAGTTTAACCCATATAAAGACCCAAATATCCAAACCTGACGAAAAACACCTACTGATCTAAACTGTTTAATACCAGTTGATCCATTAATAATATAATACAATACACGTAAATAATCGGTGTAAAAATGCAGTTGTTCATCTTTTCATGGTCGTCAGATATGACCCAGAGGTTCCGTAGTTACCATGGAAACACCATGATCTTCTACAACGTTGATTCATCTGTAAAACCCCATGGATTTTGATCAGTAACAGTGGTTGACGACACTTGCTTTTATGTTCAGTTACTCAAATCTTTGCCGAAAAAGTCACTTTTTCTTCAGTTTTCTCTTGTTTGTGATATAATATAAAATCTGATCTTCAATTTTAATCTGAGCTTTAATGAACATCTACATGGTCATTGAAATAAATAAAAGAAAATACCAGATTTTCACTAAAAGACAAAACACGCAGAGGATAATATTATAATAAATGGTGATAAATCATTTAAGAAAGGTGAAATAGAGAGAAAAAATAATTTGGGAATGGACACAAACGTAGCACTTGGTCTTTATGGGTTAAATGGGTTAAAAAAATTTCACTATAATCTAAAAGTAATAATTTAAAGCATGAACATTTACTTAGAGTCTATTCATTTTTCTTTTATTATATGTATGTTTGCCTTCAGTAATTCAGGGACTGTTGCATTTAAAGGTTTAATAACACATTGAAATGCAATCAGATATAAGTGTTTATATTTTCAAACCACTATAATTCTTAATGTGGCCACACATTAATAGAACTTGTTACATAACAGACAATGTACTTGAAGCAATGTAATAAAATGATGTGCTCATAGAGTTCAGCCTGACCAAGGTAAAATAACAATTACACACATTCTCAGTTTTATATCTACTATATAGACATCCAAGTAACAAATTAATGGTATTCATGTGAAAGTACATATTTGTATGCTTGTAGCTCAAGGTAAATTCAGAGTCCTTCATGTTAGTGTGTTACACAATTGTTTTCCTTTCCTCAGCTACCCTCATATAATTTATGTACACATTGGTTTTATAATGTTTCCTTTCATACATGCTACGATCAGACATGACCTGAATTTAATGTACTTTTTACATTACATAACATTTTTCAATCCAGTTTATGTCAGCGTACTTACTTTTTACACAAATGAGAACCTCAAATGAGACAGTTTGAAACATGCAGTGATTGGAGGCTTTGTGTCCAGTTTAGATTTGGGAATGAGGAGAAATTGTAAGTGAATTGTTTGAATGTATTATTGATAGAGTTTTTTAATGGGTAAAATTGACAGTAAAAAGACATTAAATGTGCTGGTTAGGAGTGTACTGGAACAAAATGACCTGGAATTTCAGGTGTTCTTTGTGAACAGAAGAACTTGTATCTCGATGTTTTTGCACGATCGTACATTGATATTGATTATTTCCATGATTTAAGTGGTTTCACTGAATAATACTGAAGAATGTTACCTCTGATTATGTTTAATATTTTTTTTCTTTTTGCTTATTTTAAAGTAATTGATGTGATATTTGTATGAATGTGAGTATAATTACAACTCTGTCTTTAAATCTTAACTTTACTGCTGCCTGGGGTATTAAAGTGTTAAATCACAGCTGAACTGTGCACATTAATAAACATTTATAAATGTCCTCCTTTTAGTATACAACTATATTATAGTGTCATAATATGTGCATATATTGGGCAAAACATCAAAAAGATGAAAAGTAGAGTGTTTCCAAGAATCTTACTCACATCCTGGTAAGAGATCATAAACTGAGTAGTGTTCATATTATTGTGCTGTTTTCATTTTTGTCCATTTTTGGACACAAAGCCTTGAGGCACTAACTGTCACATCTGTGACATCAAACTTCTTAATCAGCTTCCAGGTTTATTAAACTCTGAAGACTGTCAGACTGTTCCCCGTGATTAATGGATCTCAATCCTTATCTCCATTGGATTTTTAATAATGAACTGAAACTAGGCCGACTCACAAACTTGGTGTCAGATATATGCATAAAACCTTGAAGACATTAACATGAGAAAAGCCACCAGCGTGTAATTCTCTGCTCCTAAAGAGGCATCAAGATATACCAACCCAAGATACTTCCACGTCATGCAATGTTATTCTTCCATCGTGTTATCTTATGAAGAAGTCCTGTTTAAATGTTGTGATTATACTAGATGTAATAGCATCAGTACTGTATGTACCTTGGACATGAGATGGTCAGATAATTAGCAGATGCTTTGGAAAGTACATGTAAATAATGCATAAAGTGATGGATTATATGCAGTTATACACAGCCAAAACACATATTCTCATCATTGTTAATGTCACATAAAACTTGTTTTACCTCACGTACACATACCTGCTGGATTGTTTTCTCTAACCATAGCCACATAGTCAGTGTTGTTGAAGTATGGCGCATGATTGTTGACATCCAGCACATTAATGGTCACATGAATGGGGCCTTCTACGACTTCACCCTCTTGCAAAGCCTCCACCTGGATATGACGACACACATACGAGTACAGTCTTAAATGTTTATCCATGACAACAATGGATGGGTGTAATTTTAGTCCAAATGACCCTTTCATGAAAACACAGAGGGACATTTTACCCCAATAATGTAGTGATTATTTCGAGACCAGTCCAGAGGCTTGTCCAGGAAGAGCCACCCGTCCTCTGAGATCTTAACGTCTTCACTGCCTTCTCCATTCAACCTGAAACCATTCACACCTGCATGGGTCACCTGAAACTACAGCAGGACACAAATGAATAAAAGTGTTATAACAGGAAATGTGCAGCTTTAGGTGGGTTTTTTGGTTGTTACATGTGTCATACCTGATGGATGGGATAGGGCACAGGAGTCCCCTCTGGAACATCGAGAAATGTGTTCTCAAACGGGCCCTTTTTGTTCTCCAGACCTTCACCAACAGCCTGTCACAGCAAAGAACAATAGGTCAGGAGGTGGGAATACAGAGTGGGCTGAAGTCAAATCAAACCTCTCAAAACTCACACCCACATTTGTCCTTTTAGCTTGAGTACTGAACTGCAGCTGACTGCAGTCAGACATTTAGGGCAGGTCTTTACAGCCCGGTTATTTATTGAACCAAAATTACATGACAAGTGAGGAAATTTTTATATTCAACTACAAGACGGAAGAGCAAAGTCTATGGTCCGCCACTAGCAATCTCTTACAGTTTAGTCACACTTCACTCGAACAGATCCATACATTTACGAATATACTATGAATATGGAGTGCATGACAATAGCACCAAGCAGTGATGTGTACTTACAATGCTGAACAGGAGTGAGAGCAGCAACAGATGCACCATGGATATCATGGTCACACTCTGGAAGGAGGTATGGGGATAGAAAAAAGGCAGAGAGGGGACAAAGAGGTGGATTTAATATTTGTTTTTGTTTTTTTTCATAAACCATATCTGCTGCTGCTGAAATTATGTAATTAATAAAAATAAAGAATGGATATACATTGAGTCCAGTTAGAAACAATTGCCACCTGTATTCCTCCGTATATTCATTTTTCTGTTGAGCATGTGTTACTGATTCACGCAGAAAATCTGTCCTCTGTCCTTGAAGATCCACATGCATGCATGCTATCACACTCTGCACTTGCACTGTTACGCTGAATAGGAACTTTAAGTCCTACGTATACGCATGACTCCACCTATGCAGTTTACTGAACAGCCCACCCACTGCAGCGCACAAGAGGAAACTGAAAACAGACCTAAAAACTTTTCTTTTCAATCCCCTTTTCTTTTTTTTCTTTTTTTTAATATAGTAGGCGAATATGATATACAGTTACAAAAACACCAGAATAAGATGTTTAATACTAAAGGTTTTCGCTGTGAGAGTGTAGGAGTAAGCATCAGCTTTTATTCTGGTTGGGCTGTTGTGGGCTGTCATCATTAATGCACTTATTTCATGTATTTAATTTGTTCAAAAATCACTTAGAATTATAATCTTGTGTTAATAATTGGATATGCATGTCAGGGCATTTATAATCTTATAGAGGACTAGTAAAGTTACAATGACAAAATCTGTGTATTTTGGAAACCAGAGGAAAAAGTAATATTCACAGACGTCAAACAAACAATGAAATCAACCAATTTATCAGTAAATGTAAAGAAAAACATGAATGCCTGTGATTCTCCAATATGTGTGGGTGAGAAAGAAAGGTGAAGGTGACATTGAGTCAAGGTAAATGACCTTATTGCAGCACAGCGAATGTCAAATGTCACTGATCTGATACACTCCTATATTGACAATATGTAGTTTGATCAAAATAATTTCATTTTTCTGAGCTTTTTGATCACTGTGTCTGTTTCACTGTTGACCCTGAACTGTTCTGTTCTGACTCTCATATGTTTAACTCACAAGTCATCCACCAGTATTTTCACTTTCTATTCACCTTTCACTGACGTAATGATATAAGTGGCTCAAGGACAAGAAAATGATTAAAACATTCATTTTAACCCAAAATTAATCAGTAAGGTATAGTAAATGTAAAACGCCACATAAATTAGGTGTTGGCTGCTTCTTTATTACGTTTTAGATCAATAAGTTGATGACCTTCATCAGCTATGAGCTAAACCTGATCGCTCTGAATGTGAGTTTTGTCCATATTCAAACACCTCTGAGTCAAAGCAGAGTTGTGACAGAGCAGTGCCTGGTTATCTGTCAGATACACCAACACCTACCACCAGGCCCAAAGTCAAGTCAAGATCACAACATTTGTTCAACAAACTCAGACAATCACAATCACTTGGGACACAGTCTGGGAAAAACCCCAGATGCTGCTCCGTCGGTGTACCAGTCACATCGTAAAAGTAAAAATCCACTACTTAACAATTCCCAAAGTGGTGGAAAGGAGAGCAAGGAGACTTACCTTAGTGGAGAGATCGAGTGGAGTCACTCCTCAGACTTCACAGTGATCAGAACAGCCCCATCCGTATCTGGTCAAACGTTAACCAAGCGTTAACCAGCAAATGTTTTATTGTATCTAATGATTGTCTAATCACCCAGCCCTCATGCCCGGCCAACCAATGAGAAATCAGCTGACAAGAGACACGGACACAGAAGGACAGGACAAGGATATGGACAGAACTCAAAGACTGATTCAATACAATGTCATTGTTCTCTGAGCATTAAGGATTCATACATTGTTCACACAACTGTTAATAAAGACCAGCAGGTTATTTAACTCTTGCACTCCCATAAAATGTCTTATGGTTTGACACTTTTTAGTCTGTCTACGTGTGATTGAATTACTAAATAAAAACAGAGGTTGAATTAAGATGTACTGTTTTTTCTTCATTTACACCATTACCTGGTAAAGCCTTTAATTTCACTTTAGACTTTGACCTGTGGACACACCAGATTTTCCATTAGTTGTAGTGTGTGTGATAAGGAGCTGTGTCTAAACAATAGATTACACTGACAGTCCGTTGCCTCATAAGAATGCAACACTGCGGGTCATCTGGATCATTCAGCAGGCCAAGACTTGAAGTGTTGAGCAATGAAACAGTAGTCAGATTTGTGTATATTCCAAAAGTACCCACTTGTAAAAAGTGCGAAAGGTGTGAATAACTGTTGGGGCATTCCATACAAAGTCACCTGTGGCTTGGATTTTTCTAGAATCTCTTTGTTTAATGAAGACAACAACATGTCTACTACTTCTGTACAGATCATTTTACAGGGTATCTGTTAGATTCAGAACTGATTTTGAAATTTTAAGTTACATTTACAGTTTGACACCAAGCTACATGTCCGACCACAAGATCTGAGGTCCTTAAATTCTCATTTCTTTCCATTTTCAGGTCAAAAATAAAAAAGATGACATAACATTTTTCATCAGGGACTGAGTGCTTCGAATAACCCTCCATAAAATAGCAGGACAGACTGTTCTGTTTCCTCATCTGAATCTTATTTTAAAATGCACATTCATAGTCAGGTTTCCTCTGATCCTGGTCCTGGGCCTCTTTCCTTACATGTTTTATGTTCACTGCAATTATGAAGTGTTGTTTCATGACTCACACTTTATTAACTCTGTTTTATAAAGGAACTATAGATACATTTCATTATTAGTATTATCTTAGTTGAAATAAATGCAAAGAACAACAATAACTACTACAACATATAATATTAATAACAATAACACAATACTCATTACTAAAAACAAAGGTAAAACAAACAAAAAAAAGAGTGAAAAACAGCTTTGCTAAACTAAAGACGTAGTATTCAGTGTGACCTCCCTTTACACTTAATGGGGAAAAGGAGAAATGGGAGATCAGAGCTATCATGAATGTGTTATAGGAGAGTGTTCAGGAGGAGGTTCTGTGTCCGAGCTTTAGTGCTTGGAAGAGTCTGGAGTCAGTGGGAACATCATGGTGAAGCAGGTTGTGTGGGATGAGGAGGCGTACATCACCAACCACCAGCGGAGTCGGGCAGAGTTCTGCTCC
>JAPSES010000228.1:6840550-6880417 GCA_029822895.1 Maxillicosta whitleyi
TCATGGTGAAGCAGGTTGTGTGGGATGAGGAGGCGTACATCACCAACCACCAGCGGAGTCGGGCAGAGTTCTGCTCCTACTGTGGTTTACTGAGGACCTGGTGTGCCTGCAGGCTAGATGATGACCAGACATCGGGGTCACACTACATGTACTGTGATATCCTCTTGTTAAATGTGCGCATAAAATAAATTATCCTGGGTTTTTCAACCTTGGAAAAGGAAGGTTAAAACAAGTGGAGATGTTCATTTTTCAGGTAATAAATAATGTTTATTAACCCATAAAGACCATAGACAGCCACTGGTGACCAAAAGCATCTATTCATCTGTAATGTTTAACAACTGTAGAACTACTGGTACTACTAAAATATGCAAATAATTGGTGTAAAATACAGTTTAGCATGTTTTCATGATCCTCAGATATGACCCATCTGGATGTTCAGAGGCTCTGGAGTGAACGTGAAAAACATATTCATCTTCTACAACACTGATTCATGAGTAAAACCCATGGAGTATGACTGAAATATGAAAGTCCCGTTTTCTTTAGTTTGGTGTGTTTCTGATATAATAAACTTCAACCTGAATTTTTTAGGAAGATCTACATGATCAGTGAATTAAATATTGGAAAATTCATGTTTTACACTGAAAAAACACAAAATATTAATATTATAATAAATTATGATAAATTATATAAGAGAAAAAAATTCATTTGGGAACTGTCACAAAAGTAGCACTGTGTCTTTACGGGTTAATTTGGTTTTAACAACTTACACAAATAAATCCTGCAAACCCACTAAGTAAATCTCAACATGATCTAGTAGGAAAATCAACAACTGGTGAAGTTTACAATAAACATCATGGTGAACTTTGTTGGTCCAAAGACCAACATTTAAGAATTAATTTCTAAAGAAAGTATTTGGAGTAAAACTATGGGATTCTACGTGGCCTTCACATTACTCCATAACATGGAGTGGAAAAACGATTGGGTTATTGGAGACTGAATGACCTTCATGAAAAAGAATTGGCTAAAATCAGGCTGTTCCATATTATTATTAGACTTATACTTCTTCCACCACACTAAAGCTGAAGAACACCCAGTGAAGATTATTTTCCATATATCAGGATGCATATATTCCTTTCCAGGGCTGACAGCAGTGACTTTGCACGATGCTTGAAAACAGAGCAGAGATTCATGAGAATCTGCAACTGCAGGCTGAGAGTGAGTCACTGTTTCACAGGACTGGCTTTTAACCAGAACCTGTGACTGCAGTGTCGATGGTTCAGCAGATAAAACTGTTAATGCAGATGGAAGTGCCTCTGTTACGTAAAGCATGACTTCATGTATGCCGCTGCTCTGCCGGCTTTGATCCTGTGTGCAGACTGCCTGATAGATATTCTGGCCAACATGCACCATCTGCCTGACACTTCCTCGACCGAACATACAACACACACACACAACCTGAGCTCCTCAAAAGTTACTTTGGCAACTCATTGTATTTAACCCTTTAAAATCACATGACAATCACTGGTTTGAGGATCTGAACAGTGAGTGTTTGAACATGATGTTTGGTGTCAAACTGTGACCCAAATCTCTGATCAGTCCCTGAGCAGTCACATCACCGTACGCAACCTGTTGACACACACACACACACACACACTGGAGACTAATTTTGTCTCTAAAAGTTCAGCTCTAATGTCGGCTGACTCATCTTTTATCAGCTCAGTTGTGTTACTGCTCAAAGTGTGTCTCTTTTGTGTTGAGCTGTGTCTGTTATTATCATGTCTCATTAATAAGTTCTACACAACAGTAAAAAAGAAGCAGTTTTTGTATTTTTCAAAGGGCATAATGCATTTTTATTTCAATGAACAACACTGAATCAGCATTAAAGTAGCAAAATACCATACATACCCAAACTCATTATTATCTACAATAAGTGGAAAAAAATAACACATTATAAATAAAGTAAAATCCTGCTGAATTACAATCATACAAAATTCTGACATTAATCACACATGGTTGTCAGTAGCTTACATCTGGTATCTTCAGTCAATAGATAAATAACATTTGACAAGAATCAGAGCCAAACAGCAAAAAACACACAAAAAAAGAAGAGATCTGCAGGGAGGATAATGTTAATGTTATTGTAATAAACACAGAAATGAGTCAAACACTTCACACCTCATCCTTCTTTCACTCTGTTATCTTTACCCTGCAGCCATCTGCCACAAAGACATGATGAGCCAGAGTGAGCAGAAACAAAACCTCACGGTCTGACTGTCCAGTCATCATAAACCCAGACAACCTGAGCTCCATCCACTCAGTTCAGACTGAAATCCAATATATGGATGACAGCGCAGGAGAGTTAACACCTCATATGTACACTGTTCCCACTGTGCTGATGGCCGCTCTGACCACAGCGATGACTGAGTTTGAACCTTTAGCCCTTCAGAAGCCGACTTCATCCAGCCCGGGTCCACACAGTTCACTGTCCAGGCCGAAACGCTTCCACCTGCCCACAGTTTAGTGGAGAATCAGGAAAGATAGTCTGACGGCTCCTACAGCACAGAGAGATCGTGGCAGGACTTGGACTTCAGCCAAAAGGCCACACTGGGGTTGTTCTTCGCTACCATCTTATCCAGGAAACGTTTGGCCTTCACAGGAAGGCTCTCACGCCTGGAGTTAGAGCTTATGTACCTGCGGCGTTTGTTGGCTTCCTTAGAGTCTCGGCGTAGACGCAGCTGTCGTACAATGCCGTGAAAGGCCTCCCAGACATTGTGCTGCATGGCTGCGGATGTTTCAATAAACTTACAGTCAAACACCGCAGCACAGGCTCTGCCCTCTGAAACAAGAAGAACAGAAAATCTTTAATTGCATTAAGGAATCAACAGGAATGGAACAAAATATCAATGGGGGAGCAAATGTTATATAGATATTTACATTAAAAATGGTACACATACATACAGATGAAGCTGGTTGGTTTGTTGAAGACTCAAAGCTGAGGCTGTAATGTGTTCTACATAGTTTTACCTACTGATGCCACAATGTAGTGAATAACACATAATTCCTGCTTCTTGCCATTGTAAGGATTCATTTTCTTGTTTTCAAAGCATCACAGAATCACTATATTGTAACACTTTTGTAATCAGGGATCATGACATCATGGAACCATGAGCTAATCTGTAGTTCCTTGAGTAAACAGCACATGATACAGACAGCATAGACTGTGTCCTTACCACTGACTGAAACCTCTCTGCGTCGCACCAGGTCACACTTGTTTCCCACCAGAATAATCGGTGTGTGGTGAGCAGGACGAAACTGACGCAGGGTTATCCGCAGCTCTGAGGCTCGCAGGAAGGAGGGCCTGTCAGTGATGGAGTACAGCAACAGGTAGGCATCACCTGTCTGCATGTTGCACTGCTGGGAGCTCTGACAATCACTGTCAACCTGTAACGGAAACACGCTGTCAGACGGAGGACTGAACAGTGTATTCACCCAAACACAACCTTATCTAACTGTTCCATCTCACCTCTGCATCCCAGGTGTCAAGCAGAGTTATAGTTGCTGGTTCTCCATCTACTTCAACTGTTTTTTCACACACCTCATCTGAAATGAAACACTTTTCATCAGTAAAAAAAAAAAAGACTTTAACATCATCAAAATCACTTCATGTTCAAAGTAATGTTAATATGGATTTAGACTTTAATGTTCACATGTGCCATAAAAGGTTTCAGTCTGTGTCTCACCTCCAAACAGCTCACAGTCATCACTGTCCATACTGTCCGCTGCACCCGCGAAGATGCTCGCAAACGCCGTCTTCCCGACCCCACTGGCCCCCAGCAGAACCACCCGGTACGGATTCCCGGGGCCGGTATGGTCTCCGGCGGAATCAGAGGAGATGACCGAGTCTGAGGACGACCAGCTCCCGCGGCTGCTGTCGGACTCCCCGGTGGAGCTGGTGCAGGATTTGGAGCGGGAGATGCAGGCGGGGACCCGGGCCAGGAGTCCGTCCGGGAGCAGGTGGCTGCCCGGGTCACAGATGCTCCAGCGGTGGATCTCGGACTGGAGGCGGAGGCTGTGGCGGCGCACACTGGACAGCATGGCACCGGTGAGGAGATGACGGTGGGTGGGTGTCAGCAGACGGCGGTGGGATTAACAGGTGAAGGTGGTGATTTCACCTCTGTTTTCGTCCTCAAAAATGATGAAAAACCACCGGGCTTGTTGCGGTAAAGTCTGGTGGGACTCCCTTTTACTGCATCCACTTCAGATTGGCATTAAAATGTTCTCCTTCACAGAGATGTAATCTGTTTTAGATTACAAACACAGCTGTAAAATCAGGCTCAGTTTGTTGTCCTTCCTGACATTTCTCATCAAACTGCGGGAACTTTTCAGCCTGATACAAACTCTTTCTACTGAGGCGCAAAGATCCGCATCCAGAACAAACTTGGATTGTTGCATTGTACCAACACTGGTCTGGTAAATCCCGGAGCTGCTGCCGTCTGTCTGTCTGTCTGTGTGCTCTCCATGTAAGCGCGTCTCTGAGGCTCGGATGGGGTTTCCCTGCACTTTATAGAAAGAGGAGGAGGGAGGGTCACTCAAGTGGAGCATGATGTTTACTGAGATGTGATGTGATGGGCTGGGGGTTTAGTCTTTTCACTTGATGTCACTGCTCAGATTATATATATTAAAAAAAAAAAAACATATCATGCAACGAAATAATGAGGCTTAAAAATATAAATGTTAAAGCATGATGTGGATTCTATAGAGTAGAGTCAAAATAATCTTATTTCAGGAGCCATATACTGCCCAGTTTCAGTGAAATAACAACATAAACTATAAAAAAATAATTCAATTTTTTCCTCTTTTTTTTTTTTACTGCAAAAAAGTTAAAGTTTTAACAATATTATGCCTGGGCTTCTCATTTACACATAGGCTACCAGAAGTTACAGATCACAGTGGATATACAGAGGCACAAAACATTTAATAACAGGCATAATATTGTTCAATTCCACATGTTTTTCTTAAGAAATTTCAGGTTCAGTCTTATTTTTTGTGAAAGTTTGAAAAAGTAAACATTTTTCCAACACTAAAACAGAGAGAGAGAGAGAGAGAGAGAGAGAGAGAGAGAGAGAGAGAGAGAGAGAGAGAGAGAGAGAGAGGAATTTGGAGTTGTCATCATTTATGCCTATAGGTTAATATACTATTATTGTACTTGTCGGATCCCATTAAGATCAAACTGGGCTGTGTGTGGCCCTGAACTAAAATGTTTGATCCCATGACTGTTGGTATTCATCCTGTGGGCTGGATTGAACCTTTGGGTCTGCATGTTGAACATCCACACTAGGGTCTTACAGCAGACATTTAAAGCTAAGAACAGAGCTTCAGCTTCAGAAGGATTGTTTATTCTTACCAGAATAACTAATGAAGTTACAGATCAAAGGGATTTTGTATACCACAACAGGAAACACCTGTAACAAATGGAAAGTCCTTCCTTAAGTGAACTATTTTGGTGGAAACTTCCAAATCCAACCATAAGGACCCAGTGTTACTTTTCTGACACTTTCCAAGTGAATTTTTGTGTATATTTAACCTTCCTTAGTGATTTAGCGCCATTTATTGTAAAAGATATCTTCTGTATTTTTATTCTTTCTTTCAGTGTAAATCAGGTATTTTCCTAATTTTAATTCACTGATCATGTAGATGTTGATAAATGCACAGATTAAACTTTAGGGATATTATATCAGAAACAACTGAAGCAAAAGACTTTTTCAGTAAAATCTTTTATTAACTGAACATAAACCCAGTGTATCTATCCACTGTCATTGATCCAACTCGGTTTGGTTTTACAGGTGAATTACTGCTGTACAATGAACGGTGTTCCCATGGTAACTACCGAGCCTCTGAACGTCCAAATGGGTCATATTTGATGACCATGAAAACATGAATAGCTGTATTTTACACCAATTGTTTAAACCGATTGATAGGATTAGTGGATCAACAGGTATTAAACAGTTACATCAGTAGATGATTTAAACTAAAGGTGGATGTTTGGGTCTTTATGGGTTAATTTGTCTCTCCACCTATTTTTTCTTGTGGTGTTCTGAATTTTGCATCAGTTATTTTCCTATGTTTAATTCACTAATTATGTAGATGTTCATAAAAGCTCAGAGCAAATTCAAAGGTCATTATATCAGAACTGAAAACATTAAAGTTTAGCTAAATATATCTTTAATTGAGCATAAAAACAGCTGTCTATAACCAGCCATTTGTACATACCATGGGTTTTATGGTGAATCAAAGTTGCACATTTCCATGTTCACTATGATGCCTCTGAACATCCAAAGAGATCATGCTGCTGAAAAACTGAGAAATGGAATTTTACCTGAATTATATACCGTATTAATAGGATTAGTGGTTCAGAGGTTATAGCACATGTTAGATCAGTGGATGTTTTTGGTTGCAGTCAGCTGTGTAGGGCTTTGACAGTTAATGGGACCTATGCTTTGTCCTCTATGACAAGCAAAATATTCTCAAATCTCAAAACTGCACATCTTAAATTGTACAATTCAGTCTTGCTCTATACTCTATTGTGTAGTCAGTAGACCATATACTGTAAATTCCTGAAATACTCTGTGAAACAGAATTTAAATTAAATGCATTTACATAACTAATCTTGTCTTAAAAGAGATGATTAGATGTCACCGACATTAAAGATATCATGATAAAGAGGCTTTTTTTGTTAAAGTTTGAGGTGTAATGTAAAATTAAATGTGATAATTGTGTACTGTTACATCAACATGCACATCACTCAACATTTTATACATAAAAACAAAGTGACTTTAATTTTAGCTTTGAATGCAATGGAGGATGGAAAATTCAGGAAAATTACAAGTTTGTTCTTTCTGTTGCCCGTCTAACCTGACAGTTGACTGAAAGTACAACACAAGAAAAAGCAGTCTACAACAATTTACATTTTGAAATCAAAATTTCATATGAATTTCATGTGTTGAGGACCCAGATTTCATAAAACACACATGGAATGCCATGTCTATATTAGCTACTTTCATTTCTTTGATGGCCAATTGTTGAATTACAAGTTTTCATTGATTTATATTGTCTTCTTGTAATGCAGTTTTTGTCTTGTTACATCATTTACATCCTTTTCATTTCATACCATCTTTTACATGGTTATTATTTTGTTTAGTTTACTTTAAACTCAGGCTTCTTAGATGACTTTACAACTTTTCTAAACTCTACCAGAAAAAAGGCTAATTTTCATCTATTCACACATCACATATTTCTGTTACTTAAATCCATTTTAATTGTACTGAAACATTGGAGAAACATACATGTAGACAGGAAGGAAAACAATATGAATTTCATAGATTCTGTAATCAGAATTTCCTTAATAAATACTCCTTTGGCTGCACTAAGGTAACTGAAGTCACTATCTAACGCTAGCTCGACATAGTTGTTATCAAAATGAAAATGTGCATGAAACCAGTCTTGCTAGTTTCAGTTTTACTATTACGGTGGGGTTTTTTTTTTTTTTTTTAGCCCCAAGTGATAAATAACCACCACATAGTTACTATCAATATATTCCCCTAACCACCCATTTGAACCAAGCCAACAAAATATCTACCTTTGAGATTGTGATGATTATTAACACTGTATTGTAAAGATAGTTCCTTTAGTCCTCAGTGAACTGCTTTCTGCTACTTCATAACAGTCAAAGTATTTTCTGATTTTTTTTTTTTACTTTTACTTTTCTGATTTAATGAAAAACAAGTTACAGGGCAAGTGCCAAACTTTTCCAGAAGTAGAAGAGTAATATGGGGGTTGGTGTTAGTACCTCTGTGTTCAGTGGGTGATTCAGGACCCAATAAACACAGCTCTGTGACTCATTTTCAGTTCCAACCCTATGTTTAGGAAAAACAAGATTATTCCAAGCTCTCCTTGCTCCTTGACACACACCTGCTAATGATCACGTTTCAGAAGGTCAAATTTAGCCAACTATGTTCCTTGACTTAACAAGTTAACATGAATTAGAATTCAAAAGGTTGATAGTTAAGAGAGGTGGAGCGTTTTTTGTTTGTTTTTTCGTCTAGGAGGTTTTCCAAGACTTATACTAATTTATTACATCTATAAAGTATAACTGAGGTGTACTTGAAATAGTAAAGCATTGTCATATGTAGTGAGGGCTGTAAAGATACAAGGTGTGGTTCAAAGCTGATAACCCCATAGGAATCAAACACACCTTAGAACATTTATTAGCTGGGAGAAGACAATGATATTTAGCATGTCTTTACAGTATCAGGCATCATCATAACACTGTTCGTATCTTGGGAGTTTCACTGTAAATGGTGAGAGAAGAGGCTTAGTGTTTAAGCCTGAGTTAACAGAAACACTAGCACATTGTTAAAATGAAAACCAACAGTTGGTATTTTTATGAATGACCTAACAATGCACACTCATGTCCACAGAGACCTTGCATCACATAACATACTGTCTCTGCTTGTAAACATCAGATTTCCATTTGCTAAAGGGCTTTGTGTGTGAGAGAAAGAGAGTCTGAAAGCAAGGAAAGTTATTACAGTAATTGTGGGATTACACAGCTTTTTCAGCTGTTGTTTTTCAGGACTTCTGTATCGGGTTGTGGCTTCATCTGTGGGCCTGCTGCTGTGTATTACAGCTCTGATCTGTTCTGCCTGACAGATGATTGGGCAAACATTAAATCCGTGTTAAGTGCTGAAACAGGACCAGGGTCAGGAGGAGGGGACGGAGCGGTGCAAGGCTGATGGCTATAGATGGTAACGGAGTGTAAAGTGACCTCTTTTCAGGATCTTTCACTGAATGTACACCAAATATGCTTGATCTGAAAAGGTCAGACACAGAAAAACAAGGAGTTCCAAGCAACTTCAGACAGCTTAGAAGGTTTATGGTACAACAGTCATACTAAACTCCCAAAGGCTGCTTGACACACCAACACTGAATGATCTATATCCCCAAATAAGTTCCAGTTTGACACCACAGGTCCAGGGCAGTCAGGGAAATTAATCAACATGTTATATTGTACTTGAAGTCCTGCTATAATGGACATTTAAAATACAACATTCATGATATTATGTTAGAAGAATAAAGGTAGTCCATATTGTAAATACCCAATATATTTTAAAATTGCTCCCTTCTCTGAAAAATGAGGGTGAAGGTGAATTTCACAAGCATAAACGCTTATGATGACACTGCTTTAGTATTAACCTTGGGACAAACTTCTTTCATTTCTTTTGACACTGATGTAGGTCAAAGAAATAGTCACATAATCAACATTTGTTGTATATTTTAGCATCACAAAAGCAAAGACAACACCAGGAAAAAGTCAAAGTTGATTCTAGTATCTATACAGACAAACCATCACCACCAGTGAGTGCTTCAACATGCAAAAATTGCTGATCTTGCTGTTTTAACTGGAATACATTTGTGTTGTGATATGAATGAAATGTTGACATTCCTCCTACATGAAGCTCTAGGACAAAATGTTTTTTTTTTTTTTTTTAAAGGCAAACCAAAACCTCTTTCCTCTGACGTCTTCCAACTTGATCATGTACAGCACAGAAACAACAGGCCGACTACATCTAATTTCATCTAATTTTCTCTAGAACCACGTGCAGTTGACGTATCAATGATCCCAGGATTGATAATGAATGAAACGTGAGGATTACAACCTCAGTGAGGGTTAATACCAGAGGCTTTTCTATCCAGCCTCTACATTCAGATCTTCCACAGAGGTCCAGAGTTCACAGGGAATAAACGTCCAATCTGTGATTCAGTCTCTCCGTCAAAGCAACTGTATCCCTTTCTCTCCTTGCAGCACTGGAAAGTCATTCATTCAATCTCCAGAATATGCCAGGTCTTTGGGCTTTCAGACTGGAAAGCAAGGCTTATAAAATGGATTGGCAGTGCATCCAACAGCAGCGGGTAAGAGCCTTATAACGACAGACAGATAAATTCCACCTCATGCACTGGCAGCACATGGCCCCGGAGACTGTAAGAGGAGTGATTTGGATCAATATCCTGTTCAGAACAGTGACACTTGTCTGTTGGACACGTGTCCGATAGAGTATCAAAGTGATCTGACATATTATATTGCTGATATCCTGTCAAATCTGTAGATGGAGTAAGTTGCTTGGTGACAGTTGCTACGCCACCACTGGTTTTCAGCCTGAGGCTAGAAGGACCTCTTTTCTCGTTTAGATTCATAGATTTAAGATTTAGGCCTTTAAAACCACTTTCAATCAGATATAAAGAGCCCAGAAAACAGGCCAAATCGCATATAGAAAACCTCCAAGTATATATACACACAACACACACATATACAGGATGGACAGTCTATATGAGTCTGAAGCCCAGCAGTAACAGTTTCAATTCACAGCATGATCTGAAAAACAGCAGGTGTCTTCACAATTACCATGCTGCCTTCCACACAACACACACAGCAATAGGCCAAGGAGAAGACAGTGTCACATACACAAACAGAACGCTTAACATCCTAGAGACCCACTTATTACACAACAAAGTTGTCTAACAGTGTGGTGATTATTAAATAAATAATAATTGCCCTGTTTATGTAAAAGGCTGTATTGTATTGTACTGGGGCTCAGTCAATCTGCCAGACCCAAATACAAATCAAGCAGACACACACATGGATAACCACATAACTCCCACGCAGCAGCTTTGGGTTGAGGAGCATGAACAGACCAGTATTGTCGAAAAATAACAGACTGCACAGACCAGTGTGGACCGTAAAGTGTACAACACAAACTGTGACACAACATTTAGGCTAAAATGACATGACCTTGTTTGCAGGGAAAAAAAACTAATCTTTTATTCTTCTATCAGGAATGGAATAGAGTACAGAGATCATTGTAAACTAGATTCCTTTCAGTGAATGGGTATGTACACCGTATACTGGATTCTTTCCATGCCACCCAGACTGTCACTGAAATAAATCTCTGAACAACATAAATCCTCAAATTCACACAGTGAATATTACTGTAGATGGAAACGGAGGTAACTCTCGGCTTTCTTATCTACACAATGTTGTTATAAAACATACCAAACATTTTCCATCAGTCGGATGCATTTAATTCTCCATTTTGTCAGATGAGGTCATTTAATAACAGAAGTGCAATTTTAAATTTTTCTCCCTTTGTCCCCAAGAATGTTAATTTAACTGGTTAAAAAGTCTTGGAATTACATCTATCCATCCTGGTAGTCACTGAAAAAACAAGAATCTACAAATACCGAAGTAGAGCTGCAGAGAATAATTGAATGACTGATCAGCCCACGGGAAAACAATGAATCTGACCTTGTATAATCACTGAATTATTTGTAGTTTTTCAGTTCATGCAAATGAAGAAACTGCAAATAACATTAGAAAAAGTTAAACACTAATACTATAGATTTCTCTGAATTTAGACATTTTTGGAAACATTTGGTAGAATTTAGATATACAAGTCAACAAAATATATAATATAAGGCCTATTCTTTTTTTGCTTGAGATATTTCAGCGCACTTACATTACATATGACATAGCTTATGGCTTTAATAATAGTTGTCAAGTCAATAAATCATGCCTGTAGTTATGGTATAAAAGTTAAAGTCAAGTTTGAGATGAACAAAACTTGTGTCAAACTCAAACAATGTTCTGTAGAGTGGAGGCGAAGTATTAAGTAAAGTTACAACACGCAAAAGACATAATTGAGTAGAGAATTTAATAAAACATTACAACACATTTCTTTGAATAAATAAGACAAAATGGTCAAAAAGGGCCAGAAATTCACCTGTAACATCTGTAAAACAGTGAGGCCGTTGGTATTTTTTTTAAGCATGAAGCAGTTGTTGAATGTCAAGTCATATGTTGTAGCCAGGCTGCAGACGATGAACAGAGAGCCCAAAGACAAACAGTTAGAAGAGAGAAATATCTGTGTGTGAAGGCGCTATGGTTTTAAAGAGTCAACTCACTTACATCTGAAGCAATCAGTCTGCTGTATTTTTGTTTACGCTTCAGTGTGAGAGATGGTGGTCTGGAAGGCAAAGGTGATGTGGTTTCGTGCATGGTCGAGATAAGGGTCCAAAAAAGTGTGTGAGTCACCAGAGAAATGCCTCCACTGCATCAGTTCGGACATGCTCAGAAGCTTCTGTGCTCCCCCCATGCGGTCACCTCGGCGGCCGAGTTGGCAGACTCTCTCAGTAACCTGCTTTTCCTCTTCAACAGTGGCTGCAAGTGTAGACAGATGTGAGCACGTGCACTATTAATGAGTCTCTATATTGTTGTGAGTGTGTGTGGCAGGTGCCTACCAGAGGAGGACCCGTCCATGCTGCAGCTACAGTTCAGCAGGTCATGAGTCAAACAGGGCGTGTCCATCAGGCTGTAGAGATCTCGTAATTCACTGATGGAGAAGCTGGTGTGCTCTGCCCCTTTGCCAAGGTCAATAACTGTCCCAGAAAGTCCTTGTTTGGACACCTGTCTTTGAAAAATGCGTTCTTCAATGGTGCCTAAGAAAGAAAAACATGAATGAAAAATCAAACCAGGGAGTCAGAAAAATAGAAAACATATACCTTATACTTAATATCCACCAAGAGGACGACAATATCTATGGTATGGATAACAAATAAAAGCATTCAGGGCGTTTGAGGGAACAAATTACACAGAACAAAATACTTTACAATATGTAAAGTCATATTTCATATTGATAGAATTTTTTTCACTTTTTGTGATGTGACGTTGAGACCGAAACACATAAATAAAATAATGAACCACTGATTTATTTTGTGTCGAGTATTCTGACACTTCGTCGTTTGTCTTACCTGCAGTCAGGAGCCTGTAGATGTGTACAGTTTTCTTTTGTCCATCTCTCCAAACTCGAGCCATGGCCTAGAAACACCAGAGATGACAATGTGGTAAAAATGTACAAAACACAAATATGTACATAGCGCCATCTGGTGGTTATATATGTGTAAAACATAGATGAGTCGCATACAAAAACGTTCCAGACTTTGGACTTTTCAGGCATGTCTGTTACTCATGTTACCTGAATGTCATTAGCAGGGTTCCAGTCAATGTCGTACAGAACCAGGTGGGAGGCACCGACCAGATTAAGCCCCACCCCTCCTGCTTTGGAACTCAGGAGAAACAGGAAGTTCTGAGAATATGGGCTGTTAAAACCATCCACCAGCCGCTGTCTCTGGCTGGTAGGGGTTTGTCCGTCCAGTCGACAGAAGTTATAACCCATATGCACAAAGAGGTCCTGGAGCATGTCGAGTGTTCGGGTGTAGTTGGACACAATGACAACCCTGTAAGGTACACAAGCATTGTCATATGTTCAAAGACAGAGTAAGACTCTGATGTGAACAAAAGGTCAGTTCATATCCAGATAGCAAAAGCACATTTATCTATACATTTGATAACTATATGGTTAAACAAAATGGCAACATCAGGGTTCACACACCATTTTATAAACTTTTCAGAAATGGATAATATAATTTCCCCAACCACTGACAACCTCTAAGAACATTTATCAAAAGTAGTTTAATAAAAGAGGCGTTAAGAATAAAACATCCTTTTTAATTCTATAAATGGGTATTTCCATATTCAGTTCAAATACTCTGGAAAAATGTAAGCTAGTGTATGTAAGCCGTTTCCTAAAGACTGCAATCATATAGATCTAAGATTTTGTAAAATATATTGTTTTGGGGCAAATAACAGTGATGAAAAGCCTTCTACAAACCTATGGAAACCCCTGAGACCCTTCCCCTTTTTTAACGTTCTTCTTTGGTGTTCTGCAGTCTGACAACTTGCTTTGTTTTGCAAGTTTTAATATGGACAATCATTATAGTGACATAAATGTTTAAAGAGTTTATTTATATTTAAGTCTACAGAAGCGTACAGACAGCCGCATAAATCTCAAAGTACAATTTTGTACAAGTAAATACGAGCTGCTTTTTTTTTTTTATTTTGAGTGTGACAAAGACAACCGTGATTTGTGACACAATGAAATAAAATGATTGATATGAAATGGTGGCTGTTTTTCTATTTTTCTAATGATATTCCTATACAGACATGTTTACACAGCTCTAACTCACACTTAGGCAAAAAGTAAATCAGTCACATCCTTTATATGATTCACTCACTCACCTATCTGAAGGGCTGAGATGTCTGATAGCAGTCAGCAGGTCTGATAGAACTAGTAATTTTCCAGAATCAGAGGTATTTAATCCACCTGAAGAATAGGATTCTGGAAATAATTCAACCAGGCCCTCGTATAATGAGGTCTCTACTGACCCGCAGTCTGTTTTTTGCTGAAAACAGAACAAAAAAAGGACTGGGATTCAGCCAAATCTCCGCACATTAAACTTTGACCACACAATTAACTGCCAAGAGCAACAACCATTTACAGCACATTACACCCCCACCCCACCCCGACTCATAAGGCAAAGCAAAGCAGTGTCACCTTGACCGTGGAGTGGAGCAGACCCGGGTGGTTACAGAGCTTTTTCAGGGCTGTAATGCAGGCCAGGTGTGTTTGAGTTTGCGTGGAGGCCTGGAGGCATGCTCTGAACACTCTGTGGCACAGAAGATGTCTGTAGAGTTCTAGCTGCAGAGAGGACGGTTCACAGAACAAAGTCCAGTCGAGACGAGGAGGCAGGTAGCGGTTGATGATCTCCTGTGTGCGCCTCAGGATGAACATGCCCGTCAGACGAGAGAGCTCAGCTGCTCGCTCCTCTCCTAGAAGTCTCTCCTCCTTTTGGCAGAGATAGATATGACATTAAGTATTTAAGTTGTGATGATACATGGGAAGAGAAAGAGAAAAACATCGAAGTAAGAGGGAGCATTACCTCTGTGCAGGAGGGCTGTCTGGAGCGAAGGATAGGCTCTTCGTATACTTTCTTATAAGCAGTCGATGACCCGAGAATCCCTGGATTTACAAAGTCGATGATTGCATAAAACTCCTGAAGGTCATTTTGTACCGGTGTGCCTTTAAAACACAGACAACTTTATTAAGAGTGATGCCTACCTCCTCAAGGTCTTGCTGGCAGCATATGAAAAGATGAAAAGACCATTATAAAAGACTGGCTTAAGAGAGAATGTCCACTGATGATTGTATTTACCAATACTGGAAAATATTTCCATTTACTAGAACAGATGACCTACACAATATAACTGAAAAAAACTGGGTGAAGAACGAGGGGGAAAAAATGACATGTTTACATAACCTGTGAGACAAATTTGTAAACCATAAAATGTAAAAATTGTGTTGATGGTCCAAACAATGCTATCTTTGTAACCCTTTGACCTCACGACCTGTTTGTTCTGTGTTTTGTATCTTTTTAAAAAAAATAAAAATAAAAAATCAAAACTAAAAAGTAAAAAACTCAGACAACTGATTATTGGAAAAAATGATGATGCTTTTAGTGTAAATAATAAAATAAGTACACACCTATTTTTTTTTACCTTGTTCTGCACATGTTCATACCTGTTAGTATCACCCTGCAATTACAGCTGAGGCTGCTCAGGGCTGATGATGTTTTGATGCTGCTGTTCTTTAATCTGTGACCCTCATCACAAATTATAATACCAAACTCCACTTTTTGTATCTGAAAATTTTAAGAGAGACATTAAAAAACAACTCTACAAACACACATGTACATATTTACAGTTACAATAGGTCCAGTGTGCAGCAAGATGAAAGTTAAAAAAAAAAAAAAAGTACCTGCTCAAGGCAGCGCAGAAGCATCTCATAGCTGATAACCAGAACACTGTGCAGAGGAGATGCCATAAAATGCTCAATCCGATGGTCCTGTACACAGATTATCAAAATACACACCAGATTAATGCAAAAAGTGAATGTGATATTTCAACAGCATATTTGTGTTCAAGATTTGCTTTAAATGATCAAAGAGTCAATAACACAACTTAATTAAAACTAAACTCAATAGGCATGTAGTGTTTAAATCCTAAAAAGCAGCTCAGTTCATTATAGATTTACTCTCAAACTACTAATCTAATAAAATCCATTTTGTTCTTCACCTGATCCACAGTAAAAACACTGATCCTCTCACGACCGAGCCACTTGTTAAACTCTGCTCCCCAGTTATGCACTAGGCTGCCAGGAGTAACCACCAGGACCCGCTTTGCCACTGCTCTGCCGCCATATGGCCCCTGTTTCAGCAACGTCCAGGACAGAGCCACACTCTGAAGGGTCTTCCCCAGACCCATCTCATCAGCCAGTATCGCCCCGCAGCGTCCAGCAGCTCTGACATGACAAATCCACAGAGATTAGATATTAGGATTACTGACAGTTACTGTGTTCTACTGTGTTTTTTTAGTCATCAAACATATCTGAAGTTTGCTGTTATTCAAAACTGCATTAAAAAGGAGAGTTCCACACCTCATGCCCATGACACACTCGTATAGGAACAGAATGCCCTCTCTCTGATGGGGTCGCAGGTGAGTGGTCAGGTACGGATCAACCACGACGTCGACCACAGGAAGCCCCAATTTATTATTGGACCACTGGTGGTTTGGAGAGGGACGGGGCATCACCAGTGCACCTGGAAATGATGAAAAGAGAGAATGTGAATGCACAAATGTAAAGAAACCTCCTGTACATTAAACCAAAAAAAAAACAAACTCTGATGCATAATTGATGTATCAGTGTATTTCAGTTTATTTCAGTATCACACACCGCTTTATTGTTATTCAATCAATTGAGAGGAGGAAACATAGTTAGGTCTTAGTGTTTGCAACATGAAAATAAGATAAACTTTATAAAAGTTAAATAGACTAAAAACTACTCTACAAAAATCAGAATAAGAGTATTTGAGAATTAGACATCAGTAGAAATGTGAATGGATATTTATTGACACCAAAAAAGTCCTTTCTCTGTCAATCCAACTATTTTATTATGTGAATAGAAAAAGACTTTCCTGTTTTCACATCATCATAGATGTATTAATTTGACTATCTTCTTCATCAGAAAACATTTTGGCACCAATAAAAGAAAATGATAAACTCAGAAAAGTCAAATTCTGACGGACTGGACAATTTAGAACAGTCATTATCCAATGGGTGGTTTATTTTCACTCTACATACCTGGAGCTAGAGGGTCATGGCGAGGTCTGCAGGTTTGTTCGTCCTCTGGTTTGGGACCCCGATGCTCTGCTCTGCCCAGCAGCGTCGGTGGGCAGAAAGGTTTGGACGCCAAGCGACGAGCAGCAGGTGGAGCTGCTCTCTTACTCTGCTCCTCTGTCTCTATCTGGACCTCTTGAAAACAACGTCCCCGAGCAAAATCCTCAGCAGAGACGATGCCCATCACCTCCACCTCCTTCCCTCCGATCATCAGAGTCTGTCCCTCAGACAACGATGCCAGCTCTGACACTTTATAACCACTGCCTTAAAGGTAAAAACACAAAACTGATAATGTCAATCAGAGGAAATGGAATGATTGCTTGGAAGAGAATTAAAAAAAAAAAAAAAGCTATATGTAAAAGTATGAAACAACATAAATAAGTAAATTGAATCATTAGACTGAAAGAAGTCATATACCAGAGAATCTTAGAACGAAAACATGGAACATAAATGATAAATGTAAAACACTTACATATCAACTTCAAACATATTGTAAAATATTTAAAAAGCACATGAAAGGTCATGACCCCCCCCCCCCAAAAACAAAACAAAACAGTAAAGTAGGTAAAATTCACAAAACAATCTTTATTTTTTGTTTATTTTTCATGAACTTGTCATTCTGTTTGTCTTTAATAACTTCATGTCATTGTTGTCTGCCTTTTTTAATGCTCTGAGTCAAAAACACCCAATTCCACAAAACAGTTTGAACAGTTGCAACTATTTTTGAGTTCATATTCATCTAAAATTATACAACTTAAAACTTATATTAAAGGATTTATATTTATTTTACACAATATATAAAGCAATGTAACTGTAGTATATCTATATTTATAATACAATTCCAACATCAGCCTGTGCAGATACAGAACCACAAACAACTGCAATTTAAGGGTTGAGATTTAGCAGAATTTAGGGCAAAATGAAAAAAAAAAAAAAAAAAAAGATTAAAGGTCTAACGGCATATTTCAAGACATTAATTGACATTCCTTTGACGTTTTGAGGTCAAAGGTCATGGCACCAAACGATAGCCCATATGTGACTTCCTATCTATTGCCTATAGTACTTTGAAATTTGCCCCATTATAAACCAATGGGGATTTTGGACTTTAAAAAAAAGTACAACCTATGTTGTATGATGCAAAGTTCTTTAAGTTTTTGATGCAAGTGTACGTTTGTTTGTTACATTAAACAAATCAATTTCTAAATGACTCTTATAACCAATACTTGTTCCTTGACAAACAAGCCAAAAGACTGAAATTTAAATCACAATACTCTTCATAATATGACTTTTTACAATTTCATCCAGTCCTAAACTGTAATGAATTAAAAATATATATGTTTTTCCGATTACATTTATATAGGGAATGTTGTGAACTTGAAGCATAATTTCATTTATTTCACTCAAATTCTACTGCTTCCTAAGGTGACAGTTTGATGAATTTCAGCATTCCTTTGGTTGAAATTACACCGTTTAATTACACTGTTTAATTACATTGTTCGTTGCATTTAACCAAAGAAACAAGCAAGCCTTTGTCAAAAAATGATAAAATACTTGGTATTTCAACATGCACTGTGTCAAATATGTCAGTAGGATGAAGGATAAAGACAATTTTAAGCAATAATTTAGCATTATCTGAAACACTTGAGTTCATTCACCTGAGCATGTCTTTACCACAGATAAAATGAGTTTATATTTCAGTGCATTATAAAGGATTTGTTTAACTTCCAAGGCCACTGACACAAACTGATATTCAATCACTCTGAAAATAATAATGAAGCCTAGATGTGTCTCGGTCTTACCCTTTCCAATATCTTTGCCCTCCATATCTTTCAGGGTAGCTGTGCGTCCTCGTGTCACCAGGACAGCGTCCCCCTCCCACAGCTTGTGTTTCTTCTTGCTGGCTTTACACCACATCACGCTGAAATAACGCACGCCATCCTGACTGCACTGGGACTCCGGGCCTGGTGCTCCAGAAACACAAGCCATACCTGCAGATGGTATCTGGGGGGTACTGAACACTCCTAAAACACAAAAGAGATGCCGACACTTTGAAAGACAACCCATGTCCACCAGCAGAGGCCCCTATTGCTCCAAGTGTGCAAAGCATTTGACCCTCACACTGAGGATGATCAAGGCAGAGCCATGGTTCTCTGCATGACAGTGAACACAATGATATGAAATACAAACACAGCAAGATCTTGCAAAAATGTTTACCTTTTTTTTCTTTTAATAGAAACAAGTGAATGCATGAACAGGTCACAGAACAAACTGACAACATTAATTTACCAAACATTACAGTACAAATATTCCACACATTACATTATGTAATGACAACTTCACAGAAACAGAGCCCACATCTCCCTTCTTTCACTTACTTAAGTGACAATCAATTAAGCCTTGTGAGTCATTGTCACCTCCAATCAGCCACACAGTAAACATCATTAGCACGACATGCTTAAGGCATTCAGTTTGACTGGTGCTCCAGACCAAGGTATCTTATACTGAATTAGTCTTTTTCACTTCTTCTATAAAGAACTTTGAAAAACACTCTGAATCTGGTTCAAGTGCAACAAAGAAATAACTCGGTTTTCTCACATCTGATTTCTACACTACTTGTCGAAGCACTTAAGTTGAAAAAGGTGACTGAGACTGAAACACTGAATTGACAGCTGCTAACATTAGTTTTCACATGGATATGACCATAAACACTACACGACATTCCTGTAGATAAACAGTGGTTGATGATTTAGGCAGGAAAAGCAGCAGAATGGTAAAAGTAATTTACTACTGCAAATATTCCCTTCCAATACCTGCACTTTCACATCTATTTGACATGTTTTGGCATATCACAATGCATGTCAGCCCTTGAATGTTATGCTGCCTCAGCTGTAAATACGTGCAAGAATATTGTCAACACTGACAAGCATTAGCACAGACTACACACTGATGGCAACAGAAAAAAAATCATCTGAATGATTAACAGCCTATTAGTGTCTGTATGAGGCACTACAGTAGGTTTCAAAAAAGAAACTTCAGTTTTGACACAGCTCTTATATATTAAAACTGATTAATGCCACTTCTTCCTCTGCTTAATGTCCAGATTTAAAACTATTTAGAGCATCTCCCTTTCTAGCGCTTCCAACAGGTAAAAACGCACGTTATAGAGGAACTGGCATCCCATGTCTCAGTCTGGCAGCTTTTAGCTTCTCCACTTTTATCTTGGCTCTTATAAGTTCCTCCTCTAGTTCCTGTTTCCGTTTCAACCCCTCCCTCTTCTCTTCCAGGTATAATGCAACCTTCCGGTGGTTGGCCAGTACCAGGTCATGCTCTTCTTTGGCCAAATGTAGGGGTCGAAACCTGTCTGGCTCATGGTGAGGGTAGATGTCGTTAGGATACAGGTCATGGCGTAAAGGCAGTGGAGAGGCGGAGAGGGGGATGTTAACAGAAGAAGGCGTAGGAGAAAGGGATCCTTCATAATCGTGGATGCTGCCCAAGTCCTGCTCCCCCTCCTGTTCCTGGCCTCCCTCCAGTACCGACCCTGTGTGTGTGGAAAGGATGGGAAGATCTGGCGGTGGTTTAACATCCTCTTCAGGGTCCAGCTGGACGCCATCATGGGGGACACTTGGGACAGCTGCTGAGTACTCATGGAATCCAGCCAGAGAAGAGCTGCTGCCAGGGTGTTCGATGGGAGAGCCGTGTTTGTTGTATATTAATCTGTGGATGAGATGAAGAATGAAAATAAGTAATTACATAGTTTAACAGAACATTTATTGAGTATCTGCGTCTTCATTTTGGGAAGTGTATAGAGAGTACTGAAGGTGATGATGCCTGCAACATACAAGTGTTTTGTAGTCAGACTTAACTGACAGGAAAAAAAACATTAAAACAATCTAATGATTAATAAAGACAAACACATATCTAAGACTTTACTTTCATAACATTTAACATCAAATCAGGATTTGTGGAAGTATTTGAGATTTGGTTCTTGAACAAGTCGAGACATGCTTAGGGTTGAAAGCCAGGTTTTTCCTGTATGTTGCAATGTTTTTGTTTTGAGTGTCTCCAGTTACACCTAACACCAGTGTTTAATCTCAACTAACAATGCACAGTGACCCCCTTCCAAACTATATTAATATTAGAAAATCTAATTACTAACATTAATTGCAGTCTTGTTCGATCCTTTCAAGCATGGTGAGTGTGCATACTTCGAGGTGATGGGAGCCCCTCCCTTCCATCCTCTACAGGTTGAATCAGTATCATGATCACTTACTGTTGTTGAGATAAAATCTACATGACTGTGCTTAGTTAAGTCTGCCATGGTGTTTGTGTTAAGCTTTCAGTTATGTAATGAAGTGTGTGTCGGTGCTTGTATCTGTGCATCACACTGTACCTGCGCAGCGCCTGGTCCTTGTCGTAGATGGGCACATGGTGAAACAGGTGAGGGATCATCTCCATGATTCTTCTGGTTGGCTCAGAGATGCTTGCTCTGTACTCTGGCTGGGCGTGTCTCCTCTGCATCACTTCCTGTTTAGCTGACTCCTTCAGCCTCTTGTAGAGGGTCCTGAGGCCCTGAGCTGTGCGGTGGGGTCTGTCCCCTCCAAGGGCATTGTACTGCTCCGCCACAGTGCCCCAGCACTTGTTCTTGTCCACAATGACTGCATGCTTGTTGGTATGCTCCTCCAGGATGCGGATGTGAGGACGGACCAGCTTCAACAGGTCCAGCTTCTCAGACAGGGTAAAGTTCGAGGAGCGAGCTTTACCCATCATCGTGGTTATAAACACAGAGCTGGAGGCCATCTTAGTGCATAGGGTTCTCGCACAGACCAAGTCAGGCCTAGAACTGTCACCCCTCAGTAACCACACTGACACTGTGGCTCTTTCCTTCTCCCACCTGTGTTTTTATCCCTGCTGCTGGTTTCTCTTGGTCCACGCTGGTAAGGCTAACACTGGTCTAACTCCTATGCATTGCTCATGTTTCTTCTCTCCTTCTTCTCTAAATCAAACATAAGCTATGTCTAATTGCATGGATTCATACACTACTCCTTGGTTGCCTCTCAGCTACGTTTCACAACAAAGACAGGCTGTGCTGCACACAATAAGAATCAGGCTTAACTAGGCCAGCCTCGTTTAGGCCCCCGCCTACCGCGGAGGGCTTTGGATGAATTCCTCCCAGCTTAGGCTGACGTAGCTAAGCCGCTTAAGCCCAGCCCGACCTACTTACAGCTCGGTCTCTCTAAACCCCAAACCAAGCACAGTACAGAGCACAGCACAACCCCTCTGCCTCTACATTATGACACAAGGGCGTCTGCAGTGTCTGAGCAGATGAGGGAAATAGTCTTACAACAGTGCATCACAGGTTATCTGGGGTCAGAGGTGTGTTTTGCAAAAGTGAGCGGCGCTTTGAAATAGCGCTGGCTTAACTAACTGGGTGGAGGAGGGGTTTAAGAGCGCGCTGCGCATGCCCGTAAAGCGGAGCTCTAATGCCGACAATAACTAAAACACACCAAACCTCAACTGTGCAGCATGAATAGTGGTTCACAATGTGAGACACAGGTTCTTAGCACGGATGGGGACTGTCCCGTGCTAAATACGGTGTCAGGGTGGAAAAAGAAGTGGCACTAGTTGCTCTTGCAGGGGTAGCGGTGGTTCACTGATCCTGAGCACAGTCCTAATCTGTCCGGCGCTGCCGCTGCACTACCCGCCAATTTGCATAATGCTGGACCTGCTGCCAGTCAGCCTCAGTCCGCCCGGTTTAACATCCACGTCCAGCCCATCTCTGCGTGTGTGTTATTATTAGCCACAGGCACGAGACACAGAGACAGACAGACAGACTGCGAAATAAAAGACAGCGCTGTCGCTTTGCTGGACTCATGACGGCGTCACTCGGATATTTATGCAAAACAGCAACAAACGCATAATGTGAGGAAGACGTAGGATGTGCTGTTGTGTGCTTTGCGTTTGTTTTCCGCGAAAACACCAACATCATTTGTTTGGTTAACATTTAATAATAAATTACTTGCGTAAGTGTAAAAACGGTATTGAATTCTGAACCATGATTTCTTGTCCTCTATGCATGCACACGGTGTACAGTGATCACTGACATACATATTACATACCATTTCATACACAAATGCATTTTTATAATTCATTTTAACTGGTCTTTTATCGTTATTAATTTTTAAGAGTTTATATTTATTTAATGTCTAACCCTTCTTCAAGGCTTTTTATTCTCCATTGCCGGCTTTGTTTTTCCTGGAATTTGTGCTTCACACTTGATGCTGCAAATGTGTTAACACAAAAAAGGATCCCATTGCAATGAAAAAGAAAGAACACCCTATGTATGTATGTAAATAAATGCAATCAGATGCCACTATTGTCACTTCAAAGAAAAGTTTGGTTTTTTTTTAACTCAAATTGATGAAATGTTTACAAATAGTTTTTTTATTGCAATAATATATTTAAATTTAACCTCATCATCATACATATTATATAAACAGATTTTTTTATAGTACACAATTTAAGTCTTTTTTTTCCATACATGTTTGAGGTAAAATATCAACAAAAAAGGAAATGACAGCTAATACGCAAAACAGGTTCAGGATGTTGTGATACACATCTAAGAAGGGACTTTCCATTTCATTTTTTTTTTTTAACCTTATTGCATATTTTGTGTCTTACCTGCTGGCATGGCGTCTTGTGCATAATCTTTGGCAGCATTATCAGGATATTCTGTCTCAGCCTCATTTTCTTTACTTTCAGTTGCACTAAGAACACGAGCTAGGGCCTTGGACACAGCTGGAGCAGCTTGTGCAGCTTTAGACCGGGCACCAGGTGGTTTTGTACTTGGTGGTGGTACAGCTAGACTTTTCTGGACCTACAGGACAAATGTTAGAGGAGAATGTAAAAACTAAACAAGTTAGACAAAAAACACCCCTAATTCTGGAGGATACAAGGGAAAAATTGTGTACCTTCTCAAGTGCATTGCCTAAACAGAGTTTAGGAGGTTTTGATTCAGCCACCACATTTGAGATAGATGTTCCAGGAGGTATAAATCGTGGCTTTTTGATTGCATTACCCAAGAGCTGGCTGGGAGCTGCTGAGCGCCGCATTCTTTCACCAGATGAGTACAATTAATTATCTCCTAAAGGCAAACAGCATGAGATATAAACACAGTAGTTTATTCAGTCTGTTTTATGCATTTGTTGTCATAGACTGTGCACATAACATTTAATGTCAAAGAAGAACAAATGTATTGAACAGTTAGCCACTAGCTACTTTCCAAATATGAAATACAAATACAGTACATATCCATCCAAGTTACCAGGTACAACTTTGATTAGATGATCAAAAACACAGGCATACCATAAAACATATGTACTGTATATACAAATAATTCAACCACAGACATAATGCATAAACTGTATCATTAAGGAAAAAAGATAAGGCAAAAAACATTTTCTTAATCTTTGTGTGTATGTGTGTGATTACAATTGAGAACACTGGTGTCTCATAATGTAATTCAGCATCATGCCAGACAAATGAATCTGCAAAAACTTTCTTTTTTTAGTGTTTGAGATTTGGAGCTTTAGTTCTCACACTGACCCATATCTACAGCTCAAATGTTCTGATGTCCTGAAAAAGTCCACCACGTTGATACTTTGCAATGGTTTATTAACTGATTACAGATATGACTTTAGTTTTTTTTTTTATGTATTTGTCGTTTCAAATATTATCTCTGTCTATTATAGTTTGATCTGTGTTATTATCGTCTACTATAAATTCTGACTGACAAATAAGACTGAACAAAGTGCCTGTCAAAGTTTGTTGGATTGATGGGTTAGAAAGCTTCATATACGGTCTATGTCGAAAACTAAAACTATATGTATGTTCTGCTACCTGACATAAAGACGTAAAGCCTTATTATACATACTCATGCACAATAATAAAGACTACAACCTTTTTTTAAATAACTGACTAAAAGATATCGTTATGATAAAAACGTGTAGCATTTCAACTATACTCTGATTAGGGAATTCAATCCTGTTAAACTTTGACTTAAAAAAAAAAGTGGGATGCTAATGTTTTACCCAAAGACATATCGACACAGGCAGGTTAGCAAACAAGCTAACTTGCTAGCAAGTAACATTTGCTAGCACATCTGACATGGTCTTAAATCAGCCTGTAATGACATGCCTTGATAACGTGCAACTTCGACACATACATACCGGGACCATTACACGTTTGATGACAAGATACTGTGTGGAAATATGTCGCAGGAGTTAAGATTTGTCTCAGTTTTTCGGTCCTTTAACTATTGAATCTACGGTGTTTCTCCCGCTGAACGAGTTGAAGACCCTGATTGGTCGTGACACGAAGTAGGCGTGGTCTAGATTTAGAGGGGGTTGTTTGTTTTAGGTACCTGGTATTACCGGTATCGCATTCACACGACATTACAGTATTTAGATCTTAGTCTTTTGATATAGCTCAATCGATAAAAAAAAATCGATCTCACCCTGTACTTCCTGACAAGTGAATGATTCCAGTCTTTGATAATACCGGCAGTGTATTGAAAATAGAGAAATTAACTGCTTGTTAGGACTTTTTTTTTTTTGCGTTGGTGTTGTATATGAATCTCATTTAATGTCTTTCTTGATATTTTATGCATACTGTATGCATATTGTTAATATATTTTAGGAAACTAGTGTAAATAGCAGTAAACTGTAGTTTACAATATAAGGAATTTGTTCTTGTATATTTGGTGTATATAAACAAAGAAAACAATAATAAAGTACAAATACTAGGAAAACTAGTTCCTATAGATCTAAATAAATATTATAAATGAAGAATAAAGTAAAATACAGCAAATAATTACCAAGACATAGATAGGATATAGTATTAATTACATTATGGTGGATTTACAATTTTTACTCGATTGTGCAGATATGTGCATCTGAATAAATGTATTGCATGAGTTAGCAACTCACTGTATTAAAAATAAACTATTAAAGAAAAAATGTTTAATCCTATCATTCAGTATTAATGCTATTATGTTGTTATATATTTGTTATGGAATATTTATGATCTCTAATTCAGTTCTTTGTCTGACACTACATAAACATAGTACTGCCAAAGCATTACAGGAAGACCTGTTATTAATAATGCTCCACCCTTCCCTGAATAGTGAATATAATAGGAGTGTATAAAAGCTCTGGGATGAGTCCAGAGGTTTGAGTTACTCTTTGATTTTTGTGGTTTGAGAGAATGTGTCTGATGTTGTGCAGTCTATAATCCAATCAGAGAGGGAGAGAGTATAATCCATGTTAATCCCACACCCAGAGAGAGAGGGAGAGAAAGAGAAACTGGGAATCGGTCAGGTCATCAGAAGAGAGAAAGAGCTGAAGGACAGTAAACAGTAATCTCCGAAGACTACAACACAACACAACCTTACTGGTAAGACTGTAAGCTAAACACATTAAAACTAAATTTGCCTGAATTCGACCTTGAGTATTAGTGTTTCCTGTAATTCTGTCTGTCTGATCTGATGTCATCTGACAGCTGCCTACCTGTGTCCTGAACCCTGGTTGTCAGGGATATCTCCATGGAGATGCACTCCCACAGGTAGGGGAGGGTTTTCAGGGAGAGACCCTCACCTTGATGGAGCCACAGTGGAACAGAGAAGCTAAAGAAGGAAAGAGCACCGCAGGCAGATAAGGAGGAGGATCACCTGTGGATCAAGTGGACATAAATCAGCAGAAAAAGAAGGACATTGGATGAAGCTTAAGAGTTAGGCATGTGTAGCCTTTTATTCATTTTATTTTATAGTTTTATTTTTCATCTGAAATTAAGATATAGCAAAAAAACAAAAACAAAACAACAACAACCTTGTACTGGAAAACTTCTGGAACTGTTCTTTCATCATCTTTTCTCTTTTTTCTGTATTTGGCTGGTTACAGGATGGGTTTTGATCTGGAGAGGTTTGTGGGATATGTGAATGAGGGCCTCCTGTGCTGTGTGTGTCGAGACGTGTTGGAGCGCCCCCTCCAGGCCCCCTGTGAACATGCCTACTGCAGCGCCTGCATCAGCAGCTGGCTGCTCCATCACCACTCCTGTCCCGAGGACAGGCAGCCACTGGACATTGGCAGCCTCAAACCACTCTACAGGTCTGTCTCCATCTGTGGCTCTATTTCATTATCAGAGATAAGCATTACACTTTAATACTTTTTATTTCTGTTATGCATCTTTATCTCTTTTTCCAAGTGGCGGCTACCATATTCAGATCATTCATTTAAATAAAAATCCCATTCACTAACCCTACTTAGACAAAAAGTATGTAAATGGTCCTAATGAGCAACTCAGATCTGTGTGTTTGATTTATGTTGTTACTGCATATGGACCTATCCTGCTATAAATATTTAAGTTGGACTTAACTGTTATGCGGTTTAATCCGTAGCAATACAATGCACTGTATTGTATTCTGTAAGGTCATCACGTTTGTAGTCTTCTGTCTGGAGAGAACCATCTAGTTTTAAACCACTCAACCTTTCATGAGCTCAGAAAACTGCCCTGTTTTTAATTTTGTGACATTGCATTATCAGCTGATCCAAGAGTTTATTTAGCTTAAGGAGGAGAACTTTTTCCACGCTGGAAGGAACAGTTCATTCCTATGTTTATGACAAAATCAAAACCATCACATTTAGAGATATGTATTTTTCACTGGACAGGAAGAGAGTGGGCAATAAAAATCTGAAGTTTTCATATTTTTGTAATGATGTAAAGAGTAAAATAATGTCTTCGGACATATAGTGGAGTAGAATAAACAGTAAAATAATGTCTTCGAACATATAGTGGAGTAGAAGAGAGATACACAAGTACGAGTGTCTAAAATGTGACAAGTACAGCACATCAGTAAAAGTCTTAGTTACACTTGTGTTAATTCTGCTGTTTTTGATGACAGGTACATGCGTAATGATCTGAACCGTCTGCAGATCCGCTGTGTGAATGCAGGTCAGGGGTGTGAAATGGTCTGCTCCCTGGAAAACCTGCACACACATGAGGATGAGTGTGAGTTTGCCTTCATCTCCTGCTCAAATACAGGTATGAGTTAATCAGTTAATGTTTCATTTCACATGTTGGTTAATGTGTCTTTTGTTAATAATAGTATCATTAAATGCTTATTCATATGGATGTGTTCGATATGAAGGTAATGTGACACCTTTGTATGTGTGTGAGCAACAGGTGGCTGTTTGTTGCCATGGCTACACCACAAACTAGTCTACCTATGGGACTTGGTCAGAAGCATGTAGCATAACTGAAAGCTCCGGCAGACACTCATACTGAATGCATACACGGTTCAACTTTCCATCATTCTTTAATGAGCTTTGTCAAAGCGTGCCTGTGTGTGTACTGAAGTGCTCTTGAGCTCATAATGTGAACTGTCATTGGCAGGTGGAGAGTACATATGTTACTACTGTGGTAGGTACAGTACTGTGTGTGTGTGTGTGTGTGTGTGTGTGTGTGTGTGTGTGTGTGTGTGTGTGTGTGTGTGTGCATGGACTGTTGATTCTTGTAGTGGTAAATCCAACAATAGCATGTTATGGACTGTTTGAAGTGTGTTTCAAAGGACAAAGAGGATGCACAAAGCTGAAAACAGTTAGTTGTACTTGCACTCTCTGTTTGTCCTTAGCATTTGATTATTTATACTTTTAGGACACACGTTTCAGGGGCAGTTTTAAGTTCCGAATCATTTGCTTGAAGTGACTTTTTCCCTTGTAAGTTAACCTGAAACTTTCTTTCTAATGAGGTGTGCTCTTTACTGAGATGGAAAGTGATTGGTTGTTGATGTGATCATACCCACAAATAATAATAATTTAAAAAAAAATGGTGATTAAATCAGTTCCAACAATCTTTCATGAGTTATAACCACACTGAACTCTGCACTGAAAGCCCAACCAATAAAACAATGACAATGTGCAATAATATTTATTCATTTACTTTTAACTTTCTAGTTATTGATACGCACATTTTTAGTGAAGCATGACTCTTTAAAAAATAGTATAATTTTGGACCAAGTCTTAAAATTAGTTGTATTTTGTGTGTTAAATCTATGTGTGTATTGTTTATAAAGTATTATAATGGAGGTGCACCCACATTTCACTGTGTGGAAATACAATGACAATAAAGTGTCTTATCTTATCTCATCCTGAATAAGACCTTGTACTTGATGATTTTAATGCACTTCTGTTTTTATCGGTAATATAAAATGTGTGCAGACAACCTGCATAACCTAAGATGTTTTAAAACACTGTTCTATTCTGCTGTTCTGTTCTTCTACTCTAAAAGTACAACATACACAAGGTGTCAACTTGGGTCACCATGTCCTCTGTCCTCTCAGGCTGTCCCGTGCAGGTGGAGAGGCGGGGCTTAGAGGCTCACCTGTCAGAGTGTAACTTTCGCAGCAGAGAATGTCCTAATGGTTGTGGCCACACTCTTCTGTCTATGGACCAATCGCAGCATAACTGTGTAGCAGAGCTTCGCACTGAGGTTGAGCTGCTCAGGTGTGTAAATGTGTTAGTAGTCATTCTCTATAATGCTGAACATGGACCCGCTTTGAAACAATTTTTCTTTTTTCATGGTTATTCTAGAGCAGAGATGCTGTGCAAAGTGGAGGAAGTCAGACGAGAGATGGAGTCCCGTTTGGACTCCCAGAGGAGACACATGGTACAGAAAGAGTCACAGCTGAAGAACGAGGTGGAGGAGCTCAAGGTGAGATGTGTTAGTGCCTCCCATACATGTACTTTATCAGATTTTGATGATGCATGGAAACGATCTTTATTCAGAGAGCTTCATGAAACATTAAGAACTAGTGCGATGTGGTTTCCCACTCTATTAATGTGAACCTTCTCTGGCCTCACAACTTGATTTTAATGATTGATGCATCTCAGTGTATATATCACTCTATATTAATATTTAGTGTATAATTGTGTTGTGTTTAATTGTAGTTAATACAATCAGTTAGTTGACTTGAATTGAAGTGCCTTTAGAATCAGACCACAACAGTCTATAATTACTGAGTTACAACTTTTCAGTACCAGTATCTGTGGGACCCACATGAATACATAAGAACAAAATAGAAACCCTAAACAAAATAAAAGCAATATTCACATCTGCTTGTAATCCTAAAAGCATGACAAGTAGAGCTGTGAATATTCACTAGCCTATTCCGACCTGTGCATCAAGATGAATATTGTAGTCTAGAAATGTCTGCTATGAATGAAATATATGCACATTTCAATAGCATTGGCAGGTTTTTTTTTTACGTTGACATATGATGTTTAAATCACTAAAATATTGTCAGTGACCCTGAACAAACTGTTGTGGTCATGTGATCTGTCCTTTCCCCTCAGGGCCAGTTGTCCCGTGTGATGTGTGACATGCGTGCCCTGTTGGGAGCAGAGCGTCTGAGGAGACAGGAGCTGGCAGAGGCAGAATTAGAAAAGAGAGAACTGCTGGAGCTCCTCAGAGACCTGCCCACCAGGAGTCACCCACATACGGAACCAACAGCCAGAGACCAGCATCAAGGAACCCAGCAGAACCCTGGTCAGCTGCACACGGAGCTGACAAGACACCAGCAGAGAGAGGCGTCTTTACATGGCTCCAGTCTGTCACTACATTCAGCTCCGGCCATTAACGCTTCAGGGCCACCTCTGTCACCCCAAGTGGGCGAGAGAGCACGCAAGGGTGGCACCCGGAGTCTGACTCTAGACTGCATCAAGAGGAAGAGCCGGGAGGTCACCGTTATCTAAAAACACTGGACCAGCAGGGGATTAACCAAACCAGAATGGATCTTTATTTTTTTACTATTTGTCGAAATGTCTCCCATTATTTTCAAACCAACCCAGAGTGTGCGCAAGAAGATTAGAAATAATAAAACTGGAAGTTTGAATTGATCAAATTGTTGTCAAGTTTCAGTTGGTGAAATGAACATTTTTTCTTGTGACTGTAAAATACAGAATATTGACATTTTTTTGTAGCTCAGAGCTTGTGTAATATTTCCAGATTTACTGTTGGATTATGTATTTTTCATGACTTTAACTCCATTTTCCCTTGTTGTCTTGTTAGTGTTCATCTAAAGCACACTTGAAAATATTAGTTTGCTGCAAAAATGTGTTTCTTTCAATATTGTTTTTTTTTTTTTTTAAGCCTAAGGATATTTAACACTCAAAAATGTTTTATGGAGAGTAATGAATTATACATCAGTGTGTTTATACAACAAAGCACACCAAAGAATAAAACTGGCATCTCCACTCATGTAGACTTTGATGAAAATGATTGAGATTATGTTCATGTTTACACAACATCAAGTTTTAATTTTACTATTTAACTGTTCCTTAAGAGTGAGTTTTCTGATGCCATTTTTAATTATCCACAGAGGTCCAAACTGTGTCACCTTTTCCCCTTGGTGGCATGCAGACCTTTGACATTTTTAAGGTATGGTCTGTGTTTCCACATCACAGTGATCAATGTATGTGACGACAATTAACCAATACAAATGTAAGATCAATTTCTAAGACCTTTATTCTGTGAATACAGATCAAGTTAACAAAAACATAAAACATGAAACACAAAGTCCATACGTCATTGAGACAACATCCTTGCACTGAGAAGGTGTTTCCATGGAGACAGCATATATAATAAGATCCTGATTGGTCCATTAAAGGCTGCAGTCATTGCCCAGGTGAATTTACCTGGTAAAGGAGCGAACATGTCTGCCCCTTCCACCCCCACTCCCTCCGCCACTGAACTTGCTCCCTTGAGATCCTCTTCCTCCTCCCCCTCCTCCACCTCCGCCTGCGCCTGCACCACCAGCTCCTCCTCCTCCACTAAGCCATGACAAACCTGTGCCGCCTCTGCCTCGGGGAGCTCTGTCCCGGGGTGCCAAACGATATGCACCTGGCAAATAAAGTAAAAAAAAAAAAAGAAAAGTGAAACAAAACACACACACCAACATTGCTTTGGTGATATTCATACTTCAGAACAGAGGTAAAAGCATGTGTATGTTCTCTATACGTACTCGCAGGTGGTTGTCGGGAGGGCAGAGGTCCACGTGTGAAGTTGCTCTGACCTCCGCGGGGTTCACTGTAGGTTCCTCTGTGAGTAACAGCTGGAACTTGGCCGCTCCATGAAGAACCACGGCCACCCTCCCTACGAGTGTAGTTACCTACAGAAGCAAGAAGAAAGACATTATCACCCTCTACTGGCAAAGCTTTACCCTGCAGTATCTGAATTACAAACCAGTGGTTTCCCAAAGATAGCTCTTACTGACCTGCTGCATCCAGCTCTGATGGACTAAATGTTTTTCAGTGCCAATAAAATCAGCTATAATTAGAACACTTTTCTGTGCTATCACTAGCCACAAACTCTTTCTCCTGTGTATTAACTTTTTAGTTCCATTATAATCTGGGTTTAAAAAAAGATCACAATAAAATTATATAGTCTATATCAATGATTACCACAAAATATCAAATATTTTTGAAATTCTAACCCTAATTTTAATCATAAAACATTTTGCAACATCAAAACATGTAGTGAGTAAAAGTAAGTAAAACACAATATTGAAATACAATAGTAATAAGTATTGTTGACAAAGTACACAAAAAAGCAAAGGAAAAAGTATAATACACTGATAATTATTAACATTTTACTGCCCAGCTGTACTTTTATATTACATTTAGATAACTCTTTGTGTTTTTATGCACTGACAACATCAGTTCAAATATTTCATGTTGACAGTTTTATTAGTACTGTGCTTTGACTAAAGAACGCCACAGTCCCTTTGCATTTCTATATTTATTTTCTTAGCAAATGTATGTGGACTTAGACTACATTTTAAAATAAAGTCTGTGCGAGTATCACGTCAAGTGCACCATATGGTACACATACCTCTGGAAACCCTTCAGTATAGAACATTAATGACAAAGAAACATGGTCCACTTTGCTTTTTCTGAGCTTTTAGTTTATGTTGGTGGTATATTTTCTATCTGTCATCACATGTCCAACTCTACATGCGTGTACTTACCCGACAACAGAACACCTTTAGGTTGAGGTGGAGTGAAGAAGCGTGTCTGGCTGTGGAAGGTGGCTCTGCCTCTGTTACTAGTGAACAGTCCTCTAGTTGGGGGTTTAGGGGAGCTCTTTGGGGGGCGTTTAGGAGGTAAAAGTCCAAGTGGGGTTGTAATGTCTTTAAACTCTGCTGCCACAAAGTCATCCACGTGCATGCTGGGAGGTCGAGAGGTGTTCTGCTTGCGCTGTCGGAAAAGATCATGGGGGCGGGAGGCATTCTGTCCAAACCCGCCACGACCTCCACGGCCTCGTGGTGCTGCCATGATGTGGGCTCTCTTAGCCGGCTCCACATAATCCAGTTTACCACTGTCAAGCACAACACAGTCCACTTAAAATGACTGGAAAATGATTTTATGATGGGAAAAACACACAAATGTATAAAAATTGTACCTTGATGTGATGAATGTCTCATGCTTGTGTTTTCCGAGTCTGGAGCCTTTGGGGGCCTTAGTGTGACCAGGAGAGGACGGTTCTGATAGGAAGGAACGCTCCAACTCAGCCTTCAAGTCCAGCTCTGGACAACATTCCTGAGCCAGACCGACGAGATCCACCTTCACCTGCCACAGACAAATAAGAGCTGGAACTATGCACAGAGAGTACCTGCAGAATCTACAGCAGCATACAGACAGAGGACCTGTCCATGTCTATGTTTTCAACAATTAGAAAGTTTGCATTTCACTAACGCTCACATTTTTTGTACTAGTTCTTATTCCCTGTAACACTTGGTGGTCTTAACCAAAACTACTACTCCACAAAGAAGTCTGAAATTTATAAAGATGATTCTTTGATTGCTGTAATTGTACAGTTCAGTTTGTTGTAAATGGACAAACACTTACCATATCAACATCTGATTCAATATCATCAGTTTGAAAGGGAGAAAACCAAAGAGCCTTCAGCTGTTCATCCAGAGCTTCAGACAGAATGAACACGGTCCTGAAGACAAAAAGTCCACCCATGAAGATATCTTTAAATGTTTTGATTGTACAAGCAACTTCTCATCCAAGTATTTGCATGGATTATTTTGTATGAGGTTGAAATTGAACAGATTTTTCACCAGTTCTGTTTTCATACTTCTAACTTATTATGTATTGTCAGTTTGCGCTTGTGTTCTATTATTTATTCTTTTATTCCATTTCTCCTTTTGTGTTGCTGCTGCTACACTGCATTTTCTAAATTTGGGATCAATAAATTATATCCATCTCTAAATCTTGCTTTAAGTTTTAAAGCTTAAAATCATCTACAGACATTTTTTATGTGGTTCAAAGAATAAAAGATAAATTAATGGACCGACCGATTATTTATCATTTCTACCTGTGATTAAACTGTGCTCCCAGTGTCTCAGGTGCAGGCAGAGTGGGTTCAGTATCAGCAGTAGTAGTAGGTGTATCAGTGGCCGTCTCCAGCGTCTGCCTGAGCACAATCACATTTTCCAGCATCGTCTCCAATGACTCATCCTCTTTACATAGTTTCTACAAACAAATATAAAAGTGAGTGAAATGACAAGAATGCATTACACATATTTTGTAAAAAAAAAAAAACATTAAAGTGGGTGTTGTTTGTACCGTAATTTGTTTCTCCAAAGTTGGAAGAGGGTGTGAGTCAGACTCCTCCCACTGTAGCAGAGATTTCATCTCGGAGCCCGTCAGCAACCGAGGAGGAACAAAGCCCCCATCCTCACCGGACCCTTGTCCCTCCTCAACACACTGCATTAGACACAGACACATTCAGGTTTAAGTAGTAACTGTCACTGAATAGCCAGAAAGATAATAATAATTGTTACTATTAAAGATAATCATTACATTAAAGGTAAAGTTACTCTTATAGTTACATGTGCATACAAAGGCTTTAGCATAGCTGTCATTGTCATTAAGAGAGAAAAAAAGTTAAAAAAAAAAAAAAGATATTGAACTACAAATGTTTCCTTGTGATTTGTTCATAATGTCATGAAAAACATTTATCACCAACATGCCTAGAAATTCATCCTGTTTATTTTTCTAATAATAAAAATTGTTTAAAAAAACAAAAACCCAAAGCAAACAAAGCAGGAGTTTAGCATTTAGCATTTTCACTGTGAAGTGACAACATACAGATACCTGTATCTACTTCTGAACTGAAGATTTAAAATCGACTCCATATTTGGACAATAATGTTTAAGTTACATGATTAAAAACTGACAAAAAACAGATGTACCATTGATTCTGTGTTGAGGATTTGTCTGAGGAAGTCCAGCAGAGTGGACAACAGATCCGCTGTGTCCTTTTTAAAGGGAAACACTAGTCTCTTCAACAAGGAGCACAAACTGGCACCATGTTTCTTCAAAGAACTGAAATAAAGTTAATATACATACATTAAAATTCATAAAATACATGCAAGTGTTTTAAGATAGAAAGTTTGCAGTCAGAATCAAAAGGGAATATTTTCTTTACACTTTGAGATGGTACAGTCCATAGTCGTGTTCTGTAAGGAATGTCAGTGTTCTGATGCAGGTAAGTAAAAGTGGCGGGCTGCTCTCTGCGTTTCCCAAAACCTCCAACAAGGCATTGCATACTGATGACATCATCTCTCGTCCAGGAAGTGAGTTAGCTAGCTGCTCCACCTCAGACACACAGCCTTCACCAGGTGGAGAGACCACCAGAGAAATATCCTGTTGGAGAGACAGATGGATAGACTCAGGCTTTGTTGGACTCCTTGCCAGAATGTGCAAATGTTTGCTTTTATGTTCCGTACACCGTTTACCTGGTCACACAGTGACTGTAAAATAGTGCCAACTACTTCACTGCACTGCTGCTGTAAGGAGTGGTCTGCAGGGGGAACCAGCAGTGACAGCAGCAGTGGAAACAGATCGGCTAGTTGTTCATCTCCGGATACAGACCCAGAGAGCAGGTGTAACGATGCGCTCTTACAAGCTCTCTGTGACACCAGGGCGTCCATCAAAGAAAGCAGCCGTAGGACTTGCCCCCAACACACGCCTTTCCCTTCCGTCCTGCAAACAGCAAATACGTAATACTTAAACTAGACTTATGTGAACACAAACTCTACCCAGCATTTTCCTGGATATTGACATCAAGTGTGAAAAGCAACAGGCAGTGTGGACTGCAATTAGGAGACTAAAGGTTTTCCATTTCTCTTTACATGAAAAACAAACATTTTATGGCCAATTTTAGATGGAAAATAGCAAAGGAATGCTCTACTTCTGCACATCAGCCTATACCACTGCCTTATGATAATACAATGTGACCTAATTAATTTCCTCCAAATATACATTTTCATTTTTGCAACAAATCAAACATTAAATGTGACAGATGCATGCGTTTTTCACTCACGGCTGAAGTTCTTCCAGCAGCAGCTCCAGTAGAGTCTTCATGATGAGGGTTGCAGTGGGTGAGGACAGGTCTGCCAGTTGGACACACACTCTCCTCAGCATGGCAAGGAGAGGCGGGCAGCTGGTGGCACACACACACCTCAGTGCCTCCGAAAACTCCTTCCACTTTGCCCGTAGGTGCATGCTCCACAGTTTCCTTGTGTTTAAGGCTACAGCCACATCTTGGACTGAAATCACCTGAACAGTCAAAGTTAATGTGAGCGTGCACAGTATAAAAAGTAAAAACATAACAACGACAAAAAACAGGAGAGCTGAGTGTCCAGTAAACAAGACAGAGCTCACTTCACATACCTGAGTGCTCTGCATTGGCAGCGGCAGAGGAAGGAGCTCAGACAGCAATGTGAGGCCTGAAAACAGACCTTCAGGAGCTTTCAGAAGTGAACATAAAACCTCTTTAAGCATCAGGGACCACGTGTTATTGGCCAAGGTCTCTTCTGTGTGAGTCACCTGCAGCAGACAGACACAATGACTCAAAACAATCACTAAGATCGACTACTTATGCATCAAATGACTGCTTTTATGTTTACACACCTCCTCATTCACTCCCTGTGTGAAAGTGAGCAATATGTCCACTATCAGTGCCTGCACTCTTGTCTCCTCTCCATCTAGGCGACCAGATGCAGGGATGGAACAGACTATCATGTGGAGTGTCACTAACACACTTGCAACACGAGTGTCTCTGAATTGAAACGCTCCCCCACGCAGCAGCTCCGTCAGCATGGTCCGCAGGAGCCGCAGTGTGCTGATACATATACTGAGGATCATGCAGCGCTGGGGTGTGGGGCCCATGTGTCCGTGAACACGCCACGGCTGCAGCAGCACACTGCACAGCTTCTGCAGGACACGCACACATGTGTCAAGACCTTCTCCAGAAAACAACTGGACACCAGCAAGACTCCACTTAAGATCCCTCTGCTGACCTACAAAAACGAGAGACATGCCAGGGTTTTTGTTGGATTAAACACACACACACACACACACACACAAAGGTTACAAACTAGCTACAACAACAGTGATAATACCGACTCACAAAAGTTGAGAAGAAAACTGGGACTAAAAGTAAAAATTAATGGAGAATAAATAATTAAATAAATTTGAGAATAAATACTCCAACTCTATCCGCTCAGTCAAAAAAAAAAAAAAGGATAAAAATATAGACGACCTGAAACTGTTTCGTGCTGTTATGAAAAAGGGAAGCTACTTTTCTAAACTTCTGTGTTGAGCCACAAATATAGAGAAGCACAATCACATCCAATTTGAACTGTTATTGATAATTTCAACTGTCAATTAAATATTTATCCTGGTGGAAAAATCTGTGATTAGACAAAACCTGAATGTCAAAAAGAATGTATTTTTTACTAAATGCAGCAGCCTCATGATCTGTCAGGTAATTATAGAAGTTTTACTCACTGATGCACTCAAGCACTGGATATCTAAATCTAAATCAAAAACAAAATAAAATGAAAAATAAAAGCCACAATAAAAAAAATGCACTTAGGAAGGAGAAACACTCTCCAACCTTTAAGATGTGGGTCAATGTCCTTTTACAAGACCTGACACTAGAAAAGACCTGCTCTTCTATAACAGGGTGTGCTCAGAAATCCTATGATACATGGGGGGTTGCATTCGATGAACATCTCCCTAAAATGAGTTTTTGGAACTTGGGATATCTGTATAGAACTCATAGGGACTACTTTGGCTCTATTTACATTTATAATTTGAAAATGTCTTCCTTTTTTCCCCAAACCCACCATACATCACTACTTTATAAATCTGCTTTGTTTTTAAGTTTATTGTGTAAACAATTTCAACAGACAAACAATGCATACAATATATGTGGCTGTATGCAGAATCAAAGTCAATCTGCTAAATGGTAGAATGATATTTTCATAGGGGTGGGGCTCTGTTGGAGCATAGGTGGGGAGTGGGGATTGTTTTTGTGTGTATTGCCTCATGTTTGTAACATATTTAGCTTGCAAAGTTTCTGCATAAATACCAATAAAAAGACTTTGAGCATAAAAAGCTAAATAAACTTGGATAAATAAATGACTTAAAATGGCATGCCTTTTCGTTTCAAATGTGCAAAACATAAAATATGGGACCTTTGCATTCTTCATTTCAACCCTTTTCAGATTATAAAACTAAATCTAATCAAATACTATTTAAAAATGTTTAATAAATGTAAAAATATTGCATTACAAAAATATGTATTAGAAAAATTCAACCAAAAAGAAGAAATGAAGCGTCTTTACCTTCAACAGCAGGTGGAGGGCAGGCGATCTGACAGAGGACCCTGAGAGCAGTGACGAGTCCGGTTCCCTCTGCCGTCAACACATTTTCCACATTCTTTAGTCGGGAAAAAGAGACACATTTTAAGAGACCTACAGCACTCTTATGTGCATACAGCTTATACTTTCAATATTTTACAGAGCAGGTGTATGTCAGTACAGTTGAAACATGTCCCACTCATGAAACATTCCATAGAGATGTATATCTGGAGGGACAGTATAGGACCAGAGTTTGTATTACCAAGTTTAGTATCTGTTTTGTTGTTTGATATAATGTCTGCAAATGTTGAATTTATAGGCTTTCAGAGATATGAGAAAGAAAGATTGTTTGGTAATCGCTATTTGAAGAATACAAGACACATGAGGGTCATAATAACATTTCAAAAATATAACCAGGCCTGCAGAATTATCACATAGTAACCCAATCACCAGAATTTGTATGATTAGAATTATTACCATTCATGTGTATAAACAACAGTGGATGCAACTGACAGAAATATCCCCTTACAATCTCTATTGCATCATTTCCCTCTGTTTGCGGTTTGATTGAGCGCTCATTTAATGATGTGAACTCACTGCTGTGGTTTGATGGCACCTGAATGGAAAACTGTTTATCTTGAGGCACTTAATGTATAATATTCGAATGACTGTATTTCCAGTGTCGAGTGCCAATAAATATGTGTTAAATATATTTGGGCTTTTTCTCTTCTGGTGACATAAAGCATAAACATGAAAAGTCAATAGCAACTTTAATCACAATTATTTGTAAGACAATTGACTTTCATAATAATAACAACAACAACCCACAAAAAAGTTCAGAGCTTCTATCAATGGATAAAAACAGGAAATGGCACTTGCAGTTATCCCCAGGGCCACTGTATATATAAAGTTTACTT
>JAPSES010000228.1:6880517-6899228 GCA_029822895.1 Maxillicosta whitleyi
AGCTTCTATCAATGGATAAAAACAGGAAATGGCACTTGCAGTTATCCCCAGGGCCACTGTATATATAAAGTTTACTTAAAGTAGAACTGAATCACCTCTATCATTATAAATAAAATAATGAAAAAACTTTGACAGAGCACCTGTCATAAGCCCCGACTCCTACACATGAAGAGTTAATAGATCTTTTGTTTAAAAAAAGCCACCGGCAGCCACCCAAACACTGACAAGCAACTACATTTATCATTTAGAGGATCATAAGAAATTCTGCAGGCAATACAGAAAGATGAAAGCACACAATATTACTCAAATGAAACTGCAGTGAAATGTTGCTCCGCTGCAGCAGGTTGTGTATTTGGTTACCTGTTTGATGTAGTCTATGAGGGTGGGAATGCTGCCAATATCAAAACGTATTTTCTCCAAAGGCTCCAGCCATTTACTCAGCTCTGAAGTACAAAGAAAGTGTAAAACATTAGCTTTCAAAATCACAAACCCTCAACAAATTGTTTTATGTGAAAAGATGCATAATTTACCCTGTAATTTGGGATTGGCGTCATCTGCCTTTGCTATGGACAGCAGAGGAGCAGCAAACTGTTCCATCATTCGTAGTTCATTAGAGCTCTGTGCCACCAGTAACACCAGCATGCACGCGTAATTATACGTCACTGCTTTACGAGCTTTGGTCTCACTACAACACAAGGAAAACAAACAAGCATAGTTTTATATATATATAACATATTAACAGTGTGGAGGAAGAAAAATTACTATTATTATTAATAAATTATCCAGATTGAAAAACATTTATAACACTCTGAATTATACTCACTATTGTTGACTTCTATGTATGTGTTATATTATTGTTATATGGTGACTTAAGCAATAGTTGATAGTTTTTTTTTTTTTTTTTAAATAAGTATTATTAGCGATATTTGCAAATGTATGTATATGAACTCTATCTTCATAGGTCATTTTTGGCTTCTAACCTCTCCTGTACAATGTTCAAGCAACCTCTTAAGTCCTGCTGTATTTTTGTACTTGTATATTTAAAATAGAGCTGCAACTACTGTTACTTTCATGATGATTAATCTTTGTATTTATTTATATATGCAATAAAGTTCAGAATATGGTCTAAGATGATATCCACCAATGATATTTTGGTCCTAAAACCTGAACATATTCAAATTAATGTCATAGAGGAATAAGGAAAATATATCATTTATAAAGCTGAAATCAGAATTTTTAAAAAAGAAAGAAAAATACAAACCCATTAAGGCAATGGTGATTAATTAAATAAATAACAAATTGGCTGATTAATTGAATAATTGTTGCAGAACTAGTTAAATAAAATGATTCATACACATTGACCTTTACAGTTTGAACACTAGGGAAGGCAGCCTCACCCCTGTCCATCCTTGCTGTGGTGCTGGAGCAGCGTGACCAGGCAGGACAGGTTGTTGTCCAAGCTGAGAACATGAGCCACAGCGCTGCGTCCAGTCTGAGTGAAAGTCATCAGGTAGAGTGCGTGGAGCATGCCCAGTACTTCTGCGTTGTCACCTTCCTCTAGCCCCACTCCGCCGTCTCCTCCTGTGGCCACGTGGCTCATGAGCTCCGACACACCCTGCAGAGCATGTAGCGCCTGCATGAGCCACACACCAAAGCCCTCTTCACCGAACCCTGGCCCTGTGAGACCTCCCCCTTCTCCTCCTGTCAAGGTGGTCTCCTCGCTTTCCGCCTCGGCCACCGAAGCCAGGAGACGCAGCAGGAGGTTAGATGGAGAAGGCTGGGCCAGAAGGAAGAGGAGGCCAGATTGGGTGAGTGACAGGAACCGTAAGACTTCTCTGATGGCTTGGATGACTCCTATGTGCCCCGCTGCTGCAGCCACCGATAACACAACTGTAGTACTTTCCAAGAAATGGCAGGCATGCATATACCTGAAATATATGAAGAGTAAGATTAGATCCAGGCACTGACTCACAGATATGTTTCATAATTTTTTTTTTTTACATGCTTTCAATAATTTAGATTTAAACTCTCCCATCGCAACTGTTGAAAATATGAGGTAATGGCAGGTGGAAGATGGTGGCATTTCGAGGTTTTTCCTGATTTCTTATGCAAATCTTATGATGACTCTATAACAAAGTTTTATATGTTCTCTTAAATCAAGTGCAGGGGTTAAAAAAAACAAAAAAACGCATAATCAATCAAACAATAACCGAGTAGTTCTTGAACAGGCTGAATGTGCGTTCACCCACATTTGTTGAAAGTAATGGAGTGATTCCATATGAGCCTCTGCACCACATCATGACACATTAACAGGTTGTGATCCAACCAGTTCTGACTGCACAGTTTATATGTTGATTTATAACAGCATGGTCAATACAGTTCTTTCCAATGAACACATATAAATGAATGACTGACATTAACATTTTATAAAAGCATTGTTAGTTTTTTAATCTGAAATTCAATCTAATTTTAAATGGTGTAGTTGTATTTCAGATATTTATTGTTATATTCAGATTTGTGCTCTCCAAACTTCATAAAATAACCGTTGCTATCATGAGTCTGACTGCACCTGTAGAGTGTTTGGTACGGGTCGTCCCTCTCCTGTGGTCCTGTTATCCTAACAGTGGTTGGGAAAGCTTTTCCAGGGGGCTGGACCATGCAGTGAGGAGCGGTCTCTAACAGGTGATGCAACTCTTCCAAAACACCAGCCAGCCTATCAAGCTCTGCCTCACTCACAGGAGAGGAACTCAGCGATGGTTCCTCCTCCATGGGACTCTCAGCTCCTTCCATCTCCTCCTATAAATAATATTGACAGTCATCATAATAAATATACTCAATATTTTGACAAATAAGTGTGAGTTAAGTAGTTGCGTGTGTTTGTACCTGTGGAGATTCACTCAGTGCAGCTGCTGATCGCTGTAAATCAGCAAGAACCTCATAAACATGGCTTTTCTGTAATATGGCATTTCCAGCTGTTATAACCCTCACAGTTTCTTCATGCAGGAAAAGCTGGACTAAACGCTGTGGAAGAAATACAGGTAGTAATGCATCTATTGAACACCAATACTGATGACAAAACATTAGAGGAAAAGTCTTCATTTTGTTGGAGAGTATGTGCAATCATCAGGCTGTAGAGGCAAAAACTTTGTCTTTAAAGATCATTATGAATGAAATTTGCAACAATCTCAACAGCAGCCTTTTCTGTGTCATGATAGTAACTATATACCAAAGTTTATGATTGGAATATTTTCTGCATTAAGCCTCAGTTTTGTTCATTTCAACAGGTTCCAACCAAAAACTGTACATGTACGACACATCCATGCTATAGATTTATATTTTTAAGATGTCAAAAGACTGAATTTAATGTTTTAAAGTATAGAATTCAAGTTATTAAGTTGTAGACTTTCATTGGCAATAGGCTGAAGTTACAGAAAAAATATTTTGCAATTTGTTTACTTGTGTTACAAACCTGATAGCCGCTCTTCTCTGAGTCTCCTGCATTTAGGAAAATTTCCACCCCTTCGGGAGCACTGGTCAGAGCATCCAGTGCCCTTATGATGCTCAGCTTCAGTGTTGAGGAGATGTGGTCTGTATGGAGCAGTTCCAGCAGCACACCCAGAGCACCTTCACGCAGAAGTATGGTGAGGCCCTGAGGACACTCTGCCAGGTGGGATGCTAGCTTGGCACCAGCTTTCAGTTGTCTGAGGTTAAGTGCAATGGGTTGTGTAAGAGCAATATCCATACTGAGAGCCTGTAGAGCCCACTGGACCAGAACTCCAACAGGGTCTTCCCCCTCGCTCTCTCCTTCACTCTGTTTGATTAAATAGGCCAACCCTTTACCCAGAAGTCCAGGGGCCTCCTCTAGGGCATTGACCCATCTTGCATCTCTGTCATCGTTGATGCTAGTTAGCAACTCTTTCAACTGAGCAACAGCCTCAGCATCCTCTCCGGCTGCTGGTCCTTCAGTACCACCAGGATCAATGGGTTCTTCCACGCTAGCCTTTTCCAGTTGGGTGTCAAAACGTGTTTTATAAGGAGGGTTGAAGAAGAGCAGGGGCCTGAGTTCTCGCTCATAGGGATCATACTGAACTGGGGGAACTGATGCCAAGTCCTCAGGAGTATAGACCATGTCAAAAGTTTGTAACTTGAAACTGCCATTGTCCAGGTCATCTTCATCACTGGAAATCTGCTCGTAGCCATCATCACCTGACAGGAAATTAGATAGGATGTTTATCTACTGCAAATGCAACTATGAAAAATTCAAAATGTGTGTAAAAATTAAAGAGAATGAGGAGGCCAGCAACTACTTTTTATTGCCTAACTGCTTAAGAAATTAACATTGATCTACTCACACACGGCAGCATCACTCCAAACATGCAGGGTTAGCTTGACATGCAGGATGTGGCTACAGCACAAGCATCAGCAGGGCTGTTAAGATGTGCAAAGTACACCTGCAGACGACAGCTTATGCTTGTTGAGCATAAGCTTTTAGAGTGGCCCCGGGCAGATGAGCCAAGAGTTTGAGACATCCAGCAGCTGTACATGGAGGCAGCATGCCAGAGCACACACTCTCTGTCTAGATTTCATTCATCCCAAATGGACTCTGCTCCCACAGCCCTGTCTGGGTTTAGGGCACGGTCCATTTGGGAATGCAGACTGTCCTACTCTTACAGCCACACTCCCCTACCTTCCTCCATCTCCTCTTCCTCTTCCTCACCCTCATCTTCCTCCTCATCTTCTTCCTCTTCCTCCTCCAGAGCGCTCCCTTCTGTTCGCGCGTCTTCTTCCTCCTCCTGCTCCTCTTCCTCCTCATCCTCACCTTCTTCCTCTTGTTCAGCATCAGAATAGGTTTCGTCGGCTGGTAGTGATCTTTCAGGTGAGACGGCCTCCAGGTAGTCATCACGACCCTCACCTGTCTCTTCTTTGACCACGCCCACTATAGATGTGTCAACATACCCCAGATATAAGATTAGAGATTTAGAATACTTTAGGGCTGCACAAGTTTTTGTAAAAATTGATTATTTTGGACAATATTACAACAAATTAACAACTTGAACTATCTTATCTTATGATGACTAACAAAATTTTATGTGTTCTCTTAAACCAAGTGCAGGAGTTTAAAAAAAACAACACATGAAAGGCTTCAATCAAACAATAACTGAGTAGTTCTTGAACAAGCTGAATGTGCATTCACCCACATTTGTTGAAAGTAAAGGGGTGATTCCATATGAGCCTCTGTACCACATCACGACACATTTACAGGTTGTGATCCAACCAGTTCTGACTGAGCTGCACAGTTTGTATGTCGATTTATAACAGCAAGATCAATACAATTTTTTTCCAATGAGCACATTTAAATTAATGACTGATATTAATATTTTAAAAAACAAGAATCTTAAACTGAAACATCCTCTTTAGTATTCTAAATTTGGGTGCAGTAGTTCATAAACAAGCGAAACACAATAGTGTAAAGCTCTGACCGGTCACTGGGACTTGCTCCTCGTCATCGTCGTCTGGGGGTGGAGGTCCCGGTGGGGTTCGGGGCCCCCTTGGTCCTTGTCTGGGTGGACTGCCGTTGTACTGGTCATCTTTTTCCCACTCTTAAAAGGATAAAAGAATACAAGAGATTTAGTATAACAGGAATGAGAGAAAGAAAGTATGAGAAAAGGTATTCATGAGGATGTATCAGTTTCAGAGATCAGAGATGATGGGTGAGAGTTGTTTGTAGTTTCAGTTTAACGACACCCACCTTGTTTAATAATCCTCTTGAGACCACTTGGCTGTTGTGGGGGTGGAGGTGGTGGAGGGGGGGGTGAGTCTTGGTCATGGCCATGTGAGCGCTCTGCTGTCCCATACACTGCAACCGTCAGACTGGTGTACCAGCCACGCAGCACTAGGCCGTCTGTGTTCACCTGCACAAGCATACGTTGTCAAAACATCTAAAAATTTAGATTTTTAAAATTCTAGTATAAATCATCTGAGGTTTGAGTAATTCTACTCACCTTTCCACTTGGACGGAAGACAATAGACTTGTTCTCATCATATTCAAGACTGGGGGGGTGATAAAGAAACCAGTTTTTCTTTCAGACAAAGGTTCACTTTTTAATAGCATGTAATGCAATAATGACAGCCCTAAAAATCTCCCGCTCCAACCACCATTTACATCTAGGGCTAATCTTGATTGTTCCAAGTACTATGGATGATTCGCAGTTTTAAGGAACTAAAAAAAAAAAAAAAGTTACCAATTGATATTTTCACGAAAACATATATGCTGCATACATGCAATATTTATTAACAGCAACATAAGCTAGCATTTGCACAGTGTCTATGAAATCAAAAAGTAAAAAAAAAAAAAAATCTAATAATTTGAAAAGAAAATTAAGCACCACTGGTCGGCAATGAATGACTAAACACACTGTTGATGGATTTATTGCAAAAAACTAAATGAAAAACAATGTAAATGAATGTAAAGCAATCGGTAATCTTGATTTTGGTATTTAGGAATTTTTCACAGTTCTCATTAACCAATAACTTAATTAATCTAATTAATTTGATACACGGAACAGCCTTAAAAAACATCCTCATCAAATCTTAGGTATCTCTGAACTCTGTATTATAAAAAAGAGGCTCCACAGTTCACTGAATTCATGCTCTTCTTTGACTAAAAGGTAGAACTACTCTAGACAAAGAAATGGATTATAATCACCCGGATCCTATTCACCACTCCGCTGATCAAAATTACTTTTGGACCAAGGCCTTTTTTTTACCTAATTTATTTAATTCTGTTTGTAGCATTAAACAGATCTGATAACAATCACAAAGTAACAAAAATTTCCTCCCAACTTTCCTGGAAGCGATAATAACTGAGGTGTGCCATATTTACAAAATGAAACCATTCTTACACAATGGACACATCTTAGAATGAGTTAATGCCCTGGTGCCATTGTACACACCTCTGTTATTATGAGGTTAGAATAAAAATGCTTGGCTCAAACATTCCACTACTCATCTATGTCACTGGGACCTCTATGTTTGCGTGTCACTTTCAGCTACTGTGTGGGTGGGGTTGTGTTTCTGGAGAGACCTGTTGGCCAGCAACAGAACAAAAAGACCTGAATATGGGTTGATACGTACACAGCACACACGCCTCTGGCTTCTGACCAGGCTCAGATTCTACCATGACCGGTTCTGCTGGTGAGACCAACATTGGCATCTTAAGCCCTTTTCAGATCTGACCGGTTAAATACAGTGATAGAGAATGATGAGAGGCCTAGAAAAAACAAAACAAAAGGAGGCAGAGTGTAAATGCTGACCTGCCCAATCTGTGGAAGGTGGGGCTGTTTGGTTTGGTGACATTATTGAAGAACAGCTCCAGCTGGAAAGCATGAGGAGATGTCTCCCTGGAAAAACAGAAAGACTCAGACATTAATAAAACACAAAGAACTCATAAAAGTCATTAAAACACATTTAGAATACATCACCTGATAGAGGTTTTAAGTTAATATTCACTCCTAAATTAATTTGACACAGGTCTGATTTCCCCAGGTTTATGGAGCAGAGAGAAGATTCCTGCAGTTCAATTACATCATACAGGTATATTACACAAGAGGCTCAGTGAGAATCAGGACCTGCTGAACAATGAAGCTCAGATGTCACACTCACTCATTCATTCATCCATGCATTCAAGCACAGACCAAGCCTCTTCTATTTCTCACAGGTATAGATACACATCAGGTATCTTCAGTAAACACACACACACACACACACACACACACACACACACACACACACACACACACACACACACACACACACACACCAAGGACTACAGTAGACCCTTAGTAATGAGGTTAAAAGCTTCCTGCAACCTGGGATGCACCTGCACAAATTTTTCTGTCCCAGTATTGACTTCCATAACTTAAGTTATCTGCTGTTACTCAGTACCGATGTCTTAGCTATGCTCTCTTTTCACAAATTTAAAATAGAATCCCCTCTTTTAAATTAGTGAATCCTGGAGGTAACTTTAAGTCAGGTACTAAATACTGTATAGATTGTTTTGTCTCATTGGGACACTTATTTATCAAGGAAGCACACATCATGAGAAATAATTATAAAAGTTTCTCTATAAACTGTAATGAAATGTATAAGGTAACATATAACATATTGAATTAATTGCAGTTAGTTTCTAGACACACCTAGCTAATACATTCTATAAATACTACATCTCTCCACATAAATGAGAAACAGCTCTCAGTATAGTGCAATATACTTTAAAAGTAGGGCTGGAAAACAAAACAAAACAAAAAAACACAACAAACATTATTTAAGTACAGTCAATAAAAGTATGCCAAAACATACAATGATTATGAAATGTGGTGCTACAAATACACTCTCCTACTATAGAAGCTTTCCAAACAATTTCAGAATGGTAATTTCTGCATATTGTTGAGTGTTTCAATTTAGTTTGGCATGTTGTTGAAACAAAATGAATAGACAAAATAAGAAAGAAATAATAAGAAATACATCTGATTATTCTTCAATAGTTTAAGATGATGACAAAAAAGACAGTACAAATGAAAAACCTCTAAACAAAACATTTTCACCAACTGCCAGCTGTAATCTTCAAGTCAGGATTGACTGCATACTGCTGTACCTCAGTTAGATTAGTAACAGTAGATGCACCTAATAGTCTCAGTGTGTCAGTATTTTTGAATGGGTTACAGTTCATACCCAAATGCTCTGTTGTCCGGTAAGTTACTGTGAGCTTTGATTCCTGGAGGAATAACTCGCACTTCTGTGATCAACACCCCGCAGGGAAACCGGACCACATCTACGTTGGTTAACTGAAAGACATAACATAGCACGATTAATGCACAGGCACAGTCTAGCACATACTTAGACAGTGCAAAACCTTCTTTCCTATTATGAACCTGTCAGTCATAACACACAATCACAGTCACTTTAGCTGCGGGTTAAGAGGTAAACATGACTGGTTAAGATTTTAAATTTAGCTTTCGCTACCGGGGTAAGAGAGGCAAAGGAAATTATTGCATGATTATGTTGTTAAAATCAAGTATAAGTAGCATATGTTGTGCAATAACCTGAAATACTTGCTCAGAGGGAAGATCATTAAAACCTTCTCAATATGTCCGTAACACACTGCTAGCATTAGCCGTTAGCTAGGAAGTTTAGCATTGCTGTTAAAACTCCTGACTATGAATGATATGACTACCCAAATCAGGCTTCTCTGAAACTGGGATAAAATGGTCCTGATGTGTCAAAAAATGTACCTCTGCACTCTGATGCTTAAACGTATCCAGAAAAAGAAGCTCCGTTGGAGAATCCCCCGCCATCGTTGTATTACTTTCCACTTGGCCAGGGGTAACTTCCGGGAGAGCGGAGAGTACTTCCGGAGCCGGAACGCGTCGTGTTTGGGAACATATAAACAAATCACAGTCTATGAAAGAAACCAAGAAAAATTATCAAATTCACTCATTCACTCAAACTCAACCAGTCATTCATATGACTGTAATTATATGAATACAAAAAAATCTACGTATGTATGTATTTATGTATGTATACATAATATGATAAAATAAATATCTTAAGTTAAATATTAAAAACTGGGTAAAATGAATTTGCATTTATGCTTTTTATTAGACTAAATGTACTTTGAGTGTATCAAAAACGAACGTTTTAAAACATGTAGATATTAAATGCGCGCATTTACTCAAGCGTGGTGCAATAAAAAAAATATAAAACCAGTTTTTAAATTATTTTAATTAGTTTTTTTTTTAATTATTAATTAGTAAAGTAATAATTGAAGCTTTACTGTTTCAGGAAGACGTAGTCACACTTATGTGTATTTCCCCCCTCTTTTTCGTATTTAAAATATCTCTTTAAAACATCAACTAAAAGTAATTAGTAATGCACTAAAAACAAATATAAAGCCTATTAAAAGTATATAAGTGTAAAATGCATTACCCCCACTTTCACCCAATGTAATTTCTGTTAGCATTACCCACTACTGCATCCAAACTACGTGAAAAATAGTAGGCCTAATCAGTATCACTGTTGTGAAACGGTCAGAATAAGGTTAAGAATTACAACCTGCAGGTGACAGGTGACCACTTCACCTCGATACCTGTGGGGCTCCATAAATTACGAGACTGTATAAAAACATCATATTTTTTCTATCCTCCATGCCACGTCCTAATTTCCAAACCACCTGAAGGAGGAAGGGGGCAGGTAGAGAGTCACGTGGTCACACAGGTAGACGCACTACAAAAACGGGGAACATTCAGCCATTACTCCGCGATGGTGACTGCGGGAGGCTTCACGTAAGAACACACAAGGAACAAAAACCTGGGATTTATTGCGCTCACCTTTCCGCTCAGGTGTCACAGTAAAGGTGCTAATACCTGTCTCGACCCCCGCGTGTTTCTTTTCCGGACCTATAGTGAATATTAGTAGTTTGGAGTAGCATTAGAGTAGTTTTTGGTTGCATTTGTGTTCAGATGACGGAGCAGGTAGACTACCTGGCGGTGGTTTTCGCCGCCACATCTGGCGCGAGCGGAGAGCTGTTAGGATCCGACGAGAAGGAGCTCGTGCACTTGGTTTGGCAGCTCGTGGATGTCAAAAACAAAAAGGTAAAAGTTGAATCCTGTGTTTCTTACTACCATTTTCTAAAGCAGGAAATATTGATACATTTAAAAGAGTGCAAATAAACTCACCTGTAGTCCTGGAGTTACACGTTCTCGAGGTGTTTCCTGTTCGGAAAAACTTCAGTAAGTTGAATATTATCATTGGACAAGTATGTGTCTCTAAAGGTCTCTAAATAGTTACTTTCAACACATCTAAACATAATAAAAGATGAGTATTTCTGTTATGTGTCACATGTTAATTTACAGCCTATCAGCAACCAACACTAGTTCGTATCATCGGGTTAATATGAGGAAAAACTTAATTTATCCAGTTCTCAAAAAGTTGAAACGCACTAATAGACATGAAATATAATAATATACATGTGGTATTAAATATTAAATTATAAAACCACAATTAAGTTAGACCCAAAAATAAATAATTAGTGGTTGAAACAAGTAAAATTAGCAATGATGTGTTAGTTTAACCCCAGATCTACATTACACATCCATTACACATTAATGGTATAACATGTCAAATGTCATTAATATGTGTCAACTTCCTCCTTCTATCCTGGAAGAAGCGGTTTACTTCTGACAGGTTCACTCTTGTAATTTTCTCAAACTCTTTGACTTCAATAGAAAATGTTGAATACAAAATTTTAAATATACAAGATATAATATAGGCCTACATGCAGCCAATGAGATTTTTTTTTCCTAAGAGGGCTATCAACTCTAGATATCATTACCATTTTTTTTTTTTTTAAATCAAGTTAAGTACAGTTTTCAACAAAGGCAAAGCTGCAGACCCCAAAGCTCACTGTACTGTGTGTTTTATTGTCTTTATTTCATTGAATCTGTGGTATTGTTGTGTACTGTGGTTTAGACGACTGTATATTTCATGTGAAACTGAATGTAAAACCCTTACTAATGACAGGGTTTAAAGTTTTCATGGGATATATTGAAACTATTACATGTCAGCTACATTGGTTCCTACTACATAAATAAATGTAAATAAATTTCTAAATAATATATTATTTAACTTATTACAATACCATGTACACTTTGAGTTTCTGTGAGAGCTACAATTTCAAGCCTGACATGTTTTTTTTTTCTTTTTCTCTGAACCAGTTGGGCAAGGTGAATGAGCTTCTCATTAAGCCTGACCTCTCAAACTTGACAGAGGAAAAAGGGGAGGAGGATGTGGTGGAGGAGAGTGTTGAAGAAGAGAATGGATCTGGAGCGGATAGTGTCTCTACAGCTACGAGTCTTGAAGCAGCTTTAAATCTGGTAATAATACATTAATACTTGTGTTACTGGTAATTTAGACTCTCCTTCCTCATAGGGTCAGTTTCTGAATCTGAGGATTTTTTTTTTTTTAAAGGATGTTCATTTTTAATTCGCTTATTAAATATTTGATTGTGCTCTCCACAGTTTCATCTGCAACTGACAAACGAGGTGAACAGCGCGGGCACAGGCACGTCAGTGTGTTTGTGTACAGACGGGCAGCTTCACATCCGTCAAGTGATTCACCCTGAGGCTGCGAGCAAGGTGAGTGAGCTGGGTTGGTGAACGCCTCGCAGTCAGGGCGGATGTTCACTGCTGCAGGAGTCTTTGCAGTCACAAAGGGATGTGTTGTGTCAGCAGTGCACTCCTGGTTGAATTAAATGTTACTGGGGAAATTGATATTCAGTCAAGCAAACCTGTCTTATGACATACGCCCATGCACATACCATACCTGTGCACATAAAACATTTCAGCTAAAGTACAATGCAGTTGATGAAAATATCCTGCATGTCTTCACACAGTGTTGCAAAGACAAGAACCACAAAGAAAGCTCTACACACTCTGCTGGCCTGAGCAAACACCAATAAAAAGGCAGCTGTCAGAAGCCCCTATGCCACAGCTGTTGATGTAACATGTGTTCACATCCGTTTATTTAATTTCTGTTCCCTCCAGAACATCCCGGTGCCAGACTGTTTCTATTCTTTTTCTGACCTCCGGAAAGAGTTCAAGAAGCACTTTCCTACATCTGACCTCAAGGCTTTGAATGTCCACATCATGGCAGAATGTATCCTTCAACATGTCACCTGTTTTGGATAGTATGCACATATCGTTCTGTGAAATTCTCTGGTAGTCTGGACCATTTAAATAATTGACCTTTTTGTGTAAAATGGTACTGTGGCGACTCATTTATCAAAAGTTTATAAGCCACGGGTGTTGGCTGCAGGACTAGAGGTTTTGAAATGCAAATAGGGAAACAATGGCAGCACCTTACTAAGCGCTCTGTGAAAGAGTGTGTGTTTAGCAAACAGGATAACCCCACACACCCACTAAAACAGGAATAGTAATATCGTTTTCTATATCTTTGATGTGCCCCTAATACATTTCTTCCTACTCCCATACAGAAAAGAAAATATAACATGTATGTTTAAGTCTTTCCCTTGGGCTGCTTCTTGTTTGTTTTCCTTGACTGCCTCTCTACAGCTCTTAGTATACCTGTTGACGTGCCTGCCATGTGGGATCCCTCAGCTACACTGGATCCTGCAGCTATAATGCCCCCAGAAATTGCAGTGCAGCAAGTCCAGATTATGACCAATATTGTTCTTGCCTTGCTTTCTGAGCCATTTAGTGAGTATGCTCAATTATATTACACTAAATGTGAATAATTATAATTTGTAAAAATGTCATTTTAAAGTAAAGAACTGTGCTTTGTAAGAAAAGTCACATGACATAATTTTTTTTATCTATTTGTTGGTAAATTTAAAAAGTATGTCCAGATTGTATGTGGCTCCCAAGATCGCTCTTCATCTTTTTAGCTTTGTATGTTTTTGGTGATTTTTAAAAGCCACTCGTCCAATTGTGGAATTAATCATTTCCCATTACAGGTCACACATTTTCTTACCCCGAGAAAGTTAGTGAGAAGTTTGAGACTGGCACTTGGTAAGCATAGTTTGTCTAAGACAAATATTCCCTTTGTTTGCAAGATTTGAAAGCAATCCATGGAGTGTATTCCCGCTGAGCTTTTTTCTGTATGTGTTTGTATGTAGCAGCAAGATGGAGAAAGTGTGTGACAATACAGTGATCAGAGCCAGAGGGTTGCCATGGCAGTCATCTGATCAGGACATTGCTCGATTTTTCAGAGGACTTAACATTGCCAAGTATGTTGCTGTTATCACAAAGACTGCATATTTTTGTTGTTGTTAGGGAGTTGTTTCTTTCTTTCTTTTTTTTTTTTTTAATTGCTTTTCATTTGCTTGCTTTGTATATACACATGGTGCTTTGAAGCCTGGTGTTAATATAAGGAGTATGTGTACTAATAGTCTTTATGTTGTGTTGTATAGAGGAGGGGCTGCGTTGTGTCTTAATGCCCAGGGGAGGAGGAACGGTGAAGCTCTTGTTCGTTTTGTCAGTGAAGAACACAGAGACCTAGCGCTGCAGAGACACAAACACCATATGGGCAACAGATACATAGAGGTAACCTGTCTAAACTCAGTATGTCATTAAAAATTAGATTTAATTTAACTGCACAACCTGGACTTAAATCTAATAACCTCTGCTCTAGTACACCTTTCATATGTCTCATAATTCTTAATTAGTCTTGTTCCCCTCTAATGGCAGGTTTACAAGGCAACAGGAGAAGATTTCTTGAAGATAGCTGGAGGTGAGAAAAACTAATAATGTATAATGCAAATGACCGAGAAAGCAATAAAATTAATACATTAATGTGGAATTCATGGTTGATTTTGGGGTTTTATACAAAAGAGATGCAAAGACCTAACGATCAATAAACATAATGTGTTGTGTACGTTTAATCCCCCTCGGACAAATATAGTGTAAGATTCTATTGAAAGTTACTGCCCTATAATTTAGATGAGATTGTAAAACTTCACTTACAAATTTATATTTGAAAGTACTCAGATGTTATAACTACACAAGGCCATTTGACCTGGAAAAGTATGTCATGGTCACCTATTTTCACTAGGCTTCAGCTCCATGCCAAGATGCATCAATAGTGTAAATTTCGTGCAGATATGTCAATGCATTCCTCAGAGAATGTGATTATGTTGAATGGGCAGATGGAAGACAAAACTATTGCAATACCCCATTGGCAAAAGTTGTCTGAGGGGTTCAGTCCCTCACATAATGATATTTTTCATGCTGATAATCTTTTTGTTGGAGTTTAATTAAGTTCATTGGACTGAAATGAAAGTACATTTTACACACATATCCATTTTGTGATTATCTTTATCAGTCAACAGCAGAGGTCACAGTTTTCATCCAAGTTTCAACCACAATACATAGATTTATTAGTAACAATTTTGTCCAGGGTGGAAAATGGGTGTCATCAAGTTATAAAAACAATCAAGAAAGAAATGACCAGTTTGACTTTATTCTGAGCACATTTAAAACACAAAGGACAAATGACTAGAGACAGCACTTAAAACCTTTTTCAGTAATCATTCTGTTTGTTTAGTCGTGGTTAATAAGGTGTGCCTATTCTTGCCTATGTGCCAGGTACGTCCAACGAGGTAGCGATGTTCCTGTCCCGCGAGGATCAGATCATAGTGAGGATGCGAGGTCTTCCTTTTACTGCCACACACGAGCAGGTGCTCGCCTTCTTCTCGCCTGGGGAGGGGCTTAAAGAGACATGTCCGGTCAGCGGGGGAAAAGATGGCATCCTATTTGTTCGCTACCCAGATGGACGTCCCACTGGCGACGCTTTTGTTTTATTTGCCTGTGAGGAACACGCCCAGTGCGCTCTGAGGAAACACAAGGAAATCCTGGGGAGAAGATATATTGAGTTGTTCAAAAGTACAGCAGCAGAAGTCCAACAGGTACAGCAGGGTGTCTATGTGCACAAGGTTGTGTTTCCTCATTAGTACATTGTGTACCACTTATTTTAGCCTTGTCTGATGCCCTATATTCAGTATTTGTTCTCATTTTGGGTTTAAGTTCTGAATCTTATTAGTGCTTTGTTTTTTAAGTGGTATTAAAACACCTGTAGGAGGTACCTGTTTGTGTGTGTGCATACAGAAGATGGTAACAATCTTTGGGTGTGTTTCTTTTGTTTTGAAGGAGTTAATGGTGTACAGTTTAAGGGTGGAGACCTGTGTAGAGAAGTGGATTGTGTGTGTGTTTCTGTTCATACACACTAAAACATTACCATCCCTCTCTTTTCTTTGCCATCCACTGTTTCTGTATTCCTCCTGAGTTGAACACATGCAGGTTCATTTTCTTATCTTTACAGTCTGATAAGTTTATAGCCCACTTGCATGTCTACTCAGAGGCCTTTCTTTATGGGTTTATGTATGACACACTAAAGAGCGTAATTGGTCCTCTCCAGAAAAGCAAACACACTGGTGTCCGGTTGGCAAAAAGCCAGCTCCTGTCTGACATTGCAACATATTTAAACACAAAGTGGGTTTGTCTTTGTTAGACTTAGTATATTCTCTATGTTGCTAATCGAGTGTAACCTTAAGTTGTTGTTTTTTTTCTCCTAAAACCTATTTGAGTAAGAGAAGAAACAGTAGACCATGTGGATATATCTTAAAACCAGTTATACCTGGCTGACAGTTGTTGCTGCAGGTTATGCATCTAATTTGTAACTGTGTATGTGTCTTAGGTGTTGAACCGGTACTTGTCGGCCCCTTTGATCCCTGTAGCTCCTGCCCCCCTAGTGTCAGTGTTGCCCACAGTATCTCTCCTGCCCCCTCCTGGCAGTGTGAGAGACTGCCTCAGACTGAGGGGGCTGCCCTACACAGCAAGCATAGAAGACATCCTCACCTTCCTGGGCGAGTTTACACATGATATCAGACCACATGGTGTGCACATGGTACTCAACCAGCAGGTACATGCTTGAACCACATGTTTTCTTTTCTAAGTCTTAGACGTTCGGGTAGTTTCTGACTGTCTCTACTTGCAGGGCCGTCCGTCAGGTGACTGTTTTATCCAGATGACCTCAGCAGAACGGGCACTTCTGGCCTCACAACGGCTTCACAAACATGTGATGTCCAGCCAGCGTGGAACAAACAGTCGTTATGTGGAAGTGTTCCCCTGCAGTGCAGAGGAGATGGGCCTGGTGCTGATGGGAGGCTCACTCTCACACACATATACACACACACTCACCCGGAGCAGGAGTGGGACAGGGCTCAGCCCGCCGCCATGTAAGTCCAGACGTAAGTGCTGCTGGGAGCTGGGGGTGCTTCGGGACTGCAGGGTAGGTGGGTTCCTGCCAGGGGGCAGGGTTGCTGGGTTTTCTTCAATCTAGAACTGTGGGACATCTGGTCTAACCAGGCAAATTTAGTACTGTATGTATGTGTGTTGGTCTGTGTGTTAGTTTAACGTCTCAGTACTTTAGTGTGAATCTTTTACCAGTCTGCATGTCTGTCAACTGGATATTCTGCACACATTCTGATCAAAATCTGTAGTTCATCTTTTTCCATGGCATGTTTGTTACTTATTCGAAATTTAACTTTCTAACCACTACTTGAATAATTCCCAAAAAAATCTGAAGGAGTTGGAAAAGTGTAAGCAACTCAGCTGGAGTCCCAATTAGGTAACAAAATGACAAAATGGCTTACAACTCTCCAGTCTTGTCAGATTGGTAGTGGTGGTTTGGGGAATTCATCCTCAGTAGATCGGCCCCCTGAGCTTATCCAATCAGAGGAGCTGTGGAAAAGGTGGGCAGAGTTCTGTACCGCTGCGTAGAAATGTGCTTTGCTCTTCATGTCTCTAGTCCTCAACCATAAAATAAGTTGTTTGAAAAATGAAATAATGTCATTGTTTAATAAATTGCTGTGAATAAATAAATACACAGTTATTTATAGAAATATCATGGGTACTTGGATATCTGCTTACTTGACTAACTAACATAAATGCTACTGTTCTTTAAAACAGCTTATAACAGCAAACTGTTTTGACCTGTGGGCCAATCAAAATAAAAGTTAAAGGATATGTCTTATCTCTGTACACCGCAAAATCTGGTACAGCTTATTTTAGCAGAAATAAACTCTCACGCTTTTACTTGAAATCACATAACGTGCATATACGAGTGATGATCAGTTGTCATTGATTGCATGTTTGCATGATCGCCTTTCCTAAAATGAATACAATCAGACATCACCATCAGGACTTCATGTTCGTCTCTTTTAAGGATTTTGCATCTGTCTGTTCTCCCATGTCCAGGTTTATCGCCACCTTCCTATTCCGCCTACCCTACTCCACCTGTGCTGGCCACAGAGGCTGCTGCTGCCCTCTACCCCCCCATTGGTCAGATGCTGCTGCCCCCCCGCCCCCTCCCACCAGGACATGCATACTACCCTGTATCTTCACAGTTGTACATGAACTACTCAGCCTATTATCCCAGGTATGAGTGTTAGTATTAGTTACAGATGACACACACTGATGTTAAATCTGTCACACCACTCTCATTTTGACTGTTTATAATTGCACTGATGACTAATGTGATTAATGTTAATTAAAGAGCTCCTTCCGCTAAAAACCACTTTGAGTAGCTCTATTTACAATGTGGTGGGTCACAACAAAGCAGTATATGCACGCAGTACTTCAAGACGTGAAATTACACCCACATGGGTTCACTGATCATTGAAAGGTCAACCTACCATAGCAATACAGGCATATGAGCGGATCAGAGCAGGCCAAACTTATCTACGTTACTAGGTCGTTAACCTTGCCCAGAGCCGTGTATGGTACGCCCACGGGGTCATCCCTGCCCACAGGCTCATCCCAGAGGAAGAACATCAGACAGAAGCTAGGTGAGCGAAAGACAGCGAATTTGCAACGCGGAATTGGCTGTTCACCTTCATTTTCATCTTTATCTGATTCAGGGTCATAGACATATGCTTGTATCTCCAAAGACATTTTATTAAATCCACAAACTTTACGGACTTTCCATCAATAGATCACTGCGGGTCGACCAACATTCAGCTGGTCGTTTCCTTTCCTTTCCTGTTTTTTTTTTACCCCCTCCATGTTTAAACCAATCAGAGGTGCCTTATTAACGCATCATGGATATTCATGAGGGACACCGGAAAAGCCAGTCATTCAA